>CM076570.1:1363274115-1363767053 GCA_034641835.2 Pinus albicaulis
ATATGGGGTTTTTTACCACAATTGGCCAGGGCTGATTCTTCCTTTTATCCTGTTTGGATAAACATGGGCTCTCCCTCTGTGGGTGGACATATGTAATCGGTATATAGACTGTTTTCCCTTTTTAATATACTGAAAACAGTGTTTTTTTTCTCTTGAAAAAAAAAACTTGTAATATTATGTTTTTATTCACATTTATTGTTTCCACATTGCTATTGAATTAACCTTTTAATACTCTTCTTAATTGTCGACATGTCTTGGTATATTATGGTTTTAGGAGGAAGTTTTCCTGGCCAGTTATGCCATCAAACTGAAAACACATCTTGGTATATTATGCCATCAAACTGAAAACACATCATTTTCTCCTTCAAAGAAAAAAAAACAAATGTCTTGGTATATTATGCCATCAAACTGAAAGCACATCATTTTCTCCTTCAAAGAAAAAAAATTAAATTTCAATAGGCTTGAGGAAATTTAATTTCAAGTCATTTGATTTCACTAGATTAGAATTTCTTTCAAATTCAAGAGCTTAGAATTGCTTTCAAGTTCACTAGATCAAATTCATTTCCAAGTCCAATAGAATAGGATTTACCTTTATGTTTGATACAATCAAATTTCAAAAAGCTTTCATAGTATAGAATTAGAATAATTTGTTTCAAGTTCTGAATTCGATGCTTTGATATATGTAGTCTTTGATAAATAACGTGTTTGTGCTCATTTAGATATTTTCATTATTTGGTTTTCTTTGAGTATTGCAATCATTTCCATAGGTTAATTTCCATTTTTGATTGAGATTTAATTGCTTAGCATATATTGTGCAAGTGTACTTCAGAAGTATAAGAACCTGGATTGACATTTAATGCAAGTAATTTGTCTCACAATTAATTTACCCATTAGGATGCTTTGACCCAGTAATCAATAACTTGAGAGATGAAAAAGATCCTATCACATTAACGTGAGGATCCATTTTCACAATGAACATTAGGAAAAGACAATAATCATTGCAGTTGGTAATATAGTCAACTAGTAGACTATTCAATTATTAACAAAGTTGATGAAAGAATGCAAGGAATTTAAGGTTGCATTTCAATTTTGAGAATTTTCTACAATAATTTTTGTAGGATAATTTGTTATACAATATCATTTTCATAGTTTACTTTTATTTTTATTTTTATAATAAAAATGCTCATACCTCTAATTTCAATTATATGGTTGGTTGTATTTCACAAATTAATTTTGATTATATATTTGGTTATATTTTCCAAGTATATTTATTCTTGTTGGACTAAGTATTTTTAGGATCACACACACACACACACATGTTAATGCAAGTTTCCATAGTTATTTATAATTTTTATTTTAGAAAGAACCTTCAACCAAAATACCCAAGGTTAGTCCCCCGTGTTCCCTTTGAGACACATTAGGTCATCACACCAATTCATGCCCCATGCTTCATGAGTTGAAGGGTATCCTTCATATCCCTTAAGCACCCCCATTTCTCCCCACTCCATCATGTGATGTTGCCACCTCATCACGTAATAAGGGTTTAAGAACCAACGACCTCTTGTCTATTTATGTGAAACACGAACATTATACACAACATTGTCTCAATCTCCGACGATATCAAGATGTGTTGGTCACCATACATCATGCCTCAATAGTAGCACCGCCACTTACACCAACCTCATATGTTGATGATTCCGCTTCCACCATTTATTATGTCACGAACTCGGTTAATTAGTATATGGCATGTCCTTGAGTGCTCTATGTTAAAGACACTCATCTCATCTATATGTGTCCTTTACTCATCAAATACCATCATCACTGTATGCATCAAGTGACATATCCCCCTCATCAAGATCCCAATCCGCCTAATTTTGATTGCTCCTCATACACTAAGTACCTTGACCATATCAATGGAATACCCAACTCCTAGCATGGTTCCCACCACACCAACACAACTATTGGAGATTCAAACGACCTCACCACTTAGAAAATGATAAGAAATTATTTCACCCCCTTGTACTAACAATACATAGAAAGAATAACATAATTAATAGAAGAGATAAAAATATGACTTAGAGAAAGGGATGGATCACATATTAAAGGAAATGTAAGCCAACCTAGGAAGAAACCAACTCTTCGCTCCCACTTCAAATAATTTTTAAGAGTAAACAATGAAAACAACAAATTGATCTATGTACTAGATGTAAAACATTCAACCATACCTATATAAAGAGTGTACAATGAAATTAATGTTGGTTTACTCCAACACTTGGAAAATATCTTGTTTCTATCCCATTTGTGGAAGTTATGCAAATATGAAATAAAGATATAAGGTCAAGAAGTTCTTAAAATTTGATGAAGTAGATGGCCCTACTTTTGAGGATTATCCTATAGAGTTATAAAAGATGAATCAAAACTATAAAATGTGGTAATTCATAAACATTTTCATATATATTCCTACTAATAAATAAAATATTATTACACAACTATATGGTAGATTTAGGAGAAACAACTAATGTAATTCCTTTGAAAGTGATGAAATAATTAGGCCTTACAACAACTAGGGCGTATAGAAATGTATGTGCTATGGACCCTATGAAAATCGGGATGGGTAGAGTAATAAATACACATGTTTTGAAATTTTTTGAGGAGTAACTCAAAGCATGCATACATACAAAATGAAGTGGCTACTTTCTTCATATTCCATGAGGGACTATTGTTCTTCCTAAATACTATTCATTTCATGTACCTCTGAATTATTTCTAGTGAAATTAAATGACTTGAAATTAAATTTCCTAAATCCTATTGAAATTTCTCCTTCAAAATAAGGATGCACTCCCATTTGATTCTCACGGATAGGTTGTAATAATGAGGCTCTCTCTCAAGAGTGGACCTTCGCAAAATCTTGTGATGTCTTGTCACAAACAAAACCATCAAACTCGTAAAACACATCATTTTTCTCCTGCAAAGAAAAAAAATTCACATCATGTGAATATCTCCATGTACTCTTACATATTGGTGTACAAAACCATCAACCAAACACAAATCGAAAAAACATGCCTCTTCAAACAACCGACTCTCAAGTCAAATAATAGAGCCTGTGTACTTTCAACATTATCTTCATGCAACAAGCACCATACTTTGAATTTGCAAAGAAATTAATGAAACATCAAAACAATGCTAGGCCTTAATTGGATAAGAAATCTAACCATTTGTCAGCAAACCATTTCAATGGCGCTTCATTTTCTTTCAACTATGTTGAATTTAGTTTTAGTTATATTTTTAATTTTGGAGAAATAATTATTGGATTGATGTGTAATTAGATTAGTGATTTCATGTGTTAGGTTGTGATTCAGTATCAAACAACAATTTTACTATATTTCAAAATTTAAAATGATGGTTTCGAGTCCCAGTAGCTTAGAACTTTCACTTGTTTTCAAAATAAGGATGCACTCCCATTTGATTCTCGCGAATAGGTTGTAATCATGAGGCTCTCGCTCAAGAGTGGACCTTCGCAAAATCTTGTGACGTCTTGTCACAAACAAAACCATCAAATTGAAAACACATCATTTTTCTCCTTCAAAGAAAAAAATTTTCACATCATGTGAATATCTCCATGTACTCTCACATATTGGTGTACAAAACCATCAACCAAACACAAGTCGACAAAACATGCCTCTTCAAACAACTGACTCTTAAGTCAAATAATAGAGCTCATGTACTTTCAACATCTTGCTTCATGCAACATGCACCATACTTTGAATTTGCAAAGAGATTAATGAAACATCAAAATACATGCTAGGCCTTAATTGGATAAGAAATCTAACTACTTGTCAGCAAACCATTTCAATGGCGCTTCTTTTTCTTTCAACTATGTTGAATTTAGTTTTTAGTTATATTTTTAATTTTGGAGAAAATAACTATTTATTTCATGTGTAATTAGATTAGTGATTTCATGTGCTAGGGTTGTGGATTCAGGCATTGAAACAACACCATTATATTTCAAATTTAAAAATGATGGTTTGAGTCCTAGGTAGCTTAGAATCCTACTTGTTTTCAAAATAAGGACGCACTCCCATTTGATTCTCACGGATAGGTTGTAATCATGAGGCTCTCGCTAAAGAGTGGACCTTCGCAAAATCTTGTGACGTCTTGTCACAAACAAAACCATCAAACTGAAAACACATAATTTTTCTCCTTCAAAGGAAAAAAAAATTCACATCATGTGAATATGTCCATGTACTCTTACATATTGGTGTACAAAACCATCAACTAGACACAAGTTGTCAAAACATGCCTCTTTAAACAACTGACTCTTAAGTCAAATAATAGAGCTCATGTACTTTCAACATCTTGCTTCATGCAACATGCACCATACTTTGAATTTGCAAATAAATTAATGAAACATCAAAATACATGCTAGGCCTTAATTGGATAAGAAATCTAACCATTTGTCAGCAAACCATTTCAATGGCGCTTCTTTTTCTTTCAACTATGTTGAATTTAGTTTTTAGTTATATTTTTAATTTTGGAGAAAATAACTATTTATTTCATGTGTAATTAGATTAGTGATTTCATGTGTTAGGTTGTGGATTCAGGCATTGAAACAACACCATTATATTTCAAATTTAAAAATGATGGTTTGAGTCCTAGGTAGCTTAGAATCCTACTTGTTTTCAAAATAAGGATGCACTCCTATTTGATTCTCACGGATAGGTTGTAATCATGAGGCTCTCGCTCAAGAGTGGACCTTCGCAAAATCTTGTGACGTCTTGTCACAAACAAAACCATCAAACTGAAAACACATCATTTTTCTCCTTCAAAGAAAAAAAAATTCACATCATGTGAATATGTCCATGTATTCTTACATATTGGTGTACAAAACCATCAACCAAACACAAGTTGACAAAACATGCCTCTTCAAACAACTGACTCTCAAGTCAAATAATAGAGCTCATGTACTTTCAACATCTTGCTTCATGCAACATGCACCATACTTTGAATTTGCAAAGAAATTAATGAAATATCAAAATACATGCTAGGCCTTAATTGGATAAGAAATCTAACCATTTGTCAGCAAACCATTTCAATGGCGCTTCTTTTTCTTTCAACTATGTTGAATTTAGTTTTTAGTTATATTTTTAATTTTTGAGAAAATAACTATTTATTTCATGTGTAATTAGATTAGTGATTTCATGTGTTAGGGTTGTGGATTCAGGCATTGAAACAACACCATTATATTTCAAATTTAAAAATGATGGTTTGAGTCCTAGGTAGCTTAGAATCCTACTTGTTTTGAAAATAAGGATGCACTCCCATTTGATTCTCACGGATAGGTTGTAATCATGAGGCTCTCACTCAAGAGTGGACCTTCGCAAAATCTTGTGACGTCTTGTCACAAAAAAAACCATCAAACTGAAAACACATCATTTTTCTCCTTCAAAGAAAAAAAAAATTCACATCATGTGAATATGTCCATGTACTCTTACATATTGGTGTACAAAACCATCAACCAAACACAAGTTGACAAAACATGCCTCTTCAAACAACTGACTCTTAAGTCAAATAATAGAGCTATGTACTTTCAACATCTTGCTTCATGCAACATGCACCATACTTTGAATTTGCAAAGAAATTCATGAAACATCAAAATACATGCTAGGCCTTAATTGGATAAGAAATCTAACCATTTGTCAGAAAACCATTTCAATGGCGCTTCTTTTTCTTTCAACTATGTTGAATTTAGTTTTTAGTTATATTTTTAATTTTGGAGAAAATAACTATTTATTTCATGTGTAATTAGATTAGTGATTTCATGTTTTAGGGTTGTGGATTCAGGCATTGAAACAACACCATTATATTTCAAATTTAAAAATGATGGTTTGAGTCCTAGGTAGCTTAGAATCCTACTTGTTTTCAAAATAAGGATGCACTCCCATTTGATTCTCACAAATAGGTTGTAATCATGAGGCTCTCGCTCAAGAGTGGACCTTCGCAAAATCTTGTGACGTCTTGTCACAAACAAAACCATCAAACTGAAAACACATCATTTTTCTCCTTCAAAGAAAAAAATAAATTCACATCATGTGAATATGTCCATGTACTCTTACATATTGGTGTACAAAACCATCAACTAGACACAAGTTGACAAAACATGCCTCTTTAAACAACCGACTCTTAAGTCAAATAATAGAGCTCATGTACTTTCAACATCTTGCTTCATGCAACATGCACCATACTTTGAATTTGCAAAGAAATTAATGAAACATCAAAATATATGCTAGGCCTTAATTGGATAAGAAATCTAACCATTTGTCAGCAAACCATTTCAATGGCGCTTCTTTTTGTTTCAACTATGTTGAATTTAGTTTTTAGTTATATTTTTATTTTTGGAGAAAATAAATATTTATTTCATGTGTAATTAGATTAGTGATTTCATGTGTTAGGGTTGTGGATTCAGGCATTGAAACAACACCATTATATTTCAAATTTAAAAATGATGGTTTGAGTCCTAGGTAGCTTATAATCCTACTTGTTTTGAAAATAAGGATGCACTCCCATTTGATTCTCACAGATAGGTTGTAATCATGAGGCTCTCGCTAATGAGTGGACCTTCGCAAAATCTTGTGACGTCTTGTCACAAACAAAACCATCAAACTGAAAACACATCATTTTTCTCCTTCAAAGAAAAAAAAAATTCACATCATGTGAATATGTCCATGTACTCTTACATATTGGTGTACAAAATCATCAACCAAACACAAGTTGACAAAACATGCCTCTTCAAACAACTGACTCTCATGTCAAATAATAGAGCTCATGTACTTTCAACATCTTGCTTCATGCAACATGCACCATACTTTGAATTTGCAAAGAAATTAATGAAACATCAAAATACATGCTAGGCCTTAATTGGATAAGAAATCTAACCATTTGTCAGCAAACCATTTCAATGGCGCTTCTTTTTCTTTCAACTATGCTGAATTTAGTTTTTAGTTATATTTTTAATTTTGGAGAAAATAACTATTTATTTCATGTGTAATTAGATTAGTGATTTCATGTGTTAGGGTTGTGGATTCAGGCATTGAAACAACACCATTATATTTCAAATTTAAAAATGATGGTTTGAGTGCTAGGTAGCTTAGAATCCTACTTGTTTTCAAAATAAGGATGCACTCCCATTTGATTCTCACGGATAGGTTGTAATCATCAGGCTCTCGCTCAAGAGTGGACCTTCGCAAATCTTGTGACGTCTTGTCACAAACAAAACCATCAAACTGAAAACACATCATTTTTCTCCTTCAAAGAAATAAAAAATTCACATCATGTGAATATGTCCATGTACTCTTACATATTGGTGTACAAAACCATCAACTAGACACAAGTTGACAAAACATGCCTCTTCAAACAACTGACTCTCAAGTCAAATAATGGAGCTCATGTACTTTCAACATCTTGCTTCATGCAACATGCACCATACTTTGAATTTGCAAAGAAATTAATGAAACATCAAAATACATGCTAGGCCTTAATTGGATAAGAAATCTAACCATTTGTCAGCAAACCATTTCAATGGCGTTTCTTTTTCTTTCAACTATGTTGAATTTAGTTTTTAGTTATATTTTTAATTTTGGAGAAAATAACTATTTATTTCATGTGTAATTAGATTAGTGATTTCATGTGTTAGGGTTGTGGGTTCAGGCATTGAAACAACACCATTATATTTCAAATTTAAAAATGATGGTTTGAGTCCTAGGTAGCTTAGAATCCTACTTGTTTTCAAAATAAGGATGCACTCCCATTTGATTCTCACGGATAGGTTGTAATCATGAGGCTCTCGCTAAAGAGTGGACCTTCGCAATATCTTGTGACGTCTTGTCACAAACAAAAACATCAAACTGAAAACACATCATTTTTCTCATTCAAAGAAAAAAAAAATTCACATCATGTGAATATATCCATGTACTCTTACATATTGGTGTACAAAACCATCAACTAGACACAAGTTGACAAAACATGCCTCTTTAAACAACTGACTCTTAAGTCAAATAATAGAGCTCATGTACTTTCAACATCTTGCTTCATGCAACATGCACCATACTTTGAATTTGCAAAGAAATTCATGAAACATAAAAATACATGCTAGGCCTTAATTGGATAAGAAATCTAACCATTTGTCAGCAAACCATTTCAATGGCGCTTCTTTTTCTTTCAACTATGTTAAATTTAGTTTTTAGTTATATTTTTAATTTTGGAGAAAATAACTATTTATTTCATGTGTAATTAGATTAGTGATTTCATGTGTTAGGGTTGTGGATTCAGGTATTGAAACAACACCATTATATTTCAAATTTAAAAATGATGGTTTGAGTCCTAGGTAGCTTAGAATCCTACTTGTTTTCAAAATAAGGATGCACTCCCATTTGATTCTCACGGATAGGTTGTAATCATGAGGCTCTTGCTAATGAGTGGACCTTCGCAAAATCTTGTGACGTCTTGTCACAAACAAAACCATCAAACTGAAAACACATCATTTTTCTCCTTCAAAGAAAAAAAAAATTCACATCATGTGAATATGTCCATGTACTCTTACATATTGGTGAACAAAACCATCAACCAAACACAAGTTGAAAAAACATGCCTCTTCAAACAACTGACTCTGAAGTCAAATAATAGAGCTCATGTACTTTCAACATCTTTCTTCATGCAACATGCACCATACTTTGAATTTGCAAAGAAATTAATGAAACATCAAAATACATGCTAGGCCTTAATTGGATAAGAAATCTAACCATTTGTCAACAAACCATTTCAATGGCGCTTCTTTTTCTTTCAACTATGTTGAATTTAGTTTTAAGTTATATTTTTAATTTTGGAGAAAATAACTATTTATTTCATGTGTAATTAGATTATTGATTTCATGTGTTAGGGTTGTGGATTCAGGCATTTAAACAACACCATTATATTTCAAATTTAAAAATGATGGTTTGAGTCCTAGGTAGCTTAGAATCCTACTTGTTTTCAAAATAAGGATGCACTCCCATTTGATTCTCACGGATAGGTTGTAATCATCAGGCTCTCGCTAAAGAGTGGACCTTCGCAAAATCTTTTGACGTCTTGTCACAAACAAAACCATCAAACTGAAAACACATCATTTTTCTCCTTCAAAGAAAAAAAAATTCACATCATGTGATTATGTCCATGTACTCTTACATATTGGTGTACAAAACCATCAACCAAACACAAGTTGACAAAACATGCCTTTTCAAACAACTGACTCTTAAGTCAAATAATAGAGCTCATGTACAAATTTCCATATTTGTTGCATTTAAGTGTGTCTAACATAACTATACTTTCAACATCTTGCTTCATGCAACATTCACCATACTTTGAATTTGCAAAGACCTGAATTCTCCACCCCCCATTAAAATGACCCTACAAGTTGATTCTTTCAATTTTTTCACTCTATAAGCATCAACGTACGATTATGCATGATGGAGAATCTCTAGCGCTTTCCCTTGTTAATATATTTAACAAGGGAAAGCGCTAGATATTCTCCATCATGCATAATCATACGTTGGATTTGGTGATATTGTCTCCATATTTTGGCTTTCTGACCCGCAAAACATAATTATTTTAGAAGGGAGGGAAGGAGGGATGATCACATTGACTTGCTTGATGACCTGTCTATGAAGATTAACTACCTCAAGAACTATTTTTTTGCGTAGGGAAAGACACATTCCCATGTCCGAGCATGAAAACGTTCTTTGATATTGTTAATGCCTCTAGTGTTTACTTCTACAAGTTCTATAGGCAGAGTCTGTAAAGGGCCAGGTAGCCTCTGGATCTCATCTTTTATGAAAGGTGACATATCTAGTAAATGCCCCTGCAGTCAATCTCTGGAATGGATCTAAATAGAAGTTCTTCATTTTAATATCCGTAAAACACAACTACTTTAAGGTAAACTATGTACATGTTCCATTCATCATGAACACAAACCTCACAAGCCTCCTTGGCTTTGGAGCATTTTCCATGTTTTCCATAACCAAGACCCAAATAATTAGGCTCTTCTTGAAGAACATTTGGCTCAACTATGCCTTGTACATGCTTGCCTTTAAAACCCTTTACTTTCATAGCACATTTTCATCAAAAATTTGGACCTTATTCCTCTAATGTCTCTAATGTCTCTCAAAAGCACGTACACATTCATTTTCAGAGGAAATTGAAGGTACTCTAATGTCTCTAATGTCTCTCAAAAGCACGTACACATTCATTTTTAAAGGAAATTGAAGGTGGAAACCAATAGCCAATTCTTCTAACTAACCTTGACTAAAATGAGCTAAATTGTACTTTGATACGAACTTGATTTAAATTTTCCACCCCACATTAGGCACCAATGATTATAACCTTTAATGGGCTAGCACTGGTTTGTAATCATCATCTCAAAATGACCTAGTAGATGAAAAATTATCATGTTTGTAATCATCATTTCACACCATCTACATATGACCCTTCTACACATTATATGATTGAATTTATGGTAGGTCATCCCTTCTATCTAGACCATGATTGATTGTGACATTAGGTGAATAAAGTAAATTTGATAAGGAAGGGATCACTATAAGTTTGTCCTCCTCCACGCACTCCATATCCAGTGATTGCCTATTTTTTCTCTTCCAACATTTTATTTTGGAAATTCATTTTGGTAGTTAATTCTACTAATAGTCACAACACACCTGGAAGTCAACGAAATTGTTATATACACTACTAAACTCAATTAACATTGTTTGTTATTGGACTTTACAATAACAAACAACGTAGAGTTCATTAATGTAGTAGTGTATATGACAATTATATGTATAGTGGTGTGGCTATCGATAAAATTAGCTGCTAATGAATTTCGAGAATAGAAAGTTGGAAGTGGAAAATTGAGAAATCACTAGCTATGGGGCGGATGGAGGAGGACAAGCTAGAAACTATCTTCTGCTTATAAATTGTATTTTACTCACCTGTTGTCACAATCATTCATGTGATAGGTAGAGAGGATGACATTTCAAAAATTCATGCATATAATATGTAGAAGGGGTCATGTATGAGATGGTGTGAAGTGATGATGATTGACATGGTAAATTTTCATCTGCCAAGTCATTTTTAGATGATGATGACAAACCAATATTAGCCATTTTAAGGTTTTAATCATTAACAAGAAATATGGGGAAGGAAATTCAAAGTGCCAAATTCTAAGGAACAAGCCATATTTGCTTCTCAAAAACTTTATTTGATATATTCTTAAAAAACCAAGTACAAATTTTAGTAATCCTAGAATCATGCTTTACATAAGGTAAAAGTGGGGACCTCATGACTTGTACTATAGATAAAAAAAACATTTACACTTACCAAAAAATATATGATAAAAATTGACAAACTACATACCCTTAAGCTCAAGGGGATATAATCATTCTTGCCTTCCATATAGATAATGAAAATGATTGTTCTAAGTCTCATGTTGCTTCTCATGTTATTTTATAAACCTTGGTTGGAAAGAAAAATAGGAGGGAAGAAATGTAAGAAATATAGAACATACTGGATTTAACAGCCCCAAACTGGATTTTACTCTGAGGTATTGATTTTTTGAAATCTATTTTGTGAATGTCGACCAATAGATATATATCATGGAGGATGAAAGATGAAGATCAGCCAAATCCCATATGGAGGCTCAGGGATTGGAGGATGTTCACGGTATTTAAATATAATCTTAAATCTCCATACATGTGTGTACATATGGAATTGATTTTTTTATTAACTTTGTGAGTGAAATTAGTTGTTAATAAGTTTCATATTTTAATTTTTAGAAGGCAAGAGGAGAAGGCTTTCTACTCCATCCATGGAGCGTGGCCAAGGTTCAACCGGTCGAGGTATGAGTGGTAGCAGGTTGCGGGAAGGGGGTGATATTTATTCCCCCGAAGGCCAGCAATCAACGGCTGCTGGTTCTCAACAGGGTCACTGTGGGTCTGGTTCTCAGCAGCGTCATTCTGGGGTTGGTTCTCAGCAAGGTCATGTTAGAGATGATGTTAACCAACAACATCAAGGTTTCCATCAATTTCAATATTTTTTCATTAAATTTGTACAACTTTTTTTACACGTGTTTTTTCTAATATATGAAATTTTATATATATTGATGCAGAGGCTGAAAATGTTCGAGCCAGTGGTCAAAAAAGACGCAGGGCAGCGCGCTACATTGAAGAAGAAGGCTGTCAACCTAGCACAACTTATCCGACTGAGATTACTGATATACCATGGGAAACGAACATGGCGGAATGCACCTTACAAAGGTGTCAAAGCCTTTATGCAAAATTGCAAAGAGATCTCCAAGATTTGTCTCTACCTGCTGAGAGTAGACAAAGCCTAGAAATAGTTACACATTCATTGAGTGAAATGGTAAAAGTGTACAAAGATTTGGGGCCAACCACTGATTCGTTTGTAGAAGTGATGAGAAAGAGAAGAGAAACAGTGATAGGTCCTGATAAATGGCAGGACATAAAAAAAAGAGTTTCAAGAGCGGAGGCTAAGTCAATGTTTAATTATAACGAAGGGCCAAAAAGAAAAATGTTGAAGGTGCAGTATTTCAAGCACCCAGACAAAGCACAATATTTGTATAGCCGACATCTTGCGGCCTTTGGAAGGCTTCCATGGAACGATGAGGTTCCTCTTTATTTTGCACAAATGTTTTATGCAGAATTTTTTTTGGGTATGAAACCCGACTACAATGACCTTCCTTTAGAATTTTTTTGCCCGGGGAGAGGTCGATTATATCAACGTAAGGGCGCTAAGCGAGATGTGGAGTTGCCTCGCCCTGAGCCGCCATTGGTGAGTCGACCGTCTCGAGTCGAAACCCTGCGATCAGAGATGGATGTGACTTCTCAAATAAGTCGTGAAGCAAGAGATGTTATGATCGAAAATGTTCATAGCAGATTGAGTGGAGTCAATATTGGCTTAAATCGACAAAGAGCACGTGAAAATGCACGTGCCAATTTTGTTTATCACACAGATGAGGAGATTTACAACATGAATGTTGAAGATCTCCGAACATACGCAATAAATTGTCGCAATGGTCTGCAAGACCTAATTTTTCGTGAGGAAGAGGGCACCGGAACGGTATGTGTTAGTGACCTTAGGTTTTGAAATTATATTTACATATACATGTGTACAATTTGTAATAAATACATGTGTATGTACACATGTATACATTTATTTGTATGTGTACATTAATCTAAGAAAAATGTATGATTATATGTTAAAACACCATTTGCAGTTCTCAGGCATGATGCATGATGAAAATGTTAATATTACGTTCGGGACCTCTGGCTCAAACGATGCAGATGGGTCTGACCATCATGATATGTTGGCACATGTATGTTAGTGTTTTTTAAGTGACTCTAAAATAAATAATCGTTGCCACACATGTACATGTATGTATATATATAATTTGATAAAATGTTTTAACAGGTACCGATTCCGTCTGATGTTTTTGGGATGCCGGTACCTTCTTATTCTTTAGGAGATATACCTTCTACTTCATTGGGAGATGTACAAGTATGGACAATTTTTCACAAGTTCAAAATTTATGTTACCTCAAAAAGTTCCATTAAAAATTGAGATATATAGAGAGAGATCTATATTTTGAGTTATTTAAAAATTTTTGAATTTAGGTTCGTATAGAAGATTTTTTTAATCCGAGGACTTTAGCGACGGAGATAGGAACATCCACAGCATTTGAAGAAGTTGTTTTTAGTTCTTTTTTTTAATATTATTGTTCAAATAAGTTTATATATGTACACGTGTATTTTCATTTGAAAGTTTTTAATTTATATAAATTATTTATGTATATATATATTTATATTTAACTGTACATGTAAATTGTATAGGTTACCACTAGAGATGTTTCTATGGCAGATCCTGTTCATCAAATGGAGAGGCAACCTTACGAGGTATTGCGTGATTTTTTTGTTATATTTTGTTTTTTACATGAAGTTTTAGATATATATATATTCTCATTCATTTTTAAAACTTCAAATTTTAATGTTCAAGTACATGTGCATTGTGTATGTAGGTTTCCTATTTACAGGATAGGGAGCTAACCGAGACCCAGAGGCTAGATCCTCCATTTGATGGACAAGATATACAGTAGATTTGATATGATTTTAAAATTTAGATGGTTTTAAAATTTGTTAAACTTGATACAGTTTGATACTTGAGTGAGATTTACAATTTTTGGACATATTTTATTACAATATGTTTTTTGGACATTTTTGGACATATTTTTGGACATATGTTAAATGTTTTTGTTGGATAGTTGAATTATAATTGGCATGGCATGTGATATTTAATGTTAAATGTTTTTGTTAGATAGTTGAATTATAATTGGCATGGCATCTGAAGTTTTTAAAACTACATGAATGATAGAATGTGAACCCACATTTGCACATGTGGTAAATTGAAATGTTACTTGTAACAAGACAATCCCCATTGATTTCATTACAGTATATGTTGATTTCTGATTTGATATAATTGCATGTATGATGGTACATTACTTGCAAAGTCATTGGATTAATAGTGTTCATTGATTTCAGTGTTCTTTGGATGGTTTTAGTACTTTTGGCATGTGAATGTGAAGTAATGTTGTCATCTGAATTACATTTGATGTGTGATATTTAATGTTAAATGTTTTTGTTGGATAGCTGAATTATAATTGGCATGGCATGTGATATTTAATGTTAAATGTTTTTGTTGGATCTAGTTGAATTATAATTGGCATGCCATCTGAAGTTTTTAAAACTACATGAATGATAGAATGTGAACCTGCATTTGCACATGTGGTAAATTGAAATGTTACTTGTAACAAGACAATTCCCATTGATTTCATTACAGTATATGTTGATTTCTGATTTGATATAATTGCATGTATGATGGTACATTACTTGTAAAGTCATTGGATTAATAGTGTTCATTGATTTCTGTGTTCTTTGGATGGTTTTAGTGCTTTTGGCATGTGAATGTGAAGTAATGTTGTCATCTGAATTACATTTGACATGTGATATTTAATGTTAAATATTTTTGTTGGATAGTTGAATTATAATTGGCATGGCATGTGATATTTAATGTTAAATTTTTTTGTTGGATAGTTGAATTATAATTGGCATGGTATCTGAAGTTTTTAAAACTACATGAATGATAGAATGTGAACCTACATTTGCACATGTGGTAAATTGAAATGTTACTTGTAACAAGACAAGCCCCATTGATTTCATTACAGTATATGTTGATTTCTGATTTGATATAATTGCATGTATGATGGTACATTACTTGTAAAGTCATTGGATTAATAGTGTTCATTGATTTCAGTGTAAGCGAAAAAAATTATTGACAATGTAGAATGATTTTTGTGTTATAATAATTAAGCCCAATAATATTGGAGAGCAAGAGAGACTTGAGGTATGGTGTTTACGACAAGAGTTTGAGCTAAATATTTAAATGGTTTATCTATCTTTCATAAAATAGTTTAAGATTGATCACAAGAATTAAGAGAATGTCTCGGTCCATCATTGGTATGGTCCATAATAGAATGATCATCCATGTCAATGACTCTTAAGTCTATCTTTCCAAACGATGACCCTACTCTCACATGTGTGCCTTTCATGACACCAGTCACTGCTTTCATCCTCGAGTTTATTGCCTTGAAAGCACTCAACTCTTTCTCGATGCTAGCCTTCCTCTTTCTAAGAGATGAAGCTGCCTTTCAACTTAGGAAGCTATGGGTAGCCCCGTGTCTATCAAAGCAGAGAAATTTTTCCCATGTACGGTTGTAGACATGAATCTCAAGTCCAAGGAACTTTCATCATCATTCCTCCTCCTTGTCTTGCGCCTTACTTTCACAATCTTCTTCAACATTTCCTCTTCCAATATGTTTTTCGAACTAGCCCTTGGCTTAACAGTGCTTTTCACATATCTCTTCTCATGAAGCTCCATAGAAAAATTCGATCCTGGGTCTGGTTGAATTGGTTCAAGCTCTTTCCTTTTCGAATTCTATCTAAACGCTCCAATACGACATATATTGACTCCTTCCAAACGAAGTGCACCAATCCTCTTAGTGTGGTCGTCTTTTTTTCCAAGTGTGCCAACACATGCATTTTCTTTCTTCAAACCAATAGGTTTCGGATCAAGAAAGTCCCTCTTGATCTTATCTTCCATGTTCTTGACTTTAGCCTGCAATGTGGTGCTTCTTTCCTTCAAGTGAGCCCTTTCCATAAAGAGTTCCTGAAGTCTTTTTTCACCTTGTTGTATCTCCATGTCAAGCTTTTCAATTTCAGCAGTTTGTCTAGAAAGTCCATCCTTGGAATTTCTTGCGTGAAAAACCAAGTAGGTTGAACCAACTTTGGTCTAGTGCATTGGAATTCATTAAAGAATTGGTCATTGGCGTTGCTTCAAGCTAGGAGTGAGCATCGTCACCAACCCACATTGAATATTTTACACTCCCTAGGGTGAATGATACTTTAAATTGATTGACAGTCTAAGACTTTCGAATTTTTCCGAATGCCAAATGATCTTACAAAGTTAGTATTTATAATATCCTAGTAGGTCATTCGGTGACGACTTTTACCGAAAACTTGAAACAACTTTGGCATGTGATATTTAATTTGTTAAATGTTTTTGTTGGATTGTTGAATTATAATTGGAATGGCTTAACAGTGCTTTTCACATATCTCTTCTCATGAAGCTCCATAGAACAATTCGATCCTGGGTCTGCTTGAATTGGTTCAAGCTCTTTCCTTTTCGAATTCTGTCTAATTGCTCCAATACGACATATATTGACTCCTTCCAAATGAATTGCACCAATCCTCTTAGTGTGGTCGTCTTCTTTTCCAAGTGTGCCAACACTTGCATTTTATTTCTTCAAACCAATAGGTTTCAGATCAAGAAAGTCCCTCTTGATCTTATCTTCCATGTTCTTGACTTTTGCATGTGATATTTAATGAACTTTAAATGTTAAATGTTTTAATGATACACAATATATAATCAAAAGGGTTTTAAAACTTAAAGTTTTGGATGGTTTCAATTTACAACTTAAAGTTTTGGATGGTTTCAACCTACATTTGCACATATGGTAAATTGAAATTATGTTACTTGTAACAAGACAATCCCCATTGATTTCATCAAGTATATGTTGATTTCTAATTCGATATAATTGCATGTATGATGGTACATTACTTGTAAAGACATTGGATTAATAGTGTTCATTGATTTTAGTGTAAGCGCAAAAAATTATTGACAATGTAGAACGGTTTTTGTGTTATAATAATTAAACCTAATAATATTGGAGAGCAAGAGAGATGAGGTATGGTGTTTACTACAAGAGTTCGAGCAGGTCATTCGGTGACAACTTTTACTGGAAACTTGAAACAAAGAGAATCTATCTTTAGCTAGGACATCATGTAAGATGCTTGACATAAACAATAAAATTGTACTTAAAAGCTGAGATTCGGGCAAGTGGGGACAACCACTTGTTATCTCGTCCCTTGGAGGCTAGGCCATATGGGGACCGAATCTGACTTTACAAAATAAAGTGAAATAATTTGTACCATATGGTTGGAGAACATATACAAGAACAATTAATATACAAGAACAATTAATTTCATTCTAGAATATATATATCCAATACATATTTAACATTTTTAATCAATGCACATGTTGTATAGAAAAACTACTTTCAGTTGATACTAGAGCACGTGCTTGTACTCAAACAATTTGTAACATCTGCAAACCACAAATAACATAAGCAGCTCAATTTTTAGTTGAGTACTGAAAGGTCTAAAACATATTTAATCCAAAGATAATAAATTGTTGGACACTTCACTCAAAAAAATTCTAATGGAATTCCATCCTCAATAATCCGTTCATGATCGGATTTTGACATTTTTCATTTCTTAATTTTTGATTTTTTCTTTGATTGAACTTCTATCAACTTTATGCGTGCTGCACACACCAAGTGACTATATTGACAACTTATGGAATCAAGTTCATAGTCTTCGAAGTAAACAAAGTCTCCACTTTGACGAGTTTGTTTGAAAAAATAACCTTTCAGTATAATAGACCCTTTGTCATACTGAAATCCGTGATCATTATAGTATTGTAATAATTTCATTTTTTGTTCAGTGCAACGCATCAAATAATACTTCACATTTTCATCGTTGTCAATAGGTGCAATTACAGCAAAAACATCTCCTGCACAATAAAATAAATTTAACATTTAATTATGCATATTTAAATTTATTTGTAGATCTTTAAATCATTAAAAGGTAATTCAAATGTTACCTTCTCTAACAAGATCAGAAACTTGATCACCATCGGATGATATTGTAGTTTCCTCTAATTCCATTTCTTCAAACATTGCGACAGACATTTTTTCCTTTGTATTTAGCTCTGTATGTTTCCAATCGTTCACATACATTTTGTTTTCACAGACGTCATTGGATTTTGTGTTGTCTATGCAAACATCACAAAAACAAGAATATTTTCTTTTATCCAATGCAAACACATTTGTGGACAATTTTGTTTGAATTGAATGCAATTTTCGAGTCCCTTTATTGTTCCAACTTCATTTCCAATTGATCTATTTACGTCTCCGATTCCAATATGCCAGAAAAACCTTTATATGGAAAATTAGAAAAAGAATTTGTAAATATGATATCAAAATACAATTAAAAATAATCATTGCATGATAAATGTACAATGTTTAAAATTATATTTCCAATATAAATTAAATTGAATGTACCTGTGCACTTCTCGTGATGGGTTAATCTCATGGCTTAGAGCAATTTTGCACCATTGAACAACTTCTTCAGCGTTCACAAGTCGGCGTGCAAAGTGGTTCATTTGATATCTTCGAAGTACTCGTTTTATGCATGCTCCTGCACCGTCATGTTCTCCTTTTCCATGGCCAGTCTCAAAGAAATTCCAACAATGTTTAATGTGGGTTTTCTTATGAAGACAACACAACCAAAAGAATGATCGTGCAGATTTGAATTGACCTGCGCATCCGTCTGACCATATCCAATGTTCATTGAATGTTATTCCACTATTTTTCAATGAATCATAAATTCTTCCAAAACAATGTTGTACAAAACATGTATCATGTGTACGATCGTCACTGATATAAAAGTGATATTCTTTAATGATATGTCGATTTTCACTCGTGCTTTCTATATGATCGATATTTTGTTCAGCATGTCTATATAGAATATGGACGAGCATGGAGACTTGGTCAGAGTGATAGTATTCACTCTGAATTTCTTTTTGTGGAACAAATGTGTAGTTTTCTGCAAAATCAATCACCGACAAAATGGTTCCTGGTGGAAAAACTTCACGAGATTTTTTGAATTGCAAGTCTTGCCATCGAGCTCTATGGGAATGCATGGTGTATTTGTAAATTTCTGCTTCAAACTTTCTCAAAAAGTCTATTAGAAAAATTTCATCTTCTCGTAATTCGATTCTTTTAACACTATCTGCACCTTGAATTGATGTACTGGTATACTCATATCTCTTCCATTTCACTTTCATGTTGGAAAATGATTGATCATTTATATCAATACGATATTTGTTTTGAAATTTAGTCAAATTTCCACAATCATCGCATTTTTTACCACCAACACATTTCTTTTTGTAAAATAGTTCATCGCTTTCTCTTTCACATAGAATTTTAGATATGAATTCACGGATAGTGGAAGGAGGAGGTGAATCCTTCCATAATGTTCTACCGAAATCAAGGAATGTGTCATAATATAACTCAAATTCCACATGATAACGACAACAACAAGTGTCGCGTACGGTGATAGGTTTTCCATACCATGGTTTTTGTTGAACAAAAGCACTGAGTGAAACTTGAATTTTACGATTCTCTTCTTTGAACTTGTTGAATAACTCTATTTGAGTGGTTTCCAAGAGATGTTTTTTATGTTCTTCGTATTGATTTCGTGCTATTCTTCTTCGCATCACATGTCTTGCAGTGGGTGAAACACGCGAATTGTTCTTCCAATATTCATATATTATTTTTTTAACATCTTCTCCAAGTCTATCTTTGTATGGTTGCCTACAAATAGCTCTCCCACAAGCGAGTTCATCATTTACGTCTATTTGCAGTCGAAATTTTCGATGTTTGTGCAGAGTTTTTCGCGAGGTTCCCAGTGCTCGTGCCATAGATGTTAGATTCAAACGATTCTCTTGAGTACTTGGTGAAACCATTGCCATTTGTATTCCTCTACGCATATTTGAAACATTTTTATCTCTAGATCTCTTAATTGACTCTATAGCACTACTCATATTTTTTATCACCTCTTCTTTCATTTTTTTATCTTTGGTTGATTTTCTAATACCCAATAGTGTCGTCGCTTCTTTTAATTTCCTTGATGATAGGAGACCTTTCAACATTTGAGCTTGAACTGTCACTTGCTCATTTTTTAAATACTTTTCAAAAATTTTATCGACACGATATCGTATAACATGGTCAGGTTTTTTATCTCCATATGTGTGAGTGTCGACATTTTCTAACATCTCATTATCGATAGTGATTTCATCTGTACATATTCGAAAAAATAGTACATATTCAATAAATAACTAAATTAATCAATATGTCAATAAATATTAGGAAAATTTTAATATATCAATAGATCATAATATTTACATTTACATACCCGATTCAATTTCTGCTTGAGGTTGATTTTCTTCTTCAATATTTTGAGGAGTATCTCTGTCTGTTTACATTAAACAAAATATTTTTCAAACTAGTTCATCAAATAAAAATTAAGCTTCACATTCTACATTGGGAAAACTTTAAAAATATATCAATAGATCATAATATTTACATTTACACACCTGCTTCAATTTCTGCTTGAGGTTGATTTTCTTCTTCAATATTTTGAGGAATATCTCTGTCTGTTTACATCAAACAAAATATTTTTCAAACTAGTTCATCAAATAAAAATTAAGCTTCACATTTTACATTGGGAAAATTTTAAATATATATCAATAGATCATGTAATATTTACATTTACATACCTGCTTCAATTTCTTCTTGAGGTTGATTTTCCTCTTCAATATTTGAGAGAGCTTCTAACTTTCTTTTGCGATATTGTCTCGTCTCTTCTTTACGTTCCTCAGGCTTTATTTTTCGATCATATTTTCTCACACAAGTTCTTCGATTTCCCATGATAATAGAGTATGAGGTTCAAAAAAATTCCTTCAAAAAATTAGACAATAACTCAATTAGAAACAATATCACAAAAGATTTAATTTAAAAAAATCTTTTCTAAAAAATACGTAATCCAATCCAAAACACGTACATACCTCTAAGAAAAATCACACCGCCTCTAAGAAATGTCTTCCAAAAAAATTCTTTAAATCCAAAATGTGAAGAAAAATTTTTGAACAAAGAAGCTCAAAAGATTTATTTCAACACAAAACACTTACATACCTCCAAGAAAAATCACGTCGCCTCCAAAAAATGTCTTCCAAAAAAGTTCTTTAAACTCAAACTTTGAACCTCCAAGAAAAATCACGCCGCCTCCAGAAAATGTCTTCCAAAAGAATTTTTTAAACCCAAACTTTGAAGAAAAGTTTTTGAATTCAAACCAAGTTGTAAAATGAAATGAAGTGTGAAATGTGCGAAAATTGTGAATCATTTCGCGGCAATTTATATTGACGCGAAATATGTGTTTTGTAGGGGGCCCCACAAAAATTCCGGCCGACGGAGAATTGCACAATAGTTCGGCCGAACTATTAAGACGTTAGTTTTGACGACTCGTAAGCAGAAAACATAGTTCGGCCGAACTAACGCGTCACCAATTATGCAAACCAGGCTCTGAAAACGGTTCTGCAACTTTGGACTGATTAAGCTCCATGAAAAGTTGTTAATTAACTGTCGGAACCAAGACAAGCATTTTCAGAATTGAATCTACTTTCAGGAAATATAAATTTTATGGAATTTCGTAAACGTTTATTAATTTTAATTATTTTTCTAATAAAATGAGTGCAAACAATTTATGAGGGTCATCGTGATTCAGTGAAATCAAAATTTTGTGTCTCCCAAAATACATTGTAAAAAAAATTGAAAAAATTATGGGGCATTACATTGATCCGTTGTCTCTAATGGGTAGCTTTTAGATTTTGAGTTTATAACTTGTATGTTAAGAAATTTGTTGCCACGCGAAACATATCAAAAATACGCAGTTTTTCGTATTGGACCAGTTCAAAAAATTCTAGTAATTATGATATGCATCCATTGGCTTTGTAAATATGACGAAACCAAAGCAGACTCTGTCTAGATTGTTGTAACACATTTTGTTTTTTCAAAAACACAATTTTTCAATGAATACAACGTTGCCACATAACATGACTTCCTTATGAATTCTTTGATTGTTAAGAAACACACACTCAAAGAAACGCTAAGTTGACATATCAAATATGCATAAAAAAAATTCAAAAAATAAGTAATAGAAAGCTAACAAAATTTCTCACAACTTTTATTTTTATCGCAAAATGAAATTCTACACAGAAAAATTGTTATAGTTTGCAGAAAGTTGAAGAACCGAAAAAAATGAAAATTTTTTCTCAAAAAAGGGCAAAAAGTGTAACCCAGCTTCACATTTTCACATATGGAAATTTTAGCATAACAATCAAGTAGGTCACAAGGAGGGGTAAGAGGATTTAAAAAACTATATTTCTACAAGCGACCTCTTTTATTCACATGCAAAGAAGGATATCCAATGTCTTTTATGTTTTCAATTATTTTCATCAAATCTTGACAAATCTATAACCTCTTTTCTACTTTCCAAGCATACTTTGCAATAATTTTCACAATTACATGTTAATAAAAAACTAGATGAGAATCAACATTAGATTACCACAACCTAAGAATATTAACATTGTAAAAATTTAGGATATCATCAATATGTGCATGTTAATTTATTTCTTTGGCATTTATAATATATGAATTTGATATTGATTAGCCATGAGCCTTTAATGGAGCATTGTAGTGATATATGATAATAGAATCCTTTTTGTGGAAGCACGAATCTACACCAAACTTTATATGTCTCTAAAAAACATGTTCCCTAAAATTTTTTCATAACCTTCATGAAGATTGAAAGAAGAAACTTGTGAGGTTTTCAAAGGTAGGGATCATCATTTAGGATTGAAGGAACTATTACATTATGATGATGGTTGTCACAAATATTTATTATTGTTATATGTTTAACAAATAATGCCTTCTCAACATGCACATTGGAAGGAGGGGTACTCTTGATCCTTCTATATCTTGACACATTTTCTCTCTTTGAACTCCTACAATGATCAAAATATTTTTCTTAAGATGTGCTAAATAATTACATGTAAAAATTGCAGCTTAAACAAGAGACTTTAAAGGCATAAACATAAGAAGAGAGAAGCAATTAGTATCATGCAAGAAGACACAAAATTGATATAGGAGTTCGTCCAGGAGGGACTACGTCTCCAGGCCCTGCTCAATTAGTGGGGAGGCCCTCTTTCATTAAGTGGCAAAAAAATGAAAGTACAAGTATAAATGAAAAATTACAACCTTATACCTCCATAGCTGAAAGTGCCCGAAAATTGGAAACCTCTAATGAAGAAATGGACAACACCATTGGATTCGTGGCGCTGAGAGGTGCAAAATCCATATAAAATTTTCCTAAATCTGAAAAAATGAAAATCTGGACCCTCTGAAAAATGGCTCAGATCATGGTTCTGCTCCCCTCCTACAGAACGGTCATGGTTCCACCTGTCTCGTACTTTGTGACTGCTCCTGGCCTGCCATGACACACTTCTAAAAGATGAGTTTATAAACCAATTTTGGATGGACTTCCTAAAGGAAGCTTTTGTGGCGCATTGGTTAGGTGATCCACATGAAAGGGAGGAGGTCGGGCAGTCAAACCCCTCACCCCCTCCCGAAATAGGCTTTTGTTTTACATGTGATAACAAAGGTTGTTAAATGGGCAGGTCGGGCCAGCATTGGGCAGCCCACCCACCGTGCTTCTCGCTGGTCATTGTAACGTATCATGTACGTTATGTATTAAAACAATGTGTGGGGGTTTCAATAGGTGGTATGGTAACATTCATAACCACTTAACCCTTTCATATATTCGTTCTGGGTTATATCATAACCACTTAACCTTTAATATATTCGTTGATTTTTTTGGATTTTAATACCATAATCATAACCCTCCAAATATTCGTTGGTGTATAATGTTATGTTGGTATATGGATATTTAAATAGTTATAAAAATAACTATTTAATTTATTTTTTTAAAGATTTTTGTTATATAGTTATTAAAATAACTAATTTTTAATATATTAAATGATTTCATTTTTAAGTGGGTGATTTAATAAATTTTTTTGTCTTCTCTGCAGGTTGAGGGTCAATAGAGAAGCGCCATGTGTCAGCAGCTGAAGGGCTGCCAATTAGGGGAATTTTGAGGTCTAAAATGGGCCTCCTAAGGAAATTATAAAATAATAGTGGAAATAATGATATAAGATTTGATTACATCATCAAAATACTTTTTCAACTCATATTTTCAACTTATCTCCCAAAGTTTCAAGCGGGAGTACTCATTGGATGAAAATTTTAATTCCTCATCCAAGGAGTACCCATGTTGCATACTTTCGATGGATTCTGCTATACAAAAATGAAAAATACATAAAAAGCGTAATTGCAATCACGTTTTTTCATGTATTTCTCATTTTTCGTGTAGCAAGGTCCATCAAAAGTATGTGACATGGGTACTCCTTGGATGAGGAATTAAATTTTGCATCCAACGAGTACTCCCACTCAAAATTTGAGTAAAAACTTAGGGAGATAAGCTAAAAATACGAGTTGAAAAAATAGTTTTATTATTTTATTATATTTTAATATTTTTATCCTTTTACTTAAAAAATGGTGAATCATCCTCCATGGTTGACATCATCATCTTGAATCCTATTGGTTCTTTTAAATTTTATTTTGGTTGTACATTTTTCTTAGGAGGCCCATTTTAGACCTCAAAATTCCCCTAATGCATGTGGGTCCCATGTGCTCCGTGGGATGCCATGTGGCACACCGTGGGCCCAACATTCCTTACCTTAACAAAACTTCAAACTGCTCTAACTGCCTCATACGAGTTCGGATTGACGTTTCGTTTGCACCATTGTGATAAGGGCGACGAGCTCTTCAATCTGAATTCGAGTTTGTCACATTCCCGACACTTTGATTTTTGAGCCTTTGTACTTAAGCCACTTGTACTTGGACCTATTTGATCTTCATGGATCAATCCTCCCCATTGAAGAGATTTTGGACCCCAAAAAGCTCTAACACACTCAAAACCACACTTTCAATCTCCTGCACGCAAAAATGGTACATCATTTGAAATCATGCACACCACACATGTCTCAACAACCCCTCCTTGCCAAGAGTTTATAGTACACACTCATTGGCCTAGGATTATATAAAAAAAATCAATACCTCAACTACTCATTAGGAAATTCCAAAACATCATCGTTGCATTTCTAAGTGATGGGAAACACACCATCACGTTTACATTTACTTGCAACATATGGTTTACAACGGTGGCCATAACAAGCTACTACCTTTAGAAAAACCATCTTAATAAATCATACCACCGTGAATGTGGTGGATTCATTTGTTGAACATGTCCACCTTTCGGCTCCTCTATTGACACTTCCGGAGCATGGATCATTAGACACGTGTCTTGTTGGTGTCCCACTTCATTGCAACGACTACAATGATTCTTTTTCCTCCAAAATTTTTGGGTTGCCTTGGGGCACTTTCCCCTAGTTTTCCTCCAATAAGTGTTCATGGAGCCCTCATTATCGCTGGACTATGAGGAAGGGATTTCATCATCTGACTTTGGCTAGTCACTAGCTGTATTGGAGCTTTCTTCCATTTCCTTTCTGTTGTATATGAGTCCTACATGATCCGAAAATTCCTCGACTTCGATGGGGTTTACGATGCCTTGGCCATTGATGTCGAGGCCTTTTCTGTGATACCCCATCTTCTTTAGCAATCTAGATTCGATTCCTATAGTATGTTTTTCAAAAGCATCAAATTCATCATCATGAAAAGTACATGAAATTGAAGGGTTGCTTTTCATCTCAGGTTGGTTATGTCGCAACATTCCAAGGCCTCACCCTTAGCTTGTAACTGGTGTAATAACCTTTATTTTTCTTCCGTTGCTTCCAGTAGGAGCCTTATTAGCTTAGTATTATCTACTTGGATGCTTTGTTTATCTCTTCAAGTTCTAGGAACTTTGCTGCAGTAAGTGTCCTTTTCATCTTTGGTACAATGTATGTTGAAATTTTTGTTTCATCGCCCGAATCGGAACCCAAGTCTATGGGTCTTTCTGTTGTGATCCCAAAGGCTGCAAGCTTCATTTCATCATCGAAATCATACCCCAGGTCAATTGGTCTACCTCGTGCAAATCCTGCAGTTGTGACCTTTTCATATTCGTCGGATTCAAAATCTTGGTTTTTTTGTATGGTGGTGGTGGTCTTCTACTTCCCCTTTTTGTCATTTCTCTCAGGTCTCAACTCAGGGTGCAGTTTCCAGCAATTTTCTTCATCATTTCCCTCTTTATCACAATGTGTGAAAGAGGGATTTTCTCCCCTTCTTTTGGTTGTCGCAGTCCTTTTTGGGTGGTCACTCTGTTCATGTGTTCCTCTGCTTTCTATGTGCATGGCGTTCACACTGGCCTCATCGACAGTAGGAGGCTCAAAAAAAAATAATAAATGTCTTACGTAATTATGCAAAGAACCAATATACTTGGTTACAATCTCCGGTGAATCTAATGGAATGACCAAATTCAATGCATGTTTCTAATTTTTTCAGTGAAGTATTATACATTTTGACCTCTGCATTGCCTTAGGTGTTGCCATTCGATTAATGCATTTTTCTTATAACCCAAAGGGTAAAATTGGTTTCTCAATGAAGAAAAAAATTGACCATGAGGAGAGAAGGTTACCCACATTTTGGCTGCCTTGCAATTTTCTCTCCCACCAGACAAGAGAGATGTCGTTCAATCGAAGAGAGGCCAACTGGATCTTTGCCTTGTCCTCCTCTATTCGTTGAATCCTGCAGTAGACTTCAATATGCCTAACCCAATTGTTAATATTTTTTTCATTACTTTTGCCATGATACCTGGGAGAATCAACTTTGACATCTAATTTAAAGAAGGGTTTATTAGATGCATTTCCTGAATTTCTATTATGATGGTGAGAGGAGGAAGAGCTTTCACTCATTGGAGGAGAAGGGGCTGGATCTCCTCCATTATCTCCATGCTTGAATCTTGTCCTTCTAGAGCATTATCCATTGCTTTCTCTAGTTTCTCAAGTTTAGAGAACAATTTCTCACCCCGATCTAACACGGTGTAGAAGGCCTTGCGAAAGCTTAGCTCCTCCTCATTTCGAACATCTTCATCCATGTTTCTTCTTTGATGTGCACGTCCCACTTTGAGATCAAAATACTTTCGTGTCCCTTCGCCTCTTCGTAGCCTATTTCTAGTTAGCATACAAACATGAAATTCACATCTAAAAATGCTTGCTCTGATACCAATTGATCCAAAATATTTTTCTTGATATTTGTTAAAGAATTACATGTAAAAATTGTAGCTTAAACAAGAGACTTTAAAGGCATAAACATAAGAAGAGAGAAGCAATTATAATCATGAAAGAAGACATAGAATTGATATCAGAGTTCTTCCAGGAGGGATTATGTCTCCGGGCCCTTCTCAATTAGTGGGGAGGCCCTCTTTCATTAAGTGGAAAAAATGAAAGTACAAGTATAAATGCAAAATTACACCATTATACCTCAGTAGTTGAAAGTTCCCGAAAATTGGAGACCTCTGATGAAGAAATGGACAACACTGTTGGATTCATGGCGCCAAGAGATGCAAAATCCATATAAAATTTGCTTGAATCTAACAAAATGAAAATATGGACCCTTTGGGAAATAGCTCAGATCATGGTTCCTCCCCCCTCTTGTATAGCGCTCATGGTTCCACCTGTCTCATACTTTGTGCTCGGTCCTGGCTTGCCTTCACGCACTTCTAAAAGATGAGTTTATAAATAAAATTTGGGCAGACTTCCCAAAGGAAGTCGTTGTGTCACGTTAGTTAGGTGATCCACATGAAAGGGAGGAGGTCGAGCGGTCAAACCCCACTGCCTCCTGCAATAGGCTTTTGTTTTACATGTGACAATAAAGGTTGTAAAATGGGTGGGACGATCCCGCATTGGGCGGCCCACGCACCGTGCTTCCTGTCGGTCATTGTAACGTGTCATATATGTTATGTATTAAAAAAATGTGTGGGGGTTTACATATGTGGTATGGTAACGTTCATAACTACTTAACCCTTTAATATATTCGTTTTGGGTTATATCATAACCACTTAACCTTTAATATAGACATAACCACTTAACCTTTAATATATTTGTTGATTTTTTTGGATTTTAGTACGATAATCGTATTCCTCCAAATATTCACTGGTGTATAATGTTATGTTGGTATATGGGTATTTAAATAGTTATAAAAATAACTATTTTAATTTTTTTCTTAAGTTTTTCGTTATATAGTTATTAAAATAACTATTTTTTAATATTTTAAATGATCTTGTTTTTAAGTGGGTGATTTAATATTTTGTTTTGTCTTCTCTGTAGGTTGAAGGTCAACAGAGAAGTGCAATTTCTTAGAAGTTGAGGGGCTTCCATGTGGGCCCCACATGCTCCATGGTATGCCATGTGGCACACTGTGGGCCCCACGTTCCCTACCTTAATAAAAATTCAAACTACTCTAACTCTCTCATACGAGCTCGGATTGACGTACAGTGTGCAACGTTGCGATCAGGGCGACGAGCTCTTCAATCTGAAACTGAGTTTTTCACCTTCCTAACACTTCGATTTTCGAGCCTTTGTACTTAAGCCACTTGTACTTGGACCTATTCGATACCCCTCAATCATACAATTATATCGAGCTTCAATAAAACTAATGTTTATAGGTTTTGGAGCCCCTATCTGACAACCATTTTTGATAATCCCTCTCATAAATATTTTAATGAATTGGAATTCATGTAAATAATATATGGAAATGAAACAACTTTATTTTCATTAAATTACATCTTTAGTTTTTGTGGGTTACCTTGAACCATTACAATTCGAAGGTGGTTCACAATTTATAGGAATTCATTTGGTTTCCCATTTGCAATGAACCATTAATCACACCAAGTGTTTTTTCTTTAGTTGTTGCATCTTGAATTTTAACTACATGGTATTACTTTCACATTTTATTTTGTAGTAGTTCTATTATTTCATTCTCCATTTCTTCTTGTCTCGAATCATATTTCCTATTGCATATAATATGGAGCAGATAATATGAAAAGTGAGACAAAGAATTACATGTATTTGCATGAATTTGTTGAATTGGATAATCTTATTGTTCTCTCAATTTGTTTTGTCTTTTCCTCATCCTTTCTCTATATTTTTATCACTTCATCTATTCTCGGGACTCTCTCTAATTCTTGAGATTGAATTCTCCAATTTCCCATGTTTGTTGTCATTTTTTGTGTAATTTCTATGTTGTGTTACTTTTCCATGAATGATTGTTATCTATTATTTTCTATGAATGAACATTAACTCTTTTTTGTTTTATTTATTTATTTTTTATTGCAACAAGAGCTTGATTGAGCTCATAGGTCTGTAGACTCCTAATCAATTCCATCAGTATAGTTGGGTGTTCTTTTCGTGGTGAGTTATGGCAGGAATGGGTTGATCGAGATATCATAGCTGGATCGAGCCTTTGTTTAATAAAGTCAAGAGCTTGATCGAGGATTTGTTAAACCCCCAATCAAGCTATTTAAAGTTTTACCTTAAACACTCAATTGAGATTTCTAAGTGCTTGATCGAGTTGTTAATGACCTAAAAAATAGTGTTTTTCGCTCCCCTTCTACAAATTTATCTAGAACACCATTTTGTAGAATGAGGGAATTCAGGTTGTATTTATCCATAGGAATCCTCTATGCAATGTCATATGAGTTTGATATTTTTGAATTCATGTCATATTTTTCATCTAATTTCTTTTGAATGTTATGTTTTAATTTTTTTGGACAGTTTCAAAGTTGCTGAATGAAAACTCAATAACATAAAATATACAAAATTAAAAAATACCACCATCTTTATTTATGAGTCCCATTCAAAATGATACTCTGATATTATTTATATAGTAGATTTTTTTTTTTAATATAATTCAAATATTTATTTTTCAACTTCAAAAATTAATAAAAAAATATAATTTTGCATTAAAAAATAAAGTTTTAATACAAATAAATTAGTTGTCTCTATGTAGATTGTGCTCGTGTGTGTCTATATATATATATATATATATATACATGAGCACAATATACACAAAGACAACTAATATATATATATATATATATATATATATATATATATATATATATATATATATATATATATAACTTATTTCATGTGAACTCGCACATACCTGCTAACATGTGTGGAAATTTGAAAGGAAAAACATTTCATATAATGGAAAATTGATAGAATATTTGACAATAATTTGTTTTTTGAGAAAAATATTATCAGGACAACAACATAATTCTTTACAGTATGTAAATTTTTTTATACAAAATTCACAATCTTTATATGAATTTTGAGAGCTTCAATTCAATAAAGGAATAAAATTTTGAAATTTCATCACCCACGTATATATCCTACATATACAATATTACTTAATTCAAGTAATATAAAAAACAATTATAAAAGCCTAAATATTCATTCATAAAAATCCCTTTATTAATACAATTAATACTTCCGCATATTTATGTAGTCATGAAGACGATGCCATTTCAAGACAATCATGGTGGTTATTCTCAACGATATAATATAGCCTTTACCACACTCATATTTGAGTGATGCCATTATTATACTATTTTTCCTATTGAACTTTGTATAGTTGAACCAATTTAATGGTGTTAACATAGAGTGTGTCAAAGGAAATATTTTTTATTATATTAAAATCTGATAATATTTCATTTATAAAGAATATTCTCAACATTTCATAGGATTATAATTCTTTGGCTTTGATATTTTGATGTACTTCCCTCATTTAGAGAAATAACCTACTAATTAGAGAATGATTTAGAGATTTTTTTTCCCTTCAACAGTTAACATTAGTAATTACGAACTAATATTTAAAAATATTTAAAGAATCATGTTGAATTTATTAGAGCAAATTCTCGAAGATTATTAATCAAATAGAGATCGCGTTGGAGAAAATTCTCTAAGATAATGAATCAAATAAACATTGAATGCATTTCATAAGTTTCATGAAAAAATCAAGTAATTAATCAGATAGGTATTACATACATTTCAAAGTTTCATGAGAAAATCAAGTAATCATATCTAGTAATTCTATTCCATGTTTCGTACGACTTTTAATCTCCAAGTATAGCCGATGCATAATTAATTTACTATTACCATTGGTGAAATCATAAGAATAAGAATAATATGTATTTTATATCTCGAAGTAATTGTTATCATGAACAATGTGATTCAATGAAACATTCACCTAACTATTATTTAAAGTAACCATGTCCATACTAAAAGTAAAAAGTATGGACTCTCTAAAATATTGTCGGAATCAACTTGTTCGATCTAACCTAATTGCAACCTTACCAACTCCTTCCACCTCAACCTTTTTCCTTCTTCTTCTCTTGATTGTTGCAATTTTTTCACTTAATGGTATCTATTCATTTCTTTGCAACTAGATTATGTTTTTAAATGCTTTTATGGTATGTCCACCTTTTTCATTACGTAGGAATTTTTTAATAATAAAATAGGAAAAATATTTTCTTTTTCCCTTTTTAAGCATGCATTTTTCTCAAGTTATGTTTATGTTGTTTCTTATATTTCCACTCAACAAAAGTTTTCTCCAGTTATGATGTGTCCTAGCCATAGTCTTTCTCCTTGTAATCTTGGAGAATTCGCGTAGGTTATAACTGTAACCATTGTCACTTTCGTCTTTTTTGTCAATAACTTGACTCAATTACTTCAATTTATTTTCTAGACAACAAAGCATCCCAAAAGATTCACATGTTATTTCCTATGATATTTATAAGAGAAAAAAATTTGTATAAGTCAATCAAACTTAGACTTCCCCACATCCAATATTTCCAACTTCAATCTTTATATGTCAACTTCAATATTTACAAGTAACATCACGCAATAAAGTTTGCAACAAAACAATTGCAAGGGTATTACTCAAGGTTATTAACCATAAATATTCACCACCACTTTATCATGAGATTCTTAATATATAAACAAACTTTGTTACAAAATCATGGGCCAACACCATGGATTACCAATACCACATCCCAAAAAATTAAAACTCATTTCATATGACACTTGTTCATATGACATTTTTTTAATTAATAAATTTAATTATAAGAGCCAAAGGGGCATAACTAAAATCTTAACCTTTGATTTGTGTGTACTATTAAAAATATTCTAGAAAATTTTATGGAGTTGATTCAACCATATGGCTGCAAATACTCAATGGGCAGACCCAAAACTTAGTTTTCCCAGATCCAAAGATTTATTCTAACATAAAGTGTGCTTTAACTTTCAAACACACCCCACATACTTTCATTGGATTCCTTATGGATCTTTTTGAATCAATTTTCAATTATGGAAACCAAGTATGTGGCATTTCAGATTAAAACCCAAATACCTTACCTCATCACCCTTTTCCTCTTTTGCACGTGACAGATACACGTTTACCGACCTTCTTCGCATTTTCTTATCACCATATCACAAATTTAAGCTTCATTGCAAATTGGCCCATCGCAATATCGCAAATTTAGGATTTATCGCAAATTGGCCCGTTGAAATATCGCAAATTGGCCCATCGCAATATCGCAAATTTAAAACTTTAACCTCATCGTGCATCATACATAACATATATCGTAATGTTTGCGATTTTTCGATTTCGCAAATCGCAACGAATACCTTATCGTATGTTGCAGTTGCGATATGGGCTCCCGATCGTCCATCTTCCACTGTCATTCTGGGATGTGATCTTGATCATTCACCTTACACTTAAATTATGCGATAGGATCTTAACCATCCATCACTCTCACTTCAGATCTGTGATATGATCTCGTCCATCCATCCAAACTGCTTCATTTCTGTGATCTAATCTTGACCATCCATTCCAGCTTCACACTTTTTTTTATTCTCTGAGACTGATATGCTTCCACTACGACCTGACTATTGTGTATTTCCATCAAAGGTTCATCGATACTCTGCTTCACCCATCACTCCAATTCTTCGCCAGAATTTCTCTTATTTTCTTCAATTTCTCAGTTTCTAAGACACGATCCACAAGTTCAACTGATAAATACTTGAAGGATCTAACGAAATTTCGATCCAACCAAAAGCATGCAATTCAACTTTTGTTCAACCTGGACTCTGAGAAATATGTTTCTCCATCACGACTCTAATGAAAGATATGAGAGACTAACATAAAATAGAAACCAAATTTTACAGGATTAACAACCACATAAATTCAACCCCAAAATGTAACTCACGAAGGTTCGTTATGTAGATCATTTGAACATAGAATAAATCAATGATCGTAATCAATCTCGTCTCTGGCCTAGAGATTACAATTACAAATTCAATTAAAAATGTTTCCTTACTACTGCCAAACCTATAGACAAAGATTTATTCATCTATAATATAAACTTTCTCACAGATTATAATAGGAATTAACATCACATGTAAAAACTAATATGCAGAGGTCTAATTCCCACACACAAATAAAGAATTTTTATTAAGTCTCACAAAAATACATAAGCTATACAAAGCTTCCACATAGCCTGCATAGGCCTGATCTCATTCCTTTGGCCCTTTTGATCTTCAGCCTTAATTGGCCTTTGCACACTTCCTATCATACCAACCTCACTCTATCTTCCTCCTATCTAATCCCCCCTCGAATGCCTTCAAGGCATATCATGTTTACAATGAAAGGATTATGAACTAATTTCAGTTCAAATCCTATAAAATCTCCCCAACAAACTCCTAAAATCCCTAATTCAATCTCTAAGAGATATTTCAACTCCATAAAATATGCATGAAACTTGTAACGCCTAAGATCTCAAATGTTTTCACACATTCGAGAACAATCACAAATTAATCATCATTTTAATAAATTAAACATTTGGGAATCTCTCCCTTCATAAAATAAAACTTCCCCTTAGGTTTCTTCAAAAATGAATTTATGGAGTAGGATGCTCCTGCACCAGGAGTTTAAATCCCTACCATCCATGAAATATTCTAAAATACTTTTAGTTGTATTCATAAATCAAAAGTTCAAATTTATCATCAAAGTGATGAGATGTCGTTTTTTCCCTTATAATTAAATTAATTAATTAAAAAAAAGTAATATGAACAAATGTCACATGAAATTAGTTATGCTTTTTTTAGTATGTGGCATTAATAAGGTATGGTATTGGCACATGGTATTGTAACAAAACCTAGTTACAAATTAAGAAACTCCATGGTAAAGTAGGGGTGCATCTCCATGGTCAATAATATTGTTACATATTTTTTTTGAATGTATATATGTTAAGCAACTATATTAATTTTTTTATATAGTAAATAATAATAATAATAGTATTAATCTTACCCATGAGGTGTAGACTAGTTGGTTTGGGTGGGGCTTAGTCCCTGCAAAGTCACAAGTTGAAGCCTAACCTGAAGCGGGAGGGGTTGAGAATGTAAACCACTTTGGGAATTAAACTTCCCAAGAACCCTAAACCACTTAATTTAATACTTATCATTAATTGATACTTATTAATATTTAATATTCCCATTTAATTTATAAAACTGCACTAACTATCCATATATGATTTTTCGTTGAATTCCATATCCTACTCACTCTATAAAATTGAATAACATCTACATGATTCCAAAGTTTAATTAATATAGAACTCATTTAAAGACTAAATTTGTCAACACATTATTAGGTATTAATTAGCGCACCCTCGAATTGCACTATATGTGTCATGACCCTATACTTGTGGTACTCTTTCAACCACGTAATAATAGTGTGTGCGACACCACTACAGTTTTCCTTTTTACCAATACTAAAGTGTATGGAATACGCCTAGCTTAAACACTTAGTCAATTTTCCAAACAAGTGTTCTTTAACAATGCAGTGGAATAAGTCATCTTCAATATTTAATCTTTCACATTGAACATTTATCAACATCACACAAGTATGTCCATATATACTTGGGAAGGGAAGCTCCTCTGAAATCTACTCAATAATAATATATTACAATGTACGATATTCTACAAAGTACAAGTTTACATAAGTTGTTCTACCAATTGTCTTGGCCTACACACTTAACCAAATTTTACCTAGAATCGTGCCATACTCATGCAACAACCTTGTTGGCACTTGTTTGCATTATCCAACGAAGGAAACCTAAGTTTCACTACTCCAAACCACTCTTATATGTCGACTCAACAATCTTCCTGACTTTTTGTGTTGTTGTGTCATAGAGTTGTTCAAAATCTGAATTCTTCCTGTGGCATGCACTACTCGTGCATGATCCAAACTCACTGTTGTGTTTCGCCCGACTCGCTTGGCGCTCTTGCAAGAATTGACCACCTATCATGTTTCTCCCGACTCTGAAGTGAACAAAGTTCCTTCTCAAGTTAAAATACTCCAGAACACTTAGAATATGAAAATATCCATGAGGATACAAATATTACTATATAAAAGGTATGAAGAATGAGATATGAGATAGATTATTGAATGTTACAAATGAGACCTACTTATATACCTACGCAGATGCCTCTTCATGAAAGGTCATGTCTTATCAGACATGGCTTTTCAGGCTAATTGCTAATTAACTAATTAATCATTATTTAAATTATTTTATTCATTACATTGCCTTCCCCTCAAAAATATTTGTCCTCAAAGCTTGTCTATGAAAGGCCTTGATTTATTTTCCTGCTACGAATATCTTCTCGTCTCGGGGTATTGATCCTTGTGGAGACAAGTTGATATGATCCTCTAAGTGACAAACAAAATTGTCGCACTAAGAATGGATCATACCATACTAAATCAATCTTCCGTGGAATCTTGCAATGACCAGAAATTTGTGATGATTTGTTATTATTCTTCAGAATATCAACTTGTTTATGTTTTGAATACATAGCTTGGTTGAGTTGTCTGCTCCTGTGATTTGGATGTCGATGGGTTGATTTTTTGGTTTGACTACTTTGATTTTCTTCTGGCGATGATGTCATTGAGTTGGTTTCAGAACTTCCACTTAGAATGTTCCTCATCTGAACTACAACATCTAAGTTTGTATTTTCTGCAACTTGTTTGTATTCTTCTTGAGTTGTGACATTTACCGTATCAATGTTCATTTTTTCTTCAACTTGAACTTCTACATTTGAAAATTTCGATGATTCATTTTCGACAAGTTGTTGCACCTTGTTTTCTAATGACTGCTTGTCCTTCTTCAGCTTCTTAATTTTCATTAGTAACTTTTCATTGTGGTCCTTGAGGCGAGCACCTTCTTCATTCTTATTAGTGGTGGTTTTTTCAATTTCCTTTTGCATATTTTGGATCGCCTTTTTACTTTCTTGAAAAATTTCTTTTTAAATTTCTAACATGTCTTCTGGTGTTACTGAATTTGGCTTCACTATGACATTTTGTAGCGTTATTTTTTTCTTTTTATAACGAAATGTCAAAAAATTCTTTTTCGTATTAAGGACGAATGACCCTAGTGATTCCATCCAGAGCGAACCAATAACTATATCACTATCGTTACAAAATAAGGTTTTAACAGTGAATTGCGAAACAAAGGAATACTCCCTAATACTTAAGTGTAAATTCCCTATGTCGTATTATTTGTCATTTGCGTAAAATGAATTTGTTTCAATTATATTTGATTCAGGGATCACTAATTGGTTAGCACATTCAGTACTAACATAATTATTCTCCTGAGTAAGATCGATAGATATTAAAACTTCCTTTCCCGCAAGTGACCCTTTGATTTTAATTAGCGCACGGACATACATACTTTAATTTTTAGGAAATCTTCCATCTTTTAGTTCTGTTTTGGATGCCATTTTGTCAAATGACGTCGGGGTTTTTAAGGGTGACCCTTCCTATTATTTATAGTAAAATATTATTATTTCCCTTTAATAAAACCTCAAGCTTAATTATTCTTTCCAGTATCCTTTACTATTATTCCTTCAATCTTTGGTAATGAATCCTTCACTAATATTCTCTTTTAAAAGAGGCTAAAATTCTTTTATATATGTATATATTCCCTTTTTAGATAAAATCTTTAGAATATAATGATTTATCTCCTTTTTCACTTTTCCAATACTTAAACCTTTAATAACCTCTCTTTCTATTTATTTACCTTCCAGCTTTAATAATAATTCCTTAATATTTTAAGAAATCCTTAATAATATTTTTCCTTTCATTTTTTTTTAATTACTTCCTTTATATAAACTTAAATATAATCTTCCTTTAGTGATGAGTTCTTTGACTAAGTAAATTTTAGTTTTATTTATTTATTCTTATTTATACTTCTTTTTTTTTAAACAAATGATTTTTTTTAACTCTTTTTGTTTTTTGTTTTGAAAAGTTACAACCCTAGTGAAACATGTATATTCACTTATATTTGCTTATAAGATAAATGTCTATTTATGTGTATTTAACTAGGTTAATTTTCTTCATGTAGAAGTAAATTTACCATTCACACAGAGATTTTTTATTCCTTTTGTTCTTATTTTACCTTTCAAATACCACGGGCAATTACCATGGGCTTATAAAATCACGATCTTGTAAACCACTTAAATAATAATCAAAGTAACCTTATCTACTCTTCCTTCTTTCTTTTTCCATTTCATTTTTAAATTGTCTTGGTATGTACGTATATGTACTTCTTTATATATATCTCTTTTTTTCTTTTCTTTTTTCTTTTTTTGTTTTTTTTACTTTATATATATATATATATATATATATATATATATATATATTTCTTTTGCTTCTTCTTTTTTTCAAAAATTTCTTTTTTTTTTCTTCAAACTTTTAATATTGGCCAAAGGCCTATTGGTGAAATTTCTTCAAATTTTTAATTCTGGCCAAAGGCCTACTCGTGAAATTTCTTCAAATTTTTAATTATGACCAGAGGCCTACAGGTGAAAATGGAGAAACTCCAAGACTGGTAGCGAAACACTTCGACGACAACAATGTTGATGAATTTTTATGGCCAAAGGCCTGGACTGAGGAGCTCTGTGCAGCGATGAGCGGCCAGAAGATTGAACTGCTCTGATACTAAATGAAGTGAACAAAGTTCCTTCTCAAGTTAAAATACTCCAGAACACTTGGAATATGAAAATATCCATGAAGATACAAATATTACTATATAAAAAGTATGAAAAATGAGATATGAGATAGATGATTGAATGTTACAAATGAGACTTGCTTATATACCTACGCAGGTGCTTCTTCACAAAAGGTCATGTCTTATCAGACATGGCCTTTCAACCTAATTACTAATTAATTAATTAATCACTATTTACATTATTTTATTCATTACATATTCATCAACAAAATGGTACATGAAAATTTTGTCTTTAAAGAAAGTTGCTGATGTGATCAGTCTCATTCATTCAGTAATAGAAACTGTCTACATTGCTAGATTTGATCACAACAGACCCTGCATTCACGTTCTTCATGTTCAAAAGAAGATCCACAATTTTGTTTTGGTTCACTTCATATTAATGGAATATGGTTTATATTCATGGCTGTTACGGACTTCAGGGAAAAAAATGCTTTCAAAAACTATACACGGACTTTGTACCCGTTTGGACGGGTTTGGTTTCCATTCAAATATCTTAACGTGGATTGATCGTAGGTTCAACCACATGCTGTTGGTCGAGCTATGGTCTGGTGGGATGTGATTGTTCTGAGTTTCCTGCCATTATTCAGTTCAAAATTTAATCATAAGCCGTTGGTCAGGCTCTGGTCTGGTGAAGTGTCGTCGGTATGGTAATTGACCAACAACTACGGTATTCGTACCCGTTACCTTAAAGGTGGGGGACGAGTGAGTTCACTACTATGATTCAGTCGTAAGATTTTAATCATAATGTGCGTTGGTCGGGCTCTTGTCGGAAGGGTAGTTGACGAGTGAGAATCTATTCTGGCGGAGACGAAATTCGTACCTCTGAGACCTCAAGTTCATGAGGCTTGCGAGCTACCAGGAAATTATTAGAATCAGGGATGGAGTTACGTGTTATGTTGCAGAGATTTTCGGTGTATAAGTGCGCAAAAGTAATATTTTTGGGTAATATGTAGCAATTTTGAAATTGGATGCAGGAGGATGGCTTCCTCATTGTGACGTAATTCTTCCTGCATGGTTTCCTGATTGTGACGTAATACTTGATTAATAAGCCGATGTATATTAAGCTGTTTTTTGTGAACAGATGCATGATCAGGCTTTATAAATTAGTTTTTATCTACTCTCCATATGCTTGACTTTATACATTACTTTTTATCTAGTATCAGATGCTTGGCTATTAGATTTTTATGTCATGTTCTCGTTTTTTTTTTTAATTTTGAGAATAAAAATTGAGCAAAATTAACAAAACAAATGGGAGCACGCCAAAGTAGTATATCAATTATTATCATTTTATTACGTTTTTTTTTTAAATATTGAAAAATTATTCAAATAAGTAGTAGCGCTTCCCGGCCTTCTACAAAGTACAACTTTAAATATCGTGCAATGGTTAAATAATTTCAATAGTTATTTCTGCCAAATGTTTAATTTCGATAATTAAAATAGGCTTTGTAATGGAAACGTTCAGATTCTGATTACATAATTCATTATAAGTTTTCACTATATAATAAAATAGGTAGTTTTAATAATAGTAAGAATAATTATTAAATTAACTTTGACTTTTTTTATATTTTAAAATAGATAAGAAATTATTTAATTTGTTTTGAAGTTTTATTAGTGTTTACAAACTTTGAAGTGAAATATTGTTATATTTGTTAAAATTATAAAAGTTGATATTATAACAGTTAATTTTGAAATTTAAATATAATATTAATGAATTTAAGATATATTCAAAGAAAGTATTTTTCATTATAATTTTTTAATATTATAAAAATGATAAATTCTAAATTAGCATAATTCTTTCAGTAATAATCACATGAAATAAAACAAGGTCGACGCGTTTCGAATGAACCACACTGGTTGGTTCGAAACGCGTCGACCTTGTTTTATTTCATGTGATTATTACCGAAAGAATTCTGCTAATTTATATGATGGATCACAGAAACTTAGATTCCAGAAATGATAAATTCTATTTATTTATTATTTTAAGAATTATTTAAAATTTTGATGATAATGTTGATTAACGTCTATTAAGACCAATGTGACTTATTGGATTTCGAGAAAGGAAAAACAATCTAAGTGTGATTCTTCAAAATCATGTTTCTATGATCAAAGGGAAGGAAAAGAAGCACACCAAGATCATTATAGGTGGGTTGGTTAGCTTAATAAGTCAAACAGATTGGAAATGTGGTAGATGTTAGGGAATTGAGAGAGGATGTAAGTAAGAGTTGGGGAGTCTAAAAGGAAGTGTTTTTCATCTTACACCTACTTAGTATCACAAATATGATAGATTATATCGTTTCAAGGAGCCTTGGGAATAGACCATCGCATGGGCTCGCTACGAAGCTCATGAGAATTAGTTCTTATCCTAGTGATGTTCATTTTTTTGTTAGTGTTGGTCAACACAGAGAGATAATTCTGATTATCAAGGGTGGGGTTGATAACCTCCTTATAGTATCTTAAGTTCCTTTTACCCTCGAACTCTTTATCCTCCCATAGTTTTCCCTTAAACTTGGAGGTAATAGTATTTTTGACATTATCCTTGCTTCCCCTACTTAGCTTCTCCTTAATTCCATTAAGTTGAAAATTACCTCAATCGACCTCTAGTTGTGTATGTGAGCATAGTCCTCATTTTTCATGAATATGTGGTGCGTTAACGAACTTATCAGATTTGGATCATGGACCTAAGTGATAGATCAAAATTCAAAGTGTTCATAAGTCTGTCGAACCTGAGCGACCAGATAGATCTCATCTTCTTGATTTCGGCGCCATGAATGGTTCAAAAAACCGACATCTCATGAAGAAGTTATCGCAGTTTGAAAAGCTGAGTAAACTGAAATTTTTGGACTTTGATCAAGTTTGACTGGTTATAGAAAAAATTAAAAAAAGTATATTCCAGGGAATATTCCTCAGAATATTCCCTGGAATATTCCTTCCGAACCAACCAGTGATGGACAAGTGGCAGCGTGTAATTCATTGATGGTTGCACGTGCTTTTTTAAGGGCCAATGAATGGGTGACACGTGGCTAGCCTTGAGGCTGCCACGTGTTCTCGAGATTCTGCATTAAATGTTTTTTGCGTGCCAACAAGAGTCGATCACGCGACCTCACGGAAGCATCACCCACACCTTAACTGCTCGAGTTGTGGTGGTTCCTAACAACATATGGCTCGCGGTTTAATTTAAAATTTATTGGTTTTATATTTGGGGTTTTGGAGGGGCCAACCCTAACGGCCAACCCCTCCCATACAACCGTGGCCCCAAGATCAAGGGGTTAAGCCTCGAAACTGCCGGCGCAAAATGGTTACACCTGCTAGTTGTTAAACGTGTTCACATGTAGTTTATAACGCCGAAAATTGGGGTTAGGAGTTTAACCCGAACTCAAAATAGTTATAGTGGTTTGCGTGTGGTTTCCACTCTAGGTTAATGTGACCGCAGAGTTTTAGGCGGATATGTGACCAACCTAATCGCCTTCATTAATGGCTAACAATTTTCATTAGCGTATTTTTAGTCAGAGCGGGATTTGCCTATTTTAACTGGAGTTAACTCCAATCCCTCCATTTTTGGTGGAGGATGTTTAGGGGTCATTGGGAAAAATGAGTTCAGGCTCTATCTCGAGCTAGATTCGACCAATTTTGGAGTGAAAATAGTCGATTTCGACTATCTCAAACATTGCATACTCATTTGTGAGGGTTGTAGAGCCATCATAGGACTTTTGAGAAGGTTTTTGCTTTAGAAAAGTTCTATGGGCCACGATGAGACGGCATCAGTTTGAGGCCTAGCGAGGGGAGCTAGAGGCCTTATTCAAAAATCCAATAGTCAATTTTCGATGTTTCAGATGTTCTGGAACTAATGGTTTGGTTTGTAGAGCCTGTAGAGGACTTTTGAAGGCTAAGTTGCTTCAGTGAAGTTCCAGGGGCCATTAGGGCCAGCAAGTGCCAGTAGCACTTCGGGGCCTAGCTAGGGCAGCTAGAGACGTTATTCAGTAAACCAATAGCCATTTCTGATTGTAATGAGCATTATGAATCCATTGGAGGAGTTTGCAGAAGCTTTTGAGGAGTAATAGAGGCCGAGAAGCCACAGAGGCCAATTTTAGCGAACCAATAGTCTATTCTGACTATTTTTGGCATTCGGAATCCATTGAATGGATTTTAAGATCCATTTGAAGACTTCTGAAGGTCAAAGATCCATAAGGAAGTTTTGGGAAACCTAGGGCCAACTGTGGAGGGAGGCCTAGTTTGGGGATGCAGTGCTCATTTTGAGCAAATGATCAGTCCATTTTGGAGGTCTGATATGTGCTGGAGATAGTCTGTGAGGTTTTAGGGACAGAAATAGAATTTTGAAGGAGTGAGTTCCATAGAGAAGCTCAAGGTAGCTCAAGTGCACCGACAGAAGGAATCAAGTCTAAGGTAGCCTAGATATGTTTTTAAAGTGATGACAACCATGACATGGATATGGATGGTATTATAAACCCATTGGTTCAGTTCAGTTAACCATTGGAATTGAGTTTGTAACTTGTAAAAATTTTTTTTCCATAATCCCAAAGAGCCAAGTCAAGATGACAAGAGCTCAAGGAGATGTAGCCCATGATATTCGGGTGACCTCCTAGATTAAATTTGTTGTTATGTGTTGATTTTTATTTGCTACATTATATGGTTGTTGCACATGTTTAATTTCAGCAAAAATAAATGGACTTAAAGCACTTAAACAGTTTAAAAAATTACACTTGATTCAAGTATAAATTTCTGCAAAAGTCAAGTACAAGCTAGATATTTTTTTTGTTTAACTGAGTGGGAGGTTCTTGAAAAGCATATCAAGTTATCCAACCCATTTTCATATCATGAATTACTCTCAATGTTTTAACATAGTACTTATATAGTGATAGCTTACAAGATATGAAAAACACATAGGGGGTGTGTTGGCATGTCCCCTTAGAATTTGTTTGAGTGAGATCAAAAAAACCTAGCCCCACTCCTATACCTAATAGATGCCCCATCTAGGTGAGATTGAAATTGTTTCACATGGCCCCATAAATCATTTTTAATAGGGAAATCTTCGAAGGAGTACCATGATGTTGATAGAGTAACATCTCGATTGGAAAATCCATGATTGGAAAGTATATCTTCTATTATTTTCCCATGTTCCTGACATGTGTAGGGATGATGGCGAGGATATATGTGAGTAGAGAAGCTATCTTGGTAAAAATTATTTCTAACCACTAGTTTTGGGATGCCTTATGTATATAAGATTCATTGAGTAATTTTCTAATCATGGACATGACCAACTGTGAGTCACCTTGAAATGATAATTTTGTGAATCCTTGTTTTTTGTAAATCCCGTCCTCAAGGGATGTAATTTTAGTTGCATTGTCGGTGCTTGTTCGAGTAGTGTTTAGAGTACAATTTTTGGGATCTCCACAGAGGAGCGCCACACAAAAGGGTACCACAGAGCAAGGTCAACCAATGGTCAACACACAAGAAGGCGAAAAATAAGGAAAGCAATTAGGCTTATTTTGTAGGGGTTTTCCCATGGTAATAGTTTACCACCCATAGTAAAATGGGGTTTTTGTGTGAGCTTGTGCCTAAATAACTATAATTAGCCTACGGATGTGAAGGAATTCATAGTGTGCTTTTGAGATACAATCTCACATTTAATGTATTATCAAGCATGTGAGCCACATCTTAAGTTTGTGATGAGCACATTAGAACAATAATAAAAGGATTTGTTTTGGCTTATCATATGTGTTTGCACATTATGTGATGAATTGTCTACTTTTTGTGTTATGATTCTATTTAATATTTATAGAGGATGGGTTTACTCCACAAAACGAGGATATACCTAAATTTTTTTGTATGAATGGCACCATGTAACAATGTGTTGGGTGAAATAGTGATAGTGTAGGATCTATGTCTCCTTCATCATTGCATAATTGTCTCGGGTCCTGCAAACACCCATAGATGCCTTGGGTGAGACTTCACCTACTCGCAGGTATTGCCGAAAGTGATGATGTCTGAGGGATTTCATTGGCTAATTCATTTTGAACATGGATCTTACCTCGACGCCCCAACAAATGGTTCCATTGCTAGGACTAGAATCTATGTTTGGAGGGGAAGTGGAGGACTAATAAGGAAGAAATACAAAAATGGGTGCAAACGAAGGAAAATGAATTCGAGGTAGAATAGACGAGAAATCAACAAATCAATCCTCAAAGATGGCTACAAAGACATGCCTTTACTAATTTTCATGAAATTTTCTTCCTTGAATTCCATATTATTTTGGTCAAATGGTTGCAAAAATTATTAGAACAAAGAGGAAATTGACATCACGTGTAGGATGCAACTAGACTCCTGAAGTAATATGAAGAGTAAACTATGTAAGTAATAAGATATCGTGCATTATGGAATTTTGGATGAAACCAAATTTTTCCTAAGACAAATGAAATTAAGATGACAAACAAACTAAGTGGCTCGAGGATGAGCCATAGGTGAGTGTTGGGGGATTATTGGAGCAGTGTTTTGAGTTCAAAATTGGGATTTGTGCACAAAAGCACCACCTAAAAGGGTATTGCACAGGAAGGCTAATGGTCGATGCACTAGAAGGAAAAAAAGTAAAGAAATTCATTACGCTTATTTTGTAGCATTTTTCCATGGTAATAGTTTACATCCCATAGTAAAATGGTGTTTTTAGGTCGATTTTTACCTAAATGTAAAATCTATAAATAGCCTATGAACATTAAGGGAAAGGAGGACTTCGTGGTATACTTTAGAGATACGATCATGTGTTGTAATGTGGATTTGTTAGCCTGGTAAGTTGCAAAAGTTAAGATTGTAATGAATAATTTACAAAAATAATAAAAGGATGTTTTTTGGGCTTATTTGTGTGTTTGCGCATCATCTGAGGAATTGGCTATTTTCTATTTTATGATTTTTTCAAATATTTATAAAGAATCAGTTTACTACACACAATAGGGTTATACCTTAATTTATTTTTATGAATGACACAAAGTAATGGTATATTGAGTGTAAGAGTGATACTCTATGACCTATCTCTCCTCTATCAAAACAAAAATATCTTGGTTCCGGCAATCCCCATAAATGTTTCATGTGAAACTTCACCCGCTCATAGATGTTGCTCAAAAGAATGGTGTCTAAGAGGTTTGGTTGGATAATTCATTCTGAAACTAGGTATTCCTTTTGCATGGCAACAATGCTATCTCCCATGGTTCCAACAAATATCTAAATGTGATTTCAGATTTCCAATGTGGCCTTGGAAGACACCCCCAAAAACCTATGATGCTAAGGTAGCCTTTGAATTCACTCTCAAAGTTCATCTTGATGAACCTAGGAGGAGGGGAGGATCATAAAAGAGGGGCCTTGGAAGACAACCAAAAAAGCTATGATGCTAAGGTAGCCTTTGGATGCACTCTCAAAGTTCATCTTGATGAACCTAGGAGGAGGGGGGATCGTAAAAGAGTGGAGGAAGGGATTGATGGGACATAGGTAAGGCATACGAAGGACAAAGGTATGGCATAAGAAGGACCAATAATCAGATTCCACTGTTGAAGGATGGGAGATTCCTCTGTCAAATCTTGTCTTGTTCCTTGATTTTAATTTTATAATAATTCTATTAGATATAAAAGTTTACATGATATGATTAGATATGATTAGATATAATTAATATAAATTTATTAAAACACAAAAAAATTAAGACATAACTTTTTATCATTTAGTTCTATATCATATATTAATTTTTTAATATTAAATAATAATAATAATAATAAATCATATTTTATCAAATTTAAAAGATGAATATATATAAATTTATTTTTATTAAATATTCTAAGGTACATATATGGTTAAGAGCATGTGTTTCCTCCTAAGAAGTCACAGGTTCAAAACCAGAGGGGGGTATAGTATGTATGTCTTGGTAGACTTAGCAGTCATGGATCCCTTGTTCCACAAACAAAGGGGGTCTCATACACCAATTTGGATTAAAATTAGATTATTATTATTATTATTATTATTATGCATATGATGGTATATTTTGTTATCATTAGCCAACATCTCCCCATACTTAACTACTAATACAAATATTCTGAGTTTTGTTTTAAAAGTTAGGTTTGTGACCACAAAGTTTCCAACTAGTTACCCATGTTAGAATTCCATAAAAAGGGAAAAATATGGAATAAAAGAAAATAAAACTTATACTAATTAATTGATTTGTTATTACTGGATATAATTAGGAACCATAATAGCTTTCAGATTCTGTTTACAAATTTTCATATTTCAAAGAAGAATTCCCAACTTGTTAGCGAGCTTGGGAATTACATTTGAAAAGGACTTAAAAAATTTCGAATAAAGGAAAACAGAACATGTCATCAGACAAGATTTGATCTTGATTAATTGATTGATTCTGAGATTATTTACAACTGTACAGTTTAGTATCATGGCCAATGTGAATGAGAAGCATTCTCAAATAGAAATATGTCAGAAACGTGTTTAGCCCCATGTCCCCTTACCTCTCATTTTTGGAGGATGATTTTGAAATTTCCCATGCCCATTGGATTGGCACAAGATAAATCCAAAATACCTAAACTATGATGAAATTATTCAGCGCCGCAAAATAAAAAATAGTGCCCCGCCCTTGGGCTACTTCTATATATAATATCTGACGAAGGTTATCTGGAAAGCGCCGGACTTTAGAGTTTAAACCTCGATGATAAAAATTCAAAACATCAGGAAGCAATGATTGAAACTTTTTAAGAAACTCATCCAAAATAAAAGGAGAGAACCAAAGAAGAAATGTGTTCTGCCTTTCAACCTCATTTTTGAAGGACATCTCTTTGGTTTTAACCAGGCCTTGTTACTATTCCCAAGGTTGGGTTAGGATCCTGTTGGAGTTCAGGCACTCATCTCTGTGTTAATAGATATGGAGGAACTCATCCAACTTCAAATTTTTTGGTACCACATCCTTTCTACCCAACATGGATGTCAGATAATGGAAAGCAGCTTCCTCATAGGGAATGGTGAGTCCCATCTGGTGATCAAACCCATACTCTTCCTCGGCCTTCTGCAGCAATACCTTGAATAGAGAATCATTCAAATAAGTTGTGGGGCTGACAAATCTATTTCATTTGCTTCCAGCATACACTGCGCAGTGTCCCTTGGGAACATCTAAAAGCAGAGCACTGCAATGTACATCATCTTTCATTGTGAAATACGTTGCCTTCTTTGAAGAAATAGCATATAAAATTCCCTTATATCTATGGGAAACCTTGAAAAAGGCTTTGATTATCCGCTTAAAAATAAGAACTTGAGGATTCCTGATCCTTCTTGCTATTGAATTCAGAAGAAAAGCAACTATTTCTAAAAACGAGCGATATAAAACTTGCACAAATTTTGTGGTATGGAAATGCATTCTTTCTCCCTCTACATAGCACTTAATAATGACTTGAGGGAGTTGGATTGATATGAGATGTCATTTTAACTGTAGACGATAAGATACTAATATCCCAGAAATATTAGATAGTGACCAACAGTCAAGTTGTTGAGTGAAAGGCTTTGGTTATTCAGCAGTCACATTATGGCTGTGCCGGTTTTCCTTTGAGCATTCATTGAGTGTTGGCCCCAACTGCTTCTTCAGGTTAAGCACAATCCTGGCAAAGCCCTTGTGGGTTTGTAACGTGATTCAAATGAAAATTTTCTTGAAGTCGGTGTACGATTGTTGTCGGAGAGATCGGACATAAAGATCAAATACTATTTGAGCATCTATCCACCGGCTGAAGACATGTGGGACATCTATTTTGGATCAATTATTAATTTCTTGTTGGAAAGGAAGAGAATATAAACAAAAATAACACAAGCATTTCACACAGGAAACACAAATGAGCTGCGACTCTCTATTAATCGACGAACTTCAATCTCACTCAATCACAATGAATACAATGAACCCGGTGAAGGGTATTTTCTAAATTGACATGCACACACTCACATAACTCAACATGACCATCACTCACTTAACTGACTCACTAACTCACTTACCAAATTCATCTATCACTCAACTCAACTAACTCACTTAATAGATTGTCTAACAATGCATGCAAGAGGTAATTACATATTTTAACACTCCCCCTTCATTACGACTGTTAAACTAAAACATTAAATCATGACAACTCAAACATGGCTGCTGGTCTATGTCTCAGCTAAGCTTGAAACACCCAAGTTTCTTTTTTGAAACTCAAACAAATCTACTACTAATGGCTTTGTAAAGATATCATCCAATTGATCACTAGATTTACATGGAGCTTCAAGTGAACTTCTCCATTGCTCACAAGTTCTTGAATAAAGTGATATATAGTATCAATATGCTTGCTCTTTTGATGAAACACACTATTCTTGGATAGTGCAATCGCTGAAATGTTTTCACAGTATATTGTTGTTGATCCTTGTTGTTGTTGCTTGAGTCCATCCAATACTCTTCTTAACCGTACTACTTGACATGCTGCTAAAGTTGCTGCTACATGTTCTGCTTCTGATGATGATAGTGTCACAATAGGTTGCTTCTTAGATGCCTATGCTATTACACCTGAACCAAGATGGAACACATAACTAGATGTGCCCTTCCGATTGTTGTCGACAATTGTTGTCGCTCCTAGAGATAGCCTAGAGTTGCCATAGACTAGTGCCTAGGACATATTATCATAGCAAGGAGCCTATAATATATAACTTGGGTGTCAATCCAAAAGCTCTCCTGCTATCTCTTGTAAAATAATGAAATGGATTTAGATGGGACCATAATTTACAGGAACTGCCACAGAAAAAGCAATATTGCAGGAACAAGATGTGAAGCTCCAACATGAAAACATCAGACAGTTAAGAGACAATTTACTGTAAAGAGGGCCGATTCAAGTAATATGCCACAGAAATCTAATATCAGAAGGTGGGTGCAGTGAAAGAAACATTAAGAAGATATTAGTTAACTTTGGACTGGTACCCAAATACACAACAGAACCATGCATGGGCTTACTAATATAAGAATCCATACATGACAATGGCGTTTTAAAAGCACCCTCCTAAAGCAACTAATATAGCAGAAATATGGATGAAAAGAACATGGAACAGTATATCATGCCTGAGCCATATTTAAAGCGCTTGACTGATATCAGTATGGGTATCAACTAGGATAAATCCTTACTGAAAATCAGTGAGCCACTCGCATTCCAGTAACATGATACGAGAAGATAAATGAAATAGAATGAGATGTCATATTAACACATAAGAGAAAGTTACATACTGTGAAATACCAAAGACCAGAATCCTCATTACAGGTAGAACTCCTCCTCACTGAGACCCTATGGGCTCTGAGCCTTCACACAGAAGCTTTACAAGATGTATACAAAAAATGCCTTTCACTGCACAATTTTCTGATAAAAATCTCGAACCATTACAATGTCTTTCTTCCGGAGTTTTATAGGAGAAACCTAAAAACCCCTCAGTAAATGAGGTAGATGAAAACATTAAATTTGCGTAATTTGAAAAAAATGGCGAAAACATTCGCGCCCATACTGTTGAATGACTAGGTAATGCTCTCTTTACTTGATAACCTACTTGCAAAAATAAATGCATTAGGAAGAAAATCTCTTCAGGAGCACGGTGCAGAGATAAATCCACATGAACATTCTGTACTTCCCTGAAGAAAATTCGGCTGAAATAACACCCGGAGGGTATTGTTTTCTGTGCTGGGTAACCTCGGCCTTCTAATATTTAAATTGGGGCTTGAAACATTGAATGATGACTGTTGAATTTCTCCATCTTCCACTGATATTCCTTATCTACACCATTAATATCTCCATCTGCGAAAATCTGTCTTTTTGAATTACTCTGAGGGTTTTGGCAGATTTCCATCCCGCTTAGTTAATGAAAGCCATGTCACCGCAACTTTCCAGGACTTTTCTTCATAAATTCTGCTTCTGCAAGCTGATCTTTCGATGCATCTTCGATTTTTGCAAGGGAGGCGGCGATTAATTGACAGATTGCTTCCGTTTGAGCCTTGAAAAATACAAAAAATTTGTTAAGAAAATAAATACACGAGAGGATGAATGTAGTGAAGATGACTTGGGGTGACGAAGCAGCGTGAAGGAATGGTGGAAGAATGAAGGGTGGCAATGAAGAGTACAGTGGGATGGCGATGAATGAACTGGGTGAAGGTTTGTAACGTAAGCACTGAAATATGACACATAAACGGGATATATGAATGGTGGAGGAGAACGCAAATGACACGTGGGTGTACAAAAGGCTAAGCGGAAGGGACAATGTGGAGGCGGACTTGGTCAATCAGCGGGATGTGTGAATAATTCAGGGCCATACGATTCAAAAATGAAATCATTGGTTAAAACTTCACCGGAGGGTGACGGACTTCGAGCCCGGAGCACCGTATACTTAAGTTAAAACTCATGCAGCTTCAGAAAACAACTGTTGTTGGATGAAGGCTTATAGATCTAACGGTTAACATAAATTTCACTGTGTGTCCTGGATCGAGCGTTAACGCATGGGAGAGGGTGGTATTGAGGCCGTACTCGGGGACGCATGGCGCATAACGTGTGGAATCGTTGGCCCAATGAGGAATACCACCTGCCCTGGGGAAGTGGTGCGGAAAAGACAGGCTGGTTTTTGCAATTGGTGCGGGCGTGGGGACCATGGGAGCAAAGGGCTACAGTACGTTGATCTACGTTCAATCGGACGACTCCAAGTGCATCCGATGGATATGTATGGTAAGCGCCTTTGGGGCTTAACACTCGGTTCCAGGACATGGTCATGCAGTCAATAGGATATGGGGGGCCATAGCTATAAGGGGATAAGCCTCTTATTACTTTGGATACGTGCATATGGTGTTTTCTGATGCGTTTCAGTGGGGTGGGATAGGCAACAGTTAGCAAAATGAATTTATTAAGTCAAGATAGGGAACTTGAACGTTTCAGGGGGGAGTTGAAGACCAAAAATTTAAATGAGGAGCTGACATGGACAACATCGGCTCCAACTGGGGATGACACGTTCATCCCTGGATGTGTCGAGAACTTGTAGACCACCTGATCATCTCTGCGCACACTCTGCCCCCCAGCACTTCTCACTTTTCACTTGATAATTCATTACAGCACCCACATTATTCAAACAAAGATAGAAACAGAAACTAAAAAAAAAAGCCGAGCCAGGATTAGACTATCTGGCTCGCTGGACTTTGCAGAAATTAAAATGAATAACTACTTGCTCATAGGTTGAGCTTTATTGAGCTTTTCCTACCTACCCTACTCTACTTGGAAACCACTAGTGCTTTTAGGTGATACAATAATGCCAGTGCAGCTAGTCAAGCAGTAACAAAAAGGGATGGGAGTACTGACTGCCTATCAGAGATAGCCACAGGGTGCTCTGCATGTGGTTCTTCAAAAATGCGGCCACCATCAGTGCTGACCACTCTTGATGAATCTGGCCCTGGTGAAGGATCCATGCTGGAGAATTTGAGCTAATCAGGGCCTCCATATATTCTTCCACAGGATCTATGAACAGATGATGCACACTCTCTTCTTTCAGGTCTCCCATGGGTGGTAGGTTGTCTTTATCCTTTGCAGCTTTGAAAATTTTCTTTCTGCTTGCAACATGCTGCTCAAAAAGACCTTTGACCCTTCCTCAAATGTTTGTAGGAAATGAGCATAAAGATCATGAAAGGATACCTGGCTATGAATATTTGGTAGGCAGGCTTCAACCAAGATTTCTTCTTCTTCCTTGACAATCTTCAACAATTGTCCTTCACCCTCTTGATTGCTTCTAGGAATCAGATCAAGTTCTTCGGATTTTGCACTCTCATCTTCTATCAGAATGGAATTTTTATTTCCCATCACTGTAGAAGTTCCAAGATTTTTTCCTCCAGTCTCCCTTTTGTCTATCAGACACATCAGCTCCTTCTTGTCATTATCAGTAATAACAAGTTCCTTCCCATGGGGCATGATAGCCTCACCCTCTTCCTTTCTTTGACTATCAAGTGGTGTCAAATTTCTTCCATCATCAATGAAATCTTTGTATATGACTTTCTGCATTGTTGATTCCTTTTGGGCAGGTTCTTCCTTCTGAGGGAGCTCTTCTTCTTGATCGTGAGTTCTAGTCCTTTTCCTGGAAGATCTGAGATCATATTTCCTATTGAAATGTGCTTGCATGAAATCGTTAAACTATTTACAATAATGATCAATCTCTGCTTCTTCTTCTTCTTGCAATGAGCACTGTGCTCCATCATTTGTTTGCAGAGAGGATTCTTATCCATCACTATTCGACAAGGCAAGATTTGCATCCTCCAGTCCATAAGTAGTATCCTTAGTAGAATCATCTACTGGACCCTCTAGATAAAATGGATGTGGTACCTGATCTTGTTGCTCCTTTGCTTCCCTTGGAAATATTTGTAGGGGTGGTCTCTTATATTGGGGATTGTAGCCTCTGTTTGGAGCATTATAAAAATTCTTGGAGACTGAATTCTTGGTTTCCAATTCAAGTTTGCCCAGTTTATTAGAAAGATTCTTAATCATTTTGCTCATTTCCTCAATTCTGTCTACATCCTTGTCCTGACTGGAGGTAGAGACTTCATCTTTGCCCCTTCTCCTAGTGTCTTGTTCAGCTTTTCCTTTCAATTTTCCAGTGGAAGCGAAATTTGCTTCCAACTCAAGAGCATCTGACTGAGCATCATCTAGGGTGGCAGGTTTTCTTTCTCTCAAAGAGAAACCAAAATCTGAGTCAAAGGCTACAATGAAAACAAATTTGGCAGCATTCTAATGAGGCTTCATATCTGCATGAAGGTTTATATATAACTTATTAAATCTCTTGATAAACTCTGACACCCCTTCATTATGTTTCTTCTTGAGTGTATTGAACTCGGTAAGACACTGTCCATGATCTTTCCTCTCTCCCCATTTTCTGAGGAAAGTATTCTCCATATCATCCCAAGTGGTTATGGAACGGTTTCCTAATGTCTTGAACCATTTTCTAGCTTCACCATCCAGAGATTGTACAAATAGTCTTAAGACTACATCTAAATGTTCTACATTAAAGTTTTCTGCAAAAGAGCAGAAGGTCTCAAGATGTTTCTGAGCATCAATTTCATTTTCCCCAGTGAATCTGGGCAATATCTTCAAATAATCCTGTGGCATATCATTTAACACTTGGGGTAAGGCTAAGGGAGAATATTTGTTCAGCAAGAAGGCAGGAACATTAGCCATTGGAGGAGGTGGGGGTTGTATAACAGTTTGATGAGTGAATGGAGGAAGAGGAGGAGGTGGAAGTGGAGTATGTATAATAATGGGAATATATTGTACAACAGGCTGAGGTGTTGATGGGAATAGTTCACAGTTAACAGCAGATACCTAAACAACTTCTTTTAATTCTTCAACCTCAGGGGTAGGATGTGGAAGATCTTCAATTCTGACACTCCCCCTAAGCGGGTTGTCTGAGTGATATTCTGTATCTCCCACAGTGGAGTCGGGATTTTCTATTTGAACTTCTTGAGAAGAAGAGGATGGATAATCTTCTATGGAAAACTCAGGGACTGCAGCACGAGCTAATTGTCATTCTTTCCAACCCCTTCTATGAACAATATTCTCCGAGTCAGAAACAAAGGATGCTTTTGACTTGGACGTATCTGACCTCAAACGTGGCTTTCGAGGAGCCAAGACTACCAATAGATTTATCAAATAGACAACAGTGGAGTCGCCAAGGTGAGAGATATACAACTCTTCAACTCTCTGTGCTCACCTGATTAGAGAGTGAATACGATTTGTCGAGGCCCAGGGAAATTGATTTTCTTGAATTTGTCCCCGGCAACGGCGCCAGAAAGATGTTGTCGACAATTGTTGTCGCTCCTAGAGATAGCCTAGAGTTGCCATAGACCAATGCCTAGGACATCTTATCATAGCAAGGAGCCTATAATATATAACTTGGGTGTCAATCCAAAAGCTCTCTTGCTATCTCTTGTAAAACAAGGAAATGGATTTAGATGGGACCAGAATTTACAGGAACTGCCACAGAAAAAGAAATATTGCAGGAACAAGATGTGAAGCTCCAACACGAAAACATCAGACAGTTAAGAGACAATTTACTATAAAGAGGGCCGATTCAAGTAATATGCCACAGAAATCGAATATCAGAAGGTGGGTGCGGTGAAAGAAACATTAAGAAGATATTAGTTAACTTTGGACTGGTACCCATATACACAACAGAACCATGCATGGGCTTACCAATCTAAGAATCCATACATGATAATGGCATTTTAAAAGCACCCTCCCAAAGCAACTAATATAGCAGAAATATGGATGAAAAGAACATGGAACAGTATATCATGCCTGAGCCATATTTAAAGCGCTTGATCGATCTCAGTATGGGTATCAACTAGGATAAATCCTTACTAAAAAACAGTGAGCCACTCGCATTCCAGTAACATGATACGAGAAGATAAATGAAATAGAATGAGATGTCATATTAAAACATAAGAGAAAGTTACATAATTTGAAATACCAAAGACCAGAATCCTCATTAGTGGTAGAAATCCTCCTCACTGAGACCCTACGGGCTTTCAGCCTTCACAAAGAAGCTTTACAAGATGTATACACAAAATGCCTTTCACTGCACAATTTTCTGATAAAAATCTGGAACCATTACAATGTCTTTCTTCCGGAGTTTTATATGAGAAACCTAAAAACCCCTCAGTAAATGAGGTAGATGAAAACATTAAATTTTCCTAATTTGAACAAAATGGAAGAAACATTCGCGCCCATACTGTTGAATGACTAGGTAATGCTGTCTGTACTTGACAACCTGCTTGCAAAAATAAATGCACTGGGAAGAGAATCTCTTCAGGAACACGATGCAAAGATAAATCCACATGAACATTATGTACTTCCCTAAAGAAAATTCAGTTGAAATAACACCTGGAGGGTATTGTTTTCTGTGCTGGGTACCCTCGGCTTTCTAATCTTTAAATTGGGGCTTGAAACATTGAATGCTGACTGTTGAATTTCTCCATCTTCCACTGATATTCCTTATCTGCACCATTAATATCTCCATCTGTAAAAAATATGTCTTTTTGAATTACTCTGAGGGTTTTGGCAGATTTCCATCCCACTTAGTTAATGAAAGTCATGTCACCGCAACTGTCCATGACTTTTCTTCATAAATTCCGCTTCTGCAAGCTGATCTTTCGATGCATCTTCGATTTTTGCAAGGGAGGTGGTGATTAATTGACAGATTGCTTCCGTTTGAGCCCTGAAAAATACACAAACTTTGTTAAAAAGATAAATGCACGAGAGGATGAATGTAGTGAAGATGACTTGGGGTGACGAAGCAGCGTGAAGGAATGGTGGAATAATGGAGGGTGGCAATGAAGAGTACAGTGGGACGGCGATGAATGAACTGGGTGAAGGTTTGTAACGTAAGCACTGAAATATGACACATAAACGGGATATATGAATGGTGCAGGAGAACGCAAATGACACGTTGACGTACAAAAGGCTAAGCGGAAGGGACGACGTGAAGGTGGACTTGGTCAATTAGCGGGATGTGTGAATTTAATTCTGGGCCATACGATCCAAAAATGAAATCAACGATTAAAACTTCACCGGAGGGCGATGGACTGCGAGCCCGGAGCACCGTATACTTAAGTTAAAACTCATGCAGCTTCAGAAAACAACCATCGTTGGATGAAGGCTTATAGATCTGACGGTTAACATAAATTTCGCTGCGCATCTTGGATCGAGCGTTAACGCACGGGAGAGGGCGGTATTGAGGTCGTACTCGGGGATGCGTGGCACATAACGTGTGGAATCGCTGGCCCAATGAGGAATACCACCTGCCCTGGGGAAGTGGTGCGGAAAAAAAAGGTTGGTTTTTGCAATGGGTGCGGGCGTGGGGACCACGAGAGCAAAGGGCTGCAGTACGTTGATCTGCGTTCAATCGGACGGCTCCAAGCACATCCGATGGATATGTACGATAAGCGCCTTTGGGGCCTAACACCCGGTTCCAGGACATGGTCATGTAGTCAATAAGATATAGGGGGCCATAGCTATAAGGGGCTGAGCCTCTTATTACTTCGGATTCGTGCATATGGTGTTTTCTGATGCATTTCAGTGGGGCGGGATAGGCAACAGTCAACAAAATGAATTTATTAAGTCAAGATAGGGAACTTGAACGTTTCAGGGGGGAGTTGAAGACCAAAAATTTAAATGAGGAGCTGACATGGACAACACTGATCATCCAAACTTCCTGCAAAATCACTATCTATGTGTCCAATCAATTCTTTATTTTATGTACTTGCATACATTATACCATAATCTCTAGTTCCTACTATGTATCTCAGAATTATTTTTCCAACAATTCAATGTGTTTCTTTTTGAATCTACATAAATTTGGAAATCAAACTCACTCCTTCCATAATATATGGTCTTGTAGCTGTGAGATACATGAGGCTGCCAACCAATATTTTGAATAGAGTTGGATTGACAACTGATCCTTCATCATCTTTACTTAACTTTGTACCTATTGCAACTGGTGTAGGTGCAAGTTTGCAATTATTCATCCTGAACCTTTTCGGCAAATCTCTAGCATACTTATTTTGGAAAATAAAAATTCCTTTTTCAGATTGCTCAACTTCAATGCCAAGAAAATATTTCATGAGACCAAGAATCTGTCATCTCAAATTCTTTCATGATGGCTTCTTTAAATTCATCTAACTCAAGATCACCTGTAAAAATCATATCATCAACATATAAGAAAACAACCAGAATCTGTCCATGCTCATTTACCTTTGTGTATAAGGTAGGCTCAATGCTGCTTCTGCAAAATACATTATTGATCATGTCACTGTAAATTATGCTATACCATGCTCTAGGTGCTTGCTTAAGTCCATAGAGCGCTTTATTCAATCTGTAAACTTTATCTTCTTTACCTTCAACTTCATATCCTGGAGGCTGGGCACATAAATTTCTTCTTCTAGAATTCCATTCAAGAAGGCTGATTTGACATTCATTTGATATACTTTCCACTTACTCTGAGCTTGCGTCACTAGAACTTCTCTTACAGTATCCAATCTGGCTACCGCAGAAAACATTTCTCCAAAGTCTATTTCCCGGTTGCTGCGAGAATCCTTTTGATACAAGTCTTGCTTTAAATCTGTCAATTTCACCTTTCTCATTCACCTTTTTCTTGTACACCCACTTCACACCAATGAGATTTTTATTGTTTAGTAAATTAACCAGATCCCATGTATCATTATTTTCAATAGAATCCATCTCTTCATCCATTTCCTACACCCAATTTTCATCTCTAATTGCTTCTTTAAACGAAGAAGGTTGGAATGCCAACAATGAAAAATTTGAACTAACATCCAAATCATCATAGATATATTTTAAAATTCTCATCTTTTTCTTACCATTGCTTGATTCATTACCTCATTGGCTGCTTGGAGAATTCTGGTCTGTTGATCTACTTGAAGATCCATGTTGCTCTAAAAATCTTGGAGTCCTTACTAGTGTGACCATGTTTGGTGTCTGCTCTATTGATTCGTGCTACTCCTTTTCTACTACATCATTCTCTTCCATTAATGGTGCTTGTGCATCGGTTGGTGTGTTTACACCCCCATTCCATGACTCTTGTTCTTTGAACAAAACATCTCTGCTAATGGTTGTCTTCTTGGTGACAAGGTTATACAATTTGTAAGCTTTTGACTGCTCACTATAACTAGTAAATATGCAATTTTCACTTTGATCATCTTATTTGCCTCTTATTTTCTTAGGCACATGTGCATAGGCTACACATCCAAAAACTCTGAAATGAGATACACTGCATGACATACCTGACCATGCTTCTTCTGGTACTATGTTCATCACACTCTTTATAGGAGATCTATTTATGACATAAACAACACATGCAACTGATTCTGCCCAATACTCATTAGACAAGTTTCTTGCTTTCAGCATGCTCCTTGTCATGTTCATGATTGTTCTGTTTTTTCTCTCTGCTACCCCATTCTGCTGTGGTGTGTATCTGGTTGTAAACTTTCTTTTGATTCCATGTTGTTTGCAGTACTCATGGAATGCTTTCGAATAATATTCTCCACCATGATCTGATCTCAATACCTTGATCTGTTGATCACTTTGGTTATGTATTAAGGCTTTGAACTCTTTGAACTTTACAAAAGTTTCAGACAAGTGCTAGTAGGTTCTTTGATGGGAGGTAAAATTCTGACCATCTGTTTCTGCTGCAACAATACTAAATCGAAAAAATGCAAGTGTCCAAACCGAAAGTTCCATAACCAGTAACCATTAGAACATGTAGCTGTAAAAGAACTAACCTCATCAATGTAGTTCATAATTAGAGGAAAGAGTTTGTTCCTCGTCATTTGCACCTTTGCAATCAGCTTCTTTCTTGGGGATTTGTCATAAATAACACATTGTTGCCCCTGAAAGATAACTTTGTATCCTTTCTGTGTCAATTGACCAACACTTATCAAATTGTGTTTAAGTCGAGGGACATAATATACCTCTGATGTGGTCTTTGGCTCCCCCTGCTTCATCACAATATTGACGACTCCTTTTCCTTCTACATCCACAGTCTTGTCAGTCCCCAAAATTACCTTTGTCTTCACAGATTCATCCAAATTTGCAACCAAATTCTTGTTGCATGTCATGTGGTTACTACAATCACTATCTAATGGCCAGACCTTATCACACAGTTCATACATGGTGTTGCGTGCCAGGAACATGGAGTTAGTATTCTTTGTACTAACATTAGCTCTCTGATTTCCTTGATCAGCTATCTTCTTCCTATAATCACAAGCATAATGACCAAATTTGTCAAACCTTTAATTGTTGTGAAAGCTTCTACTATTGTTGCTTCCACTTTGATGCTCATGCTCTTCTCAGCCATCTCTCTGACCACCATAGCTTCCGCCTTGTCCTTTGCCTCTTGATCGACCTTTGCCTCGACCTCTTGAAATATAAACTTGAATTGTGAAGGCAGTTTCTAAAATAGAATCCGTATTTTTGTTTATCCTTGCCTCATGCAATAGAAGTGATCCCACCAACTCATCAATTGTCAGTTTTTCCAAATACTTGGCTTCTTCTATGGCTGCTACCATAACATCAAACTTGGTAGAAAAAGATCTAAAAACATTCCCAATCACTGTTCGATCGTTAATATCTTAACCACAAATTTTTAACTGATTGACGACAGACATGACCCTATTCATGAAGGAATCAATGTCCTCTCTCCCCTTCATCTACAGACTTTAAAAATCTCTCCTAGTATTCTGAAATTTAATAATATTTACTTTGGACATACCTTGATAGCTTGTCGCCAAAGTTTCCCATGCTTCCTTTGTTGAAGACGTGATCATTATCTTCTAGAACACTACTCGGTCCACTCCCTGTTGGATAAGAAGCAATGCTTGTGCATTCTTCCTCTTGTCTTTATTCCATTGTTCTGTATCTGCATTATTGAGAGCTCATTATTCTGCGTCGTTCTGAGGTTCTGCAAACCCAAACTTGACATGATCCCATACATCATGCGCTTTTAACATGGTCTCCATTTTAATAGCCCACACATAATAGCCTTTCCCACTAAGAGAAGGAAGTTGTGGCTGGAAACTTAATGTGGCCATCTTGCTTAAAAAAAAATCTTCTCTGATAAAAACTCTAAATTTCTCTTTTTTATGAAGGCTTTGAAAAGCTCCTTAAAAACTCTCTTTCAATAAAACCCTAATATATGTTTTTATATAATAAATTTAAAAAAAAATTGTATATAAAAAATATCTTTTATAATAAGCTCTTTAAAAAAAACTTATTAATAAAACCCTTTAAATTCAAATGCTCCTCACTTATGAGTTTTATACAAATCTTTTTAATAAAGAAATAGCATAAAACTCATGCACTCTTGGGTTTTACGATTTCCCAAAAAACAAGCACCCACGAGACTTGTTAATATAATAAAATATGATACTTTTTCAAAAATTCCACGCTCACATATAATAATTCAATCGTTCTTTGACTTTTGTTTTCCTTAAATACATTGTCGGCTTTTGGTCTTACCCCGATTGCGCACCCGATCAATGAAAAAACTGCAGAATAAACTAGATTTTGAGGAAATCGTAAGTTTCACAAAATCTCTGCAGTTTTTCAAAGAAAAAGTTGCAGACCTACATTTTTTCTGCACTAAAAACGTGTGGACTTGCGTGTTTCCTTATCCGTTCAATTTTTTTTACAAAAAAAAAAAGAAAATAAAAATGTGAGCCTTCTGCTCTTGGCCTTCTTTTCTGGCTCTGCTTGCCCACAGATCTTGTGATCCTTCCTCAGCTCTGATACCAATTTTTTGGAAAGGCAGAGAATATAAACACAAATAACACAAGTATTTCACACAGGAAACATAAACGAGTTGCGACTCTCTATTAATCAACGAACTTCAATCTCACTCACCCATAATGAATACAATGAACCCGGTGAAGGGTATTTAACCTAATTTGACATGCACACACTCACATAACTCAACTTGACCATCACTCTCTTAACTGACTCTCTAATTCACTTACCAAATTCATCTATCACTCAACTCAACTAAATTAATTGATTGTCTAACAATGCATGCGGGAGCCAATTACATATTTTAACAGTTCTGACCCTGTTGAATTGATAGTATAATTTAAACACAGACTCTGGTTCCGGCCATGGCCTGCTGGGTTAGGTTGTGGTAGACCAATGGGAGTTTCCCACAACTTCCATTGCAAGAGATCTTGATAATGGATGTAGTAAACAAATTCAATTAATTTCGCATTGAAAAACAATACCTTTCTCTCTTAGTATCTAAGAGATAATTTTATTTTAGTTTCCTTTGTTTGGGGAACTAAGCGAAAATTTGCAATGTCCCACCAAGTCCCCAGGTGGGAGTGAGGGGGCGAGGGAGTGTGGGAGCGGCTTATGTAAAAGATCCCTATTAACCAAATAGACTTGTAGGAATAGAATTGTTCCATCCAACCTAATTGCAACCTCACCAACTCCAACCTTACAAACTCCCTCCATGTTAGGATTCTTCCTTCTTTTTCTCTTGATTGTCTTATTTTTGTTTTTTGGTATTTATTTCTTTCCTTCCTAGTAGATTATGTTTTTAGGGTTTGTCTACCTTTTTCATTAAGTAGGAATTTTTTTAATAACAAAATAGAAAAATATTTTCTTTTTTGCCTTTCTAAACATGCATTTCTCTCGAGTTATGCTTATTTTTATCTTTCCACCAAGCATAAAATTTATCTTCAGATATGTTCTTTCTTATCTCTCCACCCAACAAAACATCTCTCCAGTTATGATGTTTCTTAGCCATAGTCTTTCACCCTATAATCTTGGAGAATTCTCTCTTGGTTAGTCTCTCTCCCTATAATGTTGGAGAATTCTCGAACTGTAACCATTGTCACTTTTCTCTTTTTTTTCCACAACTTAGACTCAAGTACTCCACAATTATCACTTTCCTCTTTTTTGTACACAACTTGGACTCAAGGACTTTAATTTATTTTCTAGATAGCAAAGTAGCCTAAAAGACTCACATGTTATTTCCCATAATATTTCTAAGAGAAAAAAAAATTACTTATTATTATAAAATTTATTTATATAAGTCGATCAAACTTAGACTTCCCCACATCCAATATTTCCAAATTTAATCTTTATAAGTAAACTTAAGTATTTACAAGTAACATTAGGAAATAAAGTTTGCAACAAAACAATTGCATGGGTATTACTCAAGATTACTAACCATAAATATTCACCACCACTTTGTCATGAGATTCTTAATATATAAATAAAATTTGTTACAACACCATGGGCCAATACCATGGCTTATCCCAAAAAAATGAAAACTCATTTCATATGACACTTGTTCATATGAAATTTTTTAATTAATAAATTTAGTTAAAAGAACCAAATGGACATGACTAAAATCTCAACCTTTGATTTGTGTATACTATCAAAAATATTCTAGAATATTCTATGGACTTTAAATCCCTACCATCCATGAAATATTCTAAAATACTTTTAGTAGTATTCACAAATCAAAAGATGAGATTTATCATCAAAATTATGAGATGTTATTTTTCCCTTTTAATTAAATTAATTAATTAAAAAAAAGGTAATATGAACAAGTTCCACATGAAATTAGTTATGTGTTTTTTTAGTATGTGGCATTAATAAGGTATGGTATTGGCACATGGTATTGTAAGAAAACCTAGTTACTCCATGGTAAAGTAGGATGCATCTCCATGGTCAAGAATCTTGCTAAATATTTTTTAAATGTATATATGTTAACCAACTATATTAATTTTTTTAGATAATAAGTAATAATACTAGTATTAATTTTACCCATGAGATGTAGACTAGTTGGTTTGTGGGGCTTAGTCCCTGCTAAGTCACAAGTTGAAACCTAACCTCAAGGGGGAGAGGTTGAGAATGTAAACCACTTTGGGAATTAAACTTCCCAAGAACCCTAAACCACTTAATTTAACGGTTATCATAAATTGATACTTATTAATTTTTACCATCCCCATTTAATTTATAAAACTACACAAACTATCCATATATGAATTTTCATTGAATTGCAGAGTTTAATTGATATAGAACTCACCTAAAGACTACATTTGTAAATGCATTATTAGGTATTAGTTAGGGTACCCTCGAATTTCACCATATGTGTCACGACCCTATATTTGTGGTACACTTTTAACCATGTATAGTGGGTGCCGCACCACTACACTTTTTATTTTTACCAATACTAGAGTGTGTGGAATACACTTAACTTCAACACTAAGTCAATTTTCCAAACAAGTGTTATTTAACAATTCGATAGAATAAGTCATCTTCAATATTTAATCTTTCTCATTAAACATTCATCAACATCAGACAAGTACGCCCATAAATACTTGAGAGGGTCAACTCCCGTGAAGTTTGTCCAATAATAATATACAACAATGTATAATATTTTACAAAGTACAAGTTTACATAAGTTGTGCTACCAACTGCCTTGGCCTTGGCCTGCACACTTAACCAATTTTTACCTAAAATCGTGTCATAGTCCTGCAAAAACCTTGCTGCCACTTGTCTACACTCTTCGACAAAGGAAACCCTAAGTTTCAATGCTCCAAACCACTCTTGGATGTCTGTTCAGCAATCTTCCCAACCATTCGTGTTGTCGTGTTGTAGAGTTGTGCACATCCCGACTCCTTTCGACGGCCTGAACGACTTGTGCACGACCCGAACACACTGTCGTGTTCTGCCCGACTCACCCGATGCTCATGCACGAACTTCCCACCTTTTGTGTTTCTCCCGAATCATTCAACAACACTGCATGAACCTTCTGCCCGAGTCTGTTCATTTGAATATGCAGCGACTACCTAAGAGACCTGCCCGTCGGTGCGGGCGTATGGCCCGTACACAGTGCACCCTGCTGCTCGACTCGACCCCACCTGAATGCGTCTGCCTTCGCTCAGTTTTGTTCTATCTGCTCGCAACCTGACTTCCCAAGTCTTTTCCTTGGTTTTCCTTTGCTCGTCTCATCTACCGTTTATCTCTCATTAATTATCTGAATGAAACTAAACAATCACTTCACATTCTGATTGCTACTGCACTTTATAAACCAACGTACATATTACTAATGTGAGTAGGACACGACCGTGGTGGTCCATGAAAATTTTGTTTTTAATGCAGGTTGCAGACAAATGCATGTGATTAGTCTCATTCGCTCAGTATTAAAAACTGTCTACATTGCTAGATTTTATCAGAAGAGGCCCCACATTCACGTGGGGCTGGTTCTTCATGTTCAAAAGAAGCCCCACAATTTTTTGGTGGTTGTCTATGTTCGAAGCTTCATATTAATGGAATTCGGTTTATATTCATGGCTGTTACAGAGTTCGGTGAAAAAAAAATTCCAAAAACCATACATGGACTATACCCCTTTGGATGGGTTTGATCACCATTCAAATATAAAAGTTCTATCCGAATGTGGATTGATCGTAAGTTCAACCATACGCTGTTGATCGGGCTATAGTCTGGTAGGATTTGATTTATCGGGTGGTCGAGGAGTGAGTTTCCCCCCATTATTCAGTTTTAAAATTTAATCATAAGTCGTTGGTCGGGCTCTGGTCTTGTTTGGCCGGGTTATTTTCTTTTTTTCTTGACACGTGGTGAGTGAATCGGTAATTCTTTAGAGTAATCTAGGGGAGACCTAGGATCAATCCTGCCAATATAACACCAGGATATATCCAACAGCCTGCAAGCAGATATACCAGATCTTATGATTCAGCAAGAGTCGAGACCCCTCGGGGAAGAGGGAGTCTACTCCTTGAGCCAAGATCATAGCAAGCCACATACTCAATGAGATTTGAACATCGGTCTCTTGGGTTTCACCTAAAAAAACTTTCCGTTAAACCACACATCACTATATGTCTAGCCAATTTATTTTCATTATCATAATTTCTACAAGGAGAAGGGCACCTTCCCTTCTCCTTCCACATTGAGTAACAAACATCACCTTTTTTTTTTTCGTTGGGGTACCACATATAGAGGCCTTGGACATTGGGTAGTATGTAGCAACTTTGAAATTGGACGTAGGAGGGTGGCTTCCCCATTGTGACGTAATATTTGGTTAATAAGCCAATGCATATTAAACTGTTTTTTTGTGTACAGGTACATGATCAGACTTTATATTAGTTTTTATCTAGTATCAGATGCTTGACTTTATATATTAGTTTTAGTTTTTATTAGTATCGCATTCTTGGCTATTAGCATTTTTTATTTTGAAAAGAAAAATGAGCAAAATTAACGAAACAAATGGGAGCGCGGCGAAGTAATATATTAATTATTATTATTTTATTGCGTATTTTTAAAAATAAGTAGAAGCGCGACCCTGCCTTCTATAAAATACAACCTTAAATATCGTGCATTGGTTAAATATTTTCAATAGTTATTTCTGCGAAATATTTAATTTCGATAATTAAAATAGGCTTTGTAATGGAAACATTCAAATTATGCTTACATAATTAATACCAAGTTTTAATTATATAGTAAAAGGCCTATTTTTAATGATGGTATAACCATTACTAAATTAATGTTGATTTATTTTATTTTAAAATAGGTAAGAAAGTAAAAGACGTAGTTTTAATGATGGTAATAACAATTATTAAATTAATGTTGATTTATTTTATTTTAAAATAGGTAAGAAATTATTTAATTTGTTCTGAAGTTTTATTCCTGTTTAAAAAATTTGAAGTGAAACATTGTTATATCTTTTCAATTTTGTTAAAATTATAAAAATTGATATTATAACAGTTAATTTTCAAATTTAAATATAATATTATCGAGTTTAAAATGCATTAAAAGAAAGTATTTTTTATTATAAATTTCAATATTATAAAAGTAATAAAATTTATTTATATCCTATTATTTAAAACTTTATTAATGCTACCTATTTTGTAGGATAGCTTTCCCATTCTTTTCCATTAGTTTAACTAAGATTCAAAATCTTTATAAATGAATTTAACTAAGATTCAAAATCTTTATATCAAATATATTTGACCTTTATATAATTTTAATCAAGTTTTAAAAATTATATTAAAAAATCCATAACATTCCATTATAATTATACTCTTATATAAATATAAAATGTATAACAAACTTGGTATGGGGAGATCACTGGTTGTTTTCAAAACATGTTCTTCTTATAATACTTTTATATAAAAATAAAATAAAATGTCTAATAATCTTGGGATGGGAGACCAATTAATGTTTTTAAAACATGTTATTTTCTGATGTTAAAAGATGTTAAAAAATATAAGTAAAAATGATAACATTTCATTAAATATATTTTTAAAGTATTAAAAAATATATTAAATATGATAATATTTTATTGTAATTATGAGTATTTTAATGAAGCTACAAATATGTTTTAAAATGTGGAAATTTTAATATGATTTTTGTTAAAATTAGTTAGAATTTTTGGGAAATCTAGATTATTATCAAACTTTAATATTTTAGGTGCTTTTAGGATTTTTGATGGTGCTGAGTCTATTTCCACCATCAAATAAATGATGCAAACACTCCTATGATAATATTTAAAAAAAAAACAACAAAAAAATAACTTTCCTAACAAACCCCTTATAATTATACTCTCAAAACACTCTTCTATAAAAAATAAAATCAAAAGTATAACAAAATTAGGATGGAGAGACCACTATCAATGTCGTTAAAACATATTTTTCAATCATAATATATAAAAAAAAATTATATATAAACAGAAATCACATATTATAATAATGATTTTTTTGGTAAAATTTCGTATTTCTTGCAGAAACAAAGGTTACAATTTAAAATTTGATCTATTTGCTATTAGACAGTCCTCACCAAATACAAAAATAAAATTTTAATAAAATATTTTCATAATTTATGTTGTGAATTTTTTCATAAGTGATTTTGTCCAAAATCCAACCCTATTGGCTAAAACTAGAAGCCTAAAAACAATAGGAGGATTGTGTGGGTCTTTGAAAAACATACTAGTACAGAAATAAGAGATAGAACTAAAAATAAGTTAATTGAATTTTGAGGAGGTGTGATAAGAATCAGTGGCCTAAAATTAAGTGGGTTTATTGTTGCTTCCATGGGAGTATCTTGGTTTTGGGGGAATGTCCAATTACCGTTTAATTATGTCCCATTGTTTATACATAAAATCTAATTATCGTTGCATGCATTTTAGGAGAATAACATGTCATCTCTAGTAGCAATGTGGTCCATGAGTGTCATGTGAATAAGAATTTTGATATGATAGTAATGTCCAATGTGTACGTGTACTAGTTATATCTACCTCGACTATGGCATGCATCACATACCCATTCTGCTACATCTGTTAGCACCTCAGAATTTGTGAGTGTATGTAGTTCATTAGCCAATTTTTATTCCACCTACATATGTTCATCCTTAATTAACTATGAAGTGAGGTCTCAATACTTGGAAAGAGAGATTTCAACTCATTTTTTAGCCCAAGTTCACCACCTCTCCTGGTAATAGGATCCTCCTTAACGCACTCATGCCTGTTGGTGTGGCAAGGTTAACTTCTCGAGAACGGAGAGAGTGATGACTAGGCTAAAAGGGGTAGGGATCCAAAATATAAAGTAAGGTGGTTCGCTAGAATTGGATACATATAGGCTAATGCAGAGAACCATAAAGGTAGAGGCCACTTTGTAACCACATGATCCTAGAACCTCCTAAGTTGTGTCAATCCATGGAAATGTGACAACAATATTAAGAGTGTTAACATGTCAAAAAAGGCAAGAAAATCAAAACACCTAAGTAGAAATATACAAACATAAAAGAAACAAGGACCAAGAGGGATGACCATAAATTTGAGTTTTTACGTGCATGTTCCTTGAAAGAAGAGAAAGAGGCTAGTATTTGGTTTCATAGTTGTTTGCTTCCCTCATAGAGCATCTCATGTGGAATATTTGACCCAAAGAAAATAATTCTCCAAGGTTGAGTGGTATAGGACCAAGAAAGCTAGAGTAAAGGTTGTGATTCACCATCAATGTAGAAGAAATTACCAACTTTCTTCCAATTGATTGGCCAAAAAAACATAATCTAAAACTATCGCGAATAACATCAGTATGCCTAAATATTGTAAGAAGCCAAATAAATATGATTGCGCTAAGGGAGGAGAGAGGTTAAGACCCTTATGTAGAGAAAGGTTGAAATAAGAGTGTGAAAGCTAGATCCCAAAATACATGTAAATACAGGTCCTAGTGGAGGAATGCCATCAGTGTTGCAGGGAAACATGACCAGTTGTGTGAGCAAGCGGTGCTTTTCACTGGTGGATCATATGGTGACATGTGATGGGATTTTCATTGTTGAGAGGACTATGTTAATGCATCAAATATGTGGAATGACTATGACAAACAGTAACAAATTGAATATAGTCCTCACGTAGTTCCTTGGAATTTTTTTTGCAAAAATTTCATGGAAATGCTTTCCCAATGATCAATAGATATAGGTAAGATATGGTAAAGCTCATCTTTCATGTTACTAGGCTTTCTCATATAGAAAAGCATACATCATGTTATCACCATAACTAAATCTTCTTGCATCCTGAGACAATACACATACCCATGTAAGTTGGTCATTTCTTTCACTACACTAGAATACCCTACAACATTAGAGGTGTGAGCCTCTATGATTAACTGTAGTCACTCACCTTTAGAAAGATATAACTTGTCTAACCTATAGAGTAACCCATTCTAGAGATGGTAGTCAACTATGTTGTCACCATTACACGTGTGACTCTCGCTTTACAACTATTAAAACAACTCCTTGAATTCCTCATCCTTTATTTATGCCTCTCTATATGCATCATGGGTAAAAGGATCCATGTGCATAAGAGTTCCAAAACATCGTCCCCTACAATGTATATAGAGGTAGGATATCTTGTAAAAGGACTCCCATCAAAAGTGGTCCACATTCCTTCAATAATTACCCTTGGACATTAAGTACAAGAAGGAAAACATGCACTAAATTGAAAATTACCTCAATGAACATCTAGTGGTGGATTTGAGCATAGTCCTCAATTTTCATGAATATATGGTACATTAACACACTCCTTTCGACATTTGAACATAGTAATTAGATAGTCACAACTTGCAAGATATTAAAAACACATAGGGGATGTGCTACCATGTCCCCTAAGCGTTGTCTTGGTAGGATGGCATCAACCCACCCCCACTCCTTTGTGTAATAGACACCCCATTTGGGTGGGAGAGATATTGTTGTGTGTCCCCATAAATCATGTTTAATTGGGAAATATTAAAGAGAGTTCCATAAGATTGATAAATTAACATCTAGGTTGGAACATCCATGATTGGAATGTGTGTATGGTATTCTATGGCTTGTGTGCCTCAAATGTGAAGGGATGATGGTAGGGATAGTTTTGAGTAGAGAAGCCACCTTTGTGAAAATGATTTCTAACCACAAGTTGTGGGATTCCTTGTGTATAGGAGAGTCATTGAGTGATATCCTAATCATGGAGATGCATAGTTATGAGTACCCTTCAACTCATTATTTGGTGAATCCTTTATTTTTGTAAATATTAAGCCTTTCCTCAAGGGTTATGACTTTAATTTCATTTATGGTGTTATGCCCTATAGCTACAACAAATATGTATATGAGATTTATGGCCTGGTATTGGAAGAAAACCCTTAAACCCGTGATGATATGGTTATGTTTGGATGCACTTTTGATGATCATCTTGATGAAGCCAAGAGGAGGGGGGGGCCCCCCCCGCATGAAATAGTGTCGACAAGAAATGATGGGAAAATGTAACATGGAGGAAGGACCAACGACAATATACCAGGCTTGAATGATGGGATATTCCTCCCTCAAATATTTCCAATCTTTCTCATTCTAGTATTGAGAAGTTGTGGATTCTCATGTGTTCATTTGGATTATGTTTCAGAGAGCTTTAGAAAGCATAGAGTGATCTTTGAATGTGCACTTGTTTCTTTCATTCCAGATAGCCTAAAGAAGAAGTCCAAAAAGGATCCAGGTAATGTTGATGATCTAGGATTATAAAAGTTAAGGGATCATGAAAACTTGATGGCGGTGGACATGTTGGAGGGGGTTTTTTTCAATTTGTGCATTGCGGATGAAAGTAGCTACGATAGTTGTTGAGAGTGAGAGCATGTATTCAATAGATGCTCCATTTCTCCATCTCCCTCAGGAAAATAATGCAATGAAAATTATTTGCATATTTGTGCTTCCGGAGATTATCCCATGTTAATGTATTGTCTTATTCTAATAGCCACAGGAAAATCAAGACTTTAGGCAATAATTTCCTTTTACTATTTTCTTCTAGATGTCAGTTTTGGGTGTCATTTGGTGTCCAGATTCTAACTTGTAATCCTCATAATAAAGGATATGCATCACACGCTATAGCCCCGTCTTATTTTTTCTTCCTAGTGCGATATGGGGATATGCCTCCTATGGATTTATTTATAGTAATTTTTGCATACTTTTCCATACTTATTCTTGAGTCTTAGGGGTCCAAAGTGCTTGTGGTAGCCACTATTTCCAAGCCCAAATATAGGTGGGAGCTACCTAATAATGTGTAAGTCTACAATGGATGACCTCAATCATATGAAGGTGAAGATGGTCAAGGTCTATTTACTCTCAAAGTTTGGGGAACTATGGCCAAGAGTACTCCCAAAATAGGGATCAATGACCATTCCTAATTTTACAAAAGAAATGTTGTTGGATGAAATGTGTGCCTTTTTTAACTAGGTTCTAGATGGATGATTATGTTTGGGTGCAGGAGGAATGAATAATCTGCTAAGGAGAGATTTTTGATCCATTTTTTTGAGGTCATATCTATTTCCAGATGTCCGAGCCCGCTTTGAAGCCACTGCAACCAAATTTTGGCAGCAAGGATTGTCACTTGAATTAATTAGTCTCTCAAATTGAGGCGCCCTTGTAGGTTGGGATTGCCTAGCTTTTCCCATGCTATAGGGTCCCACTTCTTCTTCGGTTTGGCCCCTATTAAGAGTGTTGAATATTTTGTATGGAGTTGAGAATGAAGATGGGAGCCTTGAGAGAATAATAACAATACCGCAACAAAGCTTGTATGATAAATTTAAGAAGGGCAAGTCAACCAGCGATCTTAAGCGATCTATGGGTCCATCAAGTGAGTTTATTGTTTAATTTTGTGATGAGACTTTCTCACAAGATGCATTTCAAATAACTATCCATAAAGGGGACACAAAGGTATTTAGTTGGGAGTTTGTTGATTTGAAAGCTCAGTAGTTTGTTGATTTGGTTAGGCCACATTAGATAATTGAAGGTGTATTCAAGTATAAAAACTTTGTTTGTTCCTTGTTGATTACCATGGTAGAAGCATTGGAAAAGTTCTCAAATGTTTTATACATACCTTTCGCCTCCTGAGTTGTTGAAACTCCCATAGCCAAGTTATTGTCCATAAAGTAATGGTGTGAGAGTGGGGTATCCCCTCCAAGTAGCTTTTCCTTTGATTTTCCTTGTTGAGACAATAGCTTTGATGGAATGACCCAAGGCTTGTGAATCAAGAATGAAGATAAAAGTAGATAAGGGATCTCCCTAGCTAATGCCACCTATAGCCTAAAAAAGGGCAATGAAGATACTATTAATAAAAATGGAGAAAATGTGAAAGATACTAGATTTTTGATCTAAATAATCACATCACACTCATCTCCCTTTTAAAATAGCTAACTTTCTTTATAAAAACTTCAAAATATATACTCCTAAAATTTACTAAAAAAAAATTGTTTTTGACCATGTAAATATAAGATAATAAATAATTTCTCTCTTTAGATGTTATTTAAAACTTTTTAACGAATATTCTTATTGTGAGCTTAACTATAATACTCTACTTAATATGAAAATATTCCAATTATAATCCAAATCAAATTATAATAAAAAAATTAAGTTAACAAATTCAAAACATTTATCCCATTTTATTTTCTTCTAATAATATAATAATGTGCATATAAGTAATATATTTATAAATAATAAATTTATTTACAAACAACTCAATCCGATTTATATCAAATCGTAATTTTAAAAGATTAATTTAATTTAAATAATATATATTCAATAACGTATTATACAACATAATTAATTAATTATAGTTTTTCACAAATACTCTAAACTTTTTATTTTATTACACAATAAACTCATTTTTGTTTCATTCCCTTAGCGGCTCAACGGAAGTTGTGGCCCATGTCTATTCAATATCTTTGATTCTCAGTCAAAATCAGCATGACATTTACGGAGAAAATTATATTCCCATTTAAATTAAATTTGAAACGTTTTAATTTCTTGATTTTGATTTTAGAATGATTTTATTAAAAAATAATTCTATTAATTGATTTTTTTTAATAAAATTATATATAATAGTTTGCATAATATGACTAAATATAATTTATATAAATTTATATTTATTAAATATTAAAATAATATTTTATTTAACTTTTTATTATTTAATTTTATATTAATGATTTCATATTAAATAATAAAGATTATATTTTAAAATATATATATATATATATATATATATATATATATATATATATATAATTAATGATGATTAATTTCCACTAAGTCTAATGTGGTTTATCTGATTTCAAGTAAATAATCTAGTTGTATCGCTATAGTTGGGTTGGCTTATTAAATCAAGAAGATTGGAAGAAGGGAAAGAAACTCTCCAAGATAGCTATTTCATCTTTCACGTTCTTAGTATCACAAATTTGACAGATTATGTCATCTGAGAGAGTCTTGGGAGTACACCATCCTTGAGTGTCACTCATCAGAAGCTCATGAGAATTAGTTTGGGAGTACACCATCCCTGAGTGTCACTCCAAAGATCATGAGAATTAGTTCGTATCTAGGTGTCACTCCGAAGCTCATGAGGATTAGTTCCTATCCTAGAAATGTTAATTTTATTCTTAGTGCTGGTCAACATAGAGAGATAATTCTGGTTATCAACTGAAGCTCATGAGAATTAGTTCTTATAGTAGCAATGTCCATTTTCTTCTTAGTGCTCGTCAACATAGAGAGATAATTCTGGTTATCAACGGTGGGGTTGATCACCTCCTTATAGTATCTTAGCTTTCTTTTACCCTCCAACTCCTTATCATCCCACATCTTGCCCTTAAAATTGGATATAATAGTATATTTGATACTATCCTTCCTTCACATGATCTCCTCCTTAATCCCCCAAAGGTTGAGCCAAGATTGGGCATCCTTATACCACTTGCCCTTGAGGCACATGTGCAGGTTTTAACTAAAGTTAGAAGAAATTTTTGGGAGCCTTTTGGATTCTTGGATTCCACGTTGTAGACATTCTTCTTACGCATGAATATCTAACTCCAACTTCAATCAAGAGGATAAGATAGGGATTGTTTCCCTTGATCTTGAGGTTATAGGTTATGAATTGCTCTTGGATCATTTCAATCTTTCTCCACAACTCTCTAGAAATAAAGATAGATAGACCTAGTTACCATTGTTTTCAAACTCATAATCAGATTTCCAACTTCCAATAATATTAGTATTAAGCTAATAAAAAAAAGTCAATATCCATACCCAAATATTTAATTCCAGTTAAACTAATAAAGAAAATCAATACCAAAATATTTATAAAAAAAAAAACCTACTCTAAACAATGACAATGATTGTCATATACTTCACTACCATATGTGAGCATTTATTACCATTTCTTGGTGACTATAGCTCCGCATACTTCGCTACATTCACAATGCAATTAGAAATCATGATATTCTGAATTCCGTTTTAAAACTTACGTTTGTGACCGCAGAGTTACCAACTGGTTAGGTAGCTTAGAATTCCATTAAACGGAAAAATATCGAATAAAAGATAACAGAACAGGTCACGAAACTCGATATTATATTATATTGATCAATTGATTTGGTATGACTGGATATAATTAGGAACCATAATAGTTTTCGAACTCTGTTTACAAATCGACATATTTCAAAAAAGACTTGCCAACTTGTTAGCCAAATTGGGAATTACATCTGAAAAGGCCTTAAATAAAATCGAATAAAGGAAAACAGAACATGTCATCAAACTAGATTTTTTTATCTTGATCAATTGATTGAGTTTGAGATTACTTACAACTCTACAGTGTAGTATCATGGCCAATGTTAATGAGAGGCATTCTCAAATAGCCATATGCCAGAAAGGTGCTCAGCCCCATGTCCCCTTGGGTTTCGTCTTTGGAGGATTATTTTGAAATTTCCGTTGCCCAGTGGACTGGCACAAACAAAATCCAAAATACCTAAACTATGATGAAATTCTTCAGCGTCGCAAAATCCAAAACAGTGCCCCGCTCTTGGGCTGCTTCCATATATAATTTCTGAAGAAGGTCAACGCCCGACTTTAGACCTCGATGATCAAATTCAAAACATCTGGAAGTGATGATTGAATTTTTTTAAGAATCTCAAAATCCAAAATAAAAGGAGAGAACCAAAGAAGAAATTTGTTCTGCCTTTCAACTTCAACTTTGAAGGACATCTCTTGGTTTTAACCAGGCCATTTTAGTATTTTACTATTCCCATGGTTGGGTTAGGATCCTGCCAGAGTTCAGGTGCTCATCTCTGTGTTAATGGATATGGAAGAAATCATTCAACTTCAATGTTGCTGGAGCTACTTCCCTTTTTGTTGAAAATATTAAAGTCACCTGCCATGCCTTTGGGCAGGAAGAAACAAGTATAAAGGCAGCAGCAGCAGAGATTGGGTGCACAACACTCTGTATTGAAGGGGAATGGAGAAATCCGTCCGGAAGATTTAGATTGTGATGGGCCACAGCCACAACAGCAGAGAAGAAATTGAATTCATGATGGGCAGAGCCGTTTTTGTCTACGGAGGAGCAGACTTAATTAAAGACAGTCGTTTTGGGCTTTAAAGCCCTCAACAACCAGGATGAATGAAATTTGAATTAAACAGGCTGAAGACCTTTTTGTTTTTGAAATGGCGGGACAAGTGGTCCCCACCACTTAAGCTCTAAATTGGAATTGCAAGTTTTATTTTGGTGAAGCAGTGTCTTGTTGATGAAGACTTTGCGATGCGATGCGATCAAATCACAATCGCAAATCGCAACATACAAATAATACAAAGCCCAAGTGTCTTGTTGATGGAAGAGTTCCGCAAGTGGAACGTTTAATACATTGAAACACATATTATAATCACCCCCCCCACAGCAGCGGAGGCCCATCGGTCCACTTGACCACGTGGCGATGTTTTAATGGAATCGCAAGAATTCAATCGCAAGGGCTCAATCAGACCGGTTTTGTTATATGCTCCGATCGAAGGCCGGGCCCAATCCGATTATATGCCACAGTTTAATTGCCAATCGCATCTGGTTCCTGATCGCAATCGGAAGCTCTTAAGTGTTGGGCCCGATCGCACCTTTTAAATTGGCGGACCCGATGGCGTTATACAATGGAGTTGATAAAGTCCATCACGTCCGAGTTCTTAATCGCAATCGGAACTTTCCAGTTGATCGCACGTTTTTGTAATATGTTGCGATTGGAGTGGCGAACCCGATCCATATTATAGGCTGGAGTTTATATGTGCCATCGCATCTGGGTCCTCAATCACAATCGCAAGTTTTTTTTTGACACCGCCGATCCACTGACTGCGATGTGGTCCCCACTCGCACATCGTACATTTGATTTTTTTTTGAAGTTCCACAAAGGTTTTTCCTTTGTAATTTGTTTTTGTTTTGTTTTATGTTTTTATTATTCCCGCCGTGCCATATAAAACGAAAAAGGCCCGAGAGCCTGAAAAGAGAATTGCATTGTTTTGTTTTCGCACTCAGCGTGGAAGAAATACACAGCAGTGTGGTTTTAACACAGTGACAGAGTTTTTTTTAAAAGATAGGGAGTTATTTTGGGCACTGTGTGTGAAGCCGTCCTGCTTTTGTTATCCCTCTGTTAAGAGGAAGAATTTGTAACAGTCTTTTGAAGGAATAGAAGTTGTTTTCAGATTGAAAATCTCTATCTCCTGTCAAATTTTTAATTTCTCTGTGTTTAGAGGAGAGGAGCTTACTCTCTCCATTTGGAATTTTCAATATTCTAACATGGTATCGGAGCTATTTCAGGCTCTTTGAAGGTTTCAAAGCAGCTAAAGAAGAAGAAGACTTGTTGCAGTGATTTCTCCAGCAGTGTGAAAAGCTCAACAGAGGTCAAAGTTCAGGTATTTCTCAAAGATAACAAAGCTATTGTTTTTTGCTTAACAGAGTTTGTTCTTTCAGAGAAAAGGAAAGATAGTTTGTTTGAGTTCAGAATTTAGTTTAATAGAAATGGTTGGACCAAGCACTGGAATGAACATTGGAAATGTTTAGCTTCCACAATTTAATGGAAAGAACTATGATTATTGGGCCATTACCATGAGAGCTCTGTTTGTATCACAAGACTTATGGGAACTTGTAGAAGATGGCTTTACAAAACTAGCTGATGAGTAGGCTTTTAATGCCTTAACTCAAGCATAGAAAGATGTGTTGAAAAATAATAGGAAGAAAGATGCTAAAGTTCTATTCTTATTGTATCAAGCTGTAAATGAGAGTGTTTTTCCAAGGATAGCAGCAGCGAAGAAATCCAAGGAGGCATGGGAAAATCTGAAAGTAGTCTATCAAGGTATGGAGAAAGTTAAGAGAGCAAAGCTTTAGTTGCTGAGAAGAGATTTTGAAACTCTTTGCATGAAAGAGTCAGATAATGTAGACACATTTTTTACACGTGGTTGGGATTGTAAATCAGATAAGATCCCATGGAGAAACTCTTGAAGAGAGAAGGATAATGGAGAAACTTTTGAGATGCTTACCCTCAAAGTTTGATGTTATTGTTACCACCATAGAAGAGACCAAAGATCTCTCACAGTTCACAGTGGATGAACTTCATGCCTCACTTATAACTCATGAACAGAGATTGAGCAGAGATGAACATTCATCTCTTGAGCATGCCTTCAAGACCCAGATGCCTTCAGGAAGAGGAAGAGGTCAAGGAAAAGGAAGAGGAAGACGTAGAAGCCAGAACAGAGGTGGAAGGAATAGCTCTTCACATTCACATGGAAGGAGCAACAGTCAGATTCAGAGCCATGGCCAAAGCAACAGCCAGCAAGGTGGACATCAACACCAACAAGCTCATGGACAAAGGTATGAAAAATCCAATGTCCAATGTCATTATTGCAAGAAATATGGGCACTATGCCAATGAATGTAGAAAGAAGAAAAATGACATGAAAAATAAGCAGAATGCTAATGTAGCAAAAGAAGAAAAGAACCCAAGTAATTTGATATTAGCTTGTAATGTAGCACAGGATAAAGAAGATGATGTTTGGTTCTTAGATTCAGGATGTAGTAATCACATGACTAGAAATAGAGCAATGTTTGCCAATCTAGTTGAAGAGATTAAATCTGAAGTGACCACAAGGACTGATACTAAAATCTCTGTCAAAGGGAAAGGCAGAGTAAGTATTCGAGCAAGAAATGGTGAGCAGAAATTTGTTCGTGATGTGTATTATGTTCCAGGATTGAAATATAATCTTTTGAGCGTTAGACAGCTCATAGAAAAAGGTTACAATGTAGTTTTCAAAGATGATGTGTGCACAATTAAAGATATACCTCCAAGCAAGAAAATTATTGCTAAAATACAAATGACTAGCAATAGAATGTTTCAGCTCAAGCTCAACACTGACTTGAAGGGAAAAGGAAAAAGCATAGCAGCTGTAAATCAAGAAGCCTTTCAGAAAGAAGAGAAAGATGAAAACTGGTTATGGCACCTAAGATTTGGACATCTCAATTTCGGAGGATTAAATTTGCTGCATAGAAAAGGAATGGTAAGAGGTTTTCCATTGATTGAGAAGCCTGATAGCCTATGTGAAGGTTGCATCTTGGGAAAACAACACAGAGAAAATTTTCCATCAGGAAAAAGCATAAGGGCAAAAGCACCTTTGGAGATAATCCACTCAGATTTGTGTGGGCTGATGCAGACAGCATCTGTTTCAGGTAGCAGTTACATGCTGACCTTTATAGATGATTTCACAAGAAAAGTGTGGGTTTATTTTCTGAAATATAAGAGTGAAGTCTTTCAAAAATTTTGTCATTTTAAAGCTCTTGTAGAAAAATAGAGCGGACTGCACATGAAAGTTCTCAGAACTGATAGAGGAGGAGAATATATATCAAAATAACTTCTGCGGTTTTGCAGAGAGAATGGCATACACAAGCATTTTACCACAAGGTACACACCGCAACAGAATGGAGTCGCTGAAAGGAAGAATCGAACCATAATGGAAATGGTGAGAAGTATGCTGAAGGAGAAACACTTGCCGAATGAGTATTGGGCAGAAGCAGCAAACTGTGCTGTGTATATTTTAAATAGATGCCCCACAAAAGCTGTGATGAACAAAGTTCCAGAAGAAGCGTGGAGTGGCAGAAAACAGGGAGTTACCCACATTAGAGTTTTTGGATGTGTGGCATATGCACACATTCTAGACAAATTGAGAAAGAAATTGGACAGTAAGGGGGAGAAGTGCATTTTCCTGGGATATTGTGAAGATTCCAAAGGATACAGATTGTATAACCCATCCACAAAGAAGTTTGTGATAAGCAGATATGTGCAATTTATTGAAGAAGAAGCATGGGATGGAAGCATTGAGAGAAAATTCAATGTTAAAAACTGTTTATCTCATGATGAAGATGATGTAGATGTGGTTGAGATTAATAACCCATCCGTTGCACAACCTCCAGCAGCACAAGGACAATAAGGGATGCCTCAAGCGGCAGCAAGAACACCCTTGAGAAGAAGCGGTAGTGGTTCACCAAGCACACCACATGGAGAAGAATTGAGTGCTTCATCAAGCACAGCTACACCAAGTGAACGAGGAACAAAGTTCAGAAGTCTTAGAGAAATTTATGAGCAAGGAGAAGCAAATGAAGGTATGAATTCCCTATTTTCTTTGTATTGTCAAGTTGATGATCCTATTAATTTTGAAGATGCTATTAAAGATAGAAAATGGATAGAAGCTATGGATGATGAAATTAATGCCATAGAGAAGAACAAAACATGGGAGTTGGTTGATCTCCCAGAAGGCAAGGAAGTCATTGGAGTTAAGTGGGTCTATAAGACCAAAAGCAATGCTGAAGGAAAAGTAGAAAGACACAAGGCCAGACTTGTTGTCAAAGGATATAAGCAGAAGCAAGGGATTGATTATGAAGAAACTTTTGCACCAGTTGCAAGAATGGAGACAGTAAGAGCAATGCTGTCCATAGCAGCACAAAACATATGGAAAGTATACCAAATGGATGTAAAATCCGTATTTTTAAATGGAGTTTTAATGGAAGAGGTATATGTGGAACAACCTCTTGGATATGAGAAGATAGGCCAAGAGCACAAAGTCTGCAGATTGAAGAAATCTCTTTATGGGCTAAAGCAAGCACCAAGAGCGTGGTACAGTAGGATAGACTCCTATCTACTGGAGAATGGATTTGAAAAATGTGAGGGAGAACCCACCCTCTACATCAAAGAAAAGGATGGTAAGCTGTTGATTTTTGTTTTGTATGTTGACGATTTAATTTTTATAGGTAATGATGATTATCTTGTTGAGAATTTTAAAACAGTCATGAAAGATGAATTTGAAATGACTGACATGGGTTTGTTGAGATACTTCTTAGGAATAGAAGTAGAACAAAGTGAAAAAGGAATTTTTATATCTCAAGCAAAGTATGTGAATCAAGTTTTAGAAAGATTTAACATGCAGGAGTGCAAAGCTGCAATTACTCCCACAGTAATGGGATTGAAGTTGAGTAAAGATGACAGCAGTAAGGATTTTGATTCAAGTTTGTATAAAAGCATAGTTGGCAGCCTCATGTATTTGACCGCAACTAGGCTAGATATTATGCATGTTGTTAGCTTAATTTCCAGATTTATGGAGAAGCCAAAAGAAGCACATTGGCAAGCAGCAAAGAGAATTCTGAGGTATGTGAAAGGAACTAGAAGATTTGGTATTTTATATACTACTTCAGAAAATTCAGAATTAGTTGGATACACTGACAGTGATTGGGCTAGAAGTGTAGATGATCGGAAGAGCACTTCTGGTTATGTTTTTCATATGGGTTCAGGAGCCATTTCATGGGCTTCTAAGAAATAGCCTATTGTAGCATTATCTACAGCAGAGACAGAATATGTGGCAGCTACAACAACAACATGTCAAGCAATTTGGATGAGAAGGATGTTGAGAAGTTTATACCAAGAACAGGTAAAAGGGACTGTGATTTATTGTGACAATAGCTCAGCTATTGCATTGTCAAATAATTCTGTGTTTCACAAGAGAACAAAGCACATAGACACAAAATTTCATTATATCAGAGAATTGGTGAATAATAGAGAAATTGTTTTACAACATTGTAAAACAGAGGAGCAATATGCAGATATTTTAACTAAACCATTGGGACAGAAGACATTTGAATTTCTAAGAAAATTCCTGGGTATGATGGATAACCCAACAACTGACTTTAAGGGGGAGTGTTGAAAATATTAAAGTCACTTGTCGTGCCTTTGGGCAGGAAGAAACAAGTACAAAGGCAGCAACAGCAGAGATTGAGTGCACAACACTCTGTATTGAAGAGGAATGGAGAAATCCATAAGGAAGATTTAGATTGTGATGGGCCGTAGCCACAACAGCAGAGAAGAAATTGAATTCGTGATGGGCAGAGCTGTTTTTGTCTACGGAGGAGCAGACTTAATTAAAGACAGTCGTTTTGGGCTTTAAAGCCCTCAACAACCAGGATGAATGAAATTTGAATTAAACAAGCTGAAGACCTTTTTGTTTTTGAAATGGCGGGACAAGTGGTCCCCACCACTTAAGCTCTAAATCGGAATCGCAAGTTTTATTTTGGTGAAGCAGTGTCTTGTTGATGAAGAGTTTGCGATGCAATGCGATCAAATCGCAATCGCAAATCGCAACATACAAATAATACAAAGCCCAAGTGTCTTGTTGATGGAAGAGTTCCGCAAGTGGAACGTTTAATACATTGAAACACATATTATAATCACCCCCCCCCACAGCAGCGGAGGCTCGTGGGTCCACTTGACCACGTGGCGATGTTTTAATGGAATCGCAAGAATTCAATTCCAAGGGCTCAATTAGAGCGGTTTTGTTATATGCTCCGATCGAAGGCCGGACCCGATCTGGTTATATGCCACCGTTTAATTGCCAATCGCATCCGATTCCTGATCGCAATCGGAAGCTCTTAAGTGTTGGGCCCGATCACACCTTTGAAATTGGCGGACCCGATGGCGTTATACAATGGAGTTGATAAAGTCCATCGCGTCCGGGTTCTTAATCGCAATCGGAACTTTCCGGTTGATCGCACGTTTTTGTAATATGTTGCGATTGGAGTGGCGGACCCGATCCATATTATAGGTTGGATTTTATATGTGCCATCGCATCCGAGTCCTCAATCGCAATCGCAAGTTTTTGTTTGACACCGCCGATCCGTTGACTGCGATGTGGTCCCCACTCGCACGTCGTACATTTGATTTTTTTTAAAAGTTCTACAAAGGTTTTTCCTTTGTAATTTGTTTTTGTTTTGTTTTATGTTTTTATTATTCCCGCCGCGCCATATAAAATGAAAAATGCCTGAGAGCCTGAAAAGAGAATTGCATTGTTTTGTTTTCGCACAGCAGCGCAGAAGAAATACACAGCAGTGTGGTTTTAACACAGTGACAGAGTTTTTTTTAAAAGACAGGGAGGTATTTTGGGCACTGCGTGTGAAGAAGTCCTGCTTTTGTTATCCCTCTGTTAAGAGGAAGAATTTGTAACAGTCTTTTGAAGGAATAGAAGTTGTTTTCAGATTGAAAAACTCTGTCTCTTGTCAAATTTTTAATTTCTCTGTGTTTAGAGGAGAGGAGCTTACTCTCTCCATTTGGAATTTTCAATATTCAAACATTTTTACCCAACATGGATGTCAGATAATGGAAAGCAACCTCCTCACAAGGAATGGTGAGTCCCATGTGGTGATCAAACCCATACTCTTCCTCGGCCTTCTCCAGCAATGCCCTGAACAGAGAATGATTCAAATAAGTCGTGGGGATGACAAATCTACTGCGTTCGCTTCCAACATACACTGCACAGTGTCCCTTGGGAACATCTGTGGGCGGAGCACTGCATGAACAACACTTCATTGTGAAATATCTTGTCTTCTTTGGAGCAACATCGAAAAAGGCTCTCATTATTTTCCTCAAAAGAAGAACCTGAGGATTCCTGATCCTTCTTGCCTTTGAATTCAGAAGCTAAGCAACGATTTCTAAAAACGAGGGATGGGAAGCTTGCACAAATTTTGTGGTAAGACATTGCATTCATTCTCTATATATAGCAGTTTCATAATGACATTCACAAGAAGAGTAACAGTCATTATCAGTCCTGAACTAACAGAGAGTTGACAAAAGGAACATCCATCACAGCCAAGGTAGGGTTTTGTTTTGATGAAATCCAAATCTCTCTTGTGGGTGTCAACAATTTATATACCCACCATTTTGTTTTCATGAAATCCAAATCACTCGAGAGTTGACAAACAAAACATCCATCACAGCCAAGGCAGGGTTGTGGGTGTCAACAAAATATTGAGCTAACAGAGAGTTTACAAACAGAACATCCATCATAGCCAAGGTAGGTTTTTGTTTTGATGAAATCCAAATCTCTCCACCATTTTGTTTTGATGAAATACAAATCTCTCTTGTGGGTGTCAACAATTTATATACCCACCATTTTGTTTTGATGAAATCCAAATCGCTCCAGAGTTGACAAACGGAACATCCATCGCAGCCAAGGTAGGGTTGTGGGTGTCAACAATTTATATACCCACCATTTTTTTTTGATGAAATCCAAATCACTCCACCATTTTTTTTTTTGATGAAATCCAAATCTCTCTAGGTAGAGTTGTGGGTGTCAACAATTTATATACCCACCATTTTGTTTTTATGAAATCCAAATCTCTTTGCGTTGTTTAAAACTGATGTGATGTAGTTATGATGATCAGATCGTGATTGGTTGTGATGGCGTGCATTCAGTGGTTGCACGATGGATTGGTTTAGGAGCAGCTAAACCCTCCGGACGGGCTTCCTTCGGAGGGATGACAATGTTTCCTGCAGAGGGCGGTCACACATTAGAGAAAAAGTTTGTACTAACAGTGGGTAAGGGGGTGAGGGTAGGAATCGTTCCTTGCACAGACACACAAGTGTATTGGTTTATAACAAGGAAATCTCAACCACAAGGTAATAATTTGCATCGATTCAGTTTATGTATTATGAAGGCATTCAGTTCAAATTCATTTATTTTATCATGTATAGAAAAAAGTAAAAGGCTGCTGACAACGGAGCAGAGAAATTAAATGGATAGAGGAGGGAAATGGTTTGGTAAAGAAGAAGTGCATTGGTGTGTGCGGGCTTGGCTGTATGGCTCTATGTATTTGGCTGTATGGTTTGAGTCTGAGTCAGTGAGTAGGTCTGTGGTTTGAGTTTGGGTTGGTCTGTCAGTCAGTAATGTCTAGGTGGATTGGATAGAGGAGGAAAGTAAACTAAAACATATTGGAAGCAAGAAAAGGGTTTACAATTATTGCGTTCATGGAGATCAAAGACGGTTTTTCAGAATGGTAGTTGTATCTGGTTATAGACCGAATTGATACGCAGATGCAGAGTTTCGAGTTACAAGGCCATACTGAGTTTCAAGTTTCGACCCACTGCTGCTTAATCTAGGAGACGGTTTGTGGAATACTGAGAATAAGGAGGAAGTATTGTGAACTGTCTGCCATAACAAGGCGTTGGAAGCCATATGGTATGGTTTGTCGAACATGGGTGTTCAAAAGTTGTGCAGAGCTCTGCAACACTTCTAGACTTTTAGACAGGGCACTCTAGCTTCTCTTTGTCACAACTAAGTTTTTTTGGAGATTTCTTGGCACAGTGGGGAAGTTCGAACACTGGAACTACAAGACGGAGATGAGCAAATGAAAACGTTACTGAAAATTTATAGCTTTTTCTAGAACGCAGAGGAGAAAATGATTGAGGTCACCACAAGGCAAAGGGTTGAACAACGTAGGTGGTATTACATAAGTTTCAGTCTGCCTTGTAAAAGCATGAAGGTTATGCTATGCAAAAGGTGGTGGAACTTTGGAGGTTGTGTGGTATGTTGTTGTGGCGATAGTTAATATCCATTATAGTTCCATTCCATTGGTATTTCTAATTGTTTGGAGATTTTATTTCCTGGATTATGGGGACTTCTACAACTCTCTTGTTTCTCAGTCTTCGCTCCCATCGAGGTGATCATCCATGGTTTTTCCGGCAAGAATCTTCGTCGATCTTTTTCTGGTTTTTTTTAATTTTTTAATTTTTTTTCTTCTGGCTGGCCAGGTAATGAAGGCGACGTTTGATGTGGAAGAACCTGTCCACTAATTGGTACAGGTTGTACTTCCCTTTATGTCTCTGAATGGTTAACGATGGTTACAACCTTCATTTCTGTACCTAGGCGGCTCCATGACTTGTACCGGGATGGTGTGGTTTTATTTTTTATATATCTAAAGTACTAATTGAGGATACGTCTAGGTTATTGGTGGGTAGGGTACTCTTTATGGGCTTACTCCTTGTACGAGGAGGGAACGTCTGGAGGGTGGTGATAATTAAATGGAAGGTTTAAATGATTTCAGGCGCCTATCCACTGGGATTGTCTTATTTGACTGATGACCCTCATATTTTTCCTTGGTTTTCTTTGACATAAGAGCCATCTATTGTGAGGCTGCCGGGAGGATGGGCTGACAAGGCTGTATATGTGGATGGGTGACTAGACTATTAGAATGGCGGAATTAAGCAATTTTATCGAGGATTGTGATTCGGAATTACTCGACGCGTCCTTCGTGCATGCCATCAAGGTGGCAGAGGAACGTCACGTCAATCGCACAAGTGGTAAAGCTCTCCCATCTGGCGGCATTCCTCTTCCTTCTCGACAGGCTGATTGAGCTCCGGAAATTGGTATTTCTCATTCCCCTCCGAATTTTGATGCGGCTGCTTCGCATAGGTAGAAGAATGGTAACTCCAAGCCTTTCAAAACTTTAACAGACAGTCGATTGTTAAATTTTGGAGTCGACATTCTCTGGGAGAGTGTGGAGGAACTCTCGAAGAGAGCTGTTGTGGGGCGTTGGAAATTCGAGAAGCATAGTAGGATCAACATGTTAGACTGGTTATTGCGCGCTTGGGAGAATTTGATGGGTTATGCGCCCAGAGTTACCAGGTTAGATGGAGGGTCGTTTTTCTTCCACCTGCAGAAGGATGATGATGCGGCAGAGGTTTTGCGCCGAATGTGGGTATATGGGAAATGTTTCCTAGCTCTTCATAGGTGGGATGTGAGCTTCCATCCCCGCAACAATGCGCCTGTCAATCATTTGATTTGGGAAAAGTTATTTGGCCTCCCTTTACACTTCTGGAACCTCAAGATTTTGAGCGCCATAGGGGACAGCATCGGGAAATGTCTCTTTGTCAACACAAGATGTAGGGAGGTTTTCGATAAAAGGATTGCATGGGTGCTCGTGGAGGTGCCTTTCGCTAGGGGATTGCAGGCATCCATCGAACTTCAGTGGAATGGAGAAGTACACAGACAGGAATTAGACTGCTGGCAGGTCCCCTTTCACTGTCATTCTTGCCACGAGACTGGACATTTGAGGTGCCAATGCGCCCGTGGGCAGAGGGAGCAGAAATTTAATCGGGATAGATCTACCTGCTCGAAGCTTGTGGTGGAAAAGGCTAATAAAATCCACCTTTCGGCAGATGTGGCATGTAACACAGGTAAGGATAACACATGATGCAGGAGCATCAAGCTCAAATTTTGTTATTTATTTGTGTGAAATAGGGGTTGAGACATTATAGTTATTTCATTAATTAAATTTTTATTTTAATAAATTAAGAGAAAAGGTGAGGATGTTTGTATATATTCTTTTAATAATTAAAAGGATATGAGTGAAATAGAATTAGGTAGCAAATTTAGGGAGTATGAATTCTATGTACGGGACTTTGTTGAGTCCACACCTAGAATAAATCTAAATTAGATTTAATTGAGATTTATGTGGAGAGATTTTTGGAATGGATTAAATCCATATTTATGTATAAATAAGGGAGCTATGTAAGGAAGAAGATAAGCCGAGAGAGAGTGGGAAGTGAGGAGAATCTGAGGAATGATTGGAGAACTTTTGTAAGGGGCCAAGAGCTGAGAAGCTCTCCATTGTAATATATGGCTAGATTTTTTTTATATTTTTATATCTATAGTTGATTGAATGGCTCTTTCTCCTTCATGTGAATTTTTAAGTTGAATGCTTTTATGGGTTTATTTAAAGAAATATTGAGCATTTTCATAATTGGGTGAAGTAGTGAGTTTTACATGCTAGGATCTGCTTTCTAGCAGAATCCCTGCATCATTTGGTATCAAAGCCGTAAGATGTTTGTTTTGGATATATGCATAGACTGTGTGTGCAAGTGTGAATGCAGGAGCCAAATAACAAAGAGAAGAAATTGCCCATAAACAAGGACGCATTATTAGAGTTCCGTGGATCGGTGACTCCTCACGTGGATGGACTGGTTGCAGAGGATTCCAAGCGGAGTCAACGAGAGCGCTAAGATTTCATGCTCGTTGAAGGTTTTCAATAGCGTGGAAAAAAAATAGATCTGCATGAGCAACAAAGGCGCAGAAGCCTTACTCAGTAATTGCAGGGCCATGAATAAAATTGAAATGCTTTGGAGGTAGAATTGAACCTATAAAGCTGTGTACTGGAGTTAAAGTCATAGTGGTATGTTGGTAAATGCTTATCGCTGTGTAAGCAATCACAACAGTGGGGAAGCACGACCTTGCTCAAACTTTACAATCCCAGGTGTTGTGGTAATGTGTATCAGTCTTCGACACTCATGTGGCACCATTGCCAAGTTGAGTGGATCACAATTGAAACATTGAAATCTTTTGCAGCGACATAATTTTACCACAACCTGTGGACTTTGGCACGTTAATGTTGGAACGATAGAGTAGAACCGACGTGGTGATAGCATTCAACGAAAACTGGTTTGCAGCATAGACTGAGCGGCCATGTGGTAAATAAACAACGCAGGTGTAAGTAATGCTTGACTGTAAAGCCTCTGGTTGTTAAGATTCGATTGGAAATTGTTGAGTTTAATATATAAACCATGATGTCGAACATGAGGAATGACAATTAAATCTGCATTCGACCCAAGTTATTCAACACAATTGCAATCGATTTGCAAATAGAGGTTGATCACGGGTAATGAAGTTTTCCATAGAATTTATATTGATAACCATCGATTCTTAAATGCCATTTTCATATATATACAGATGCTCTCTTAAAAGTTTAATTTGTTTCTGCATGAAGTTTATATAATAGCGCTGCAACAAAGATCATGGTATTTAATGGATATATAGTTGCACACTAAAGGGCAAGGGACAATTAGATTCTATCATTTGAGGAAGGAAGTCTAGGACTTATTAAAAAGGGGACATTTTTCTATTGATTACACCTTATTGACTGATGTAAACCAAGCTTCACCAAAGATTGTGTAGCTATTTCCTTTGCAGTGTAAAAGTAGGATTATTTTAATTTTCCTACATCAATTGTGGTAAGATGCTTGCGTAAGGGAGTTAAATATGGTTGTCAAATTGATCCAGGTGGATATCGGTGGCCACCCACCTATTCCATTTGGACCAGCACCATCAATTCCTACAGCTTTTCACATTCAGCACAACTTACTATTTTTAGCAGGTTTTCGGGTCCTCCACTCTCGGAGCCGTTTTGGGGGCTTAATGATCCAGGTGGATATTGGTGGCCACCCACCTATTCCATTTGAACCCCCATCTTCAGTTCTTTCAATTTCCAAGTTGCAACAAAACTTACTATTTTTAGCAGTTTTTCGGGTCTGAACTTCTGGAGCCGTTTTGAGGCCCTAAAACGACATTTTTTGGGAAAACGGAGAGCGACATGGGTCCATAGACTGATGTTTCTCATTCAAAAATTGAAGTCCTCAGATATATCTTTCTAACGAGCTATTGAGCGCGTCAAACGGAGATCGGGTGCCAAAGTTATGCCCCCGGGAAGTTGAACCACCAATTTACCCAAACGGGCGCCCACAGTTTTGGCGCCTCATCTCCTACGGTTAGGTTTTTGGACATTTCAGATTCTACATTGTTTCTCAACAATAAATAGGCCCTCGAGCCTCATTGTAACACAGTTCAGAGGTCTGTAGCCATCACATCTCTTCTCAGAGATTCGCTACCAGCACCCTAGCTATTTTATTTCCATTATGCTTGTAAGCATATTTATGTTATTTGATATTAATGAAATGAAGCATTATTTCCGCTGCATCTCTATGTTCATGGTTATTTCTATATTTTGTTGCGTTCCTGCATAAATCCGGATCAGTGGTATCAGAGGGGGTTTGCTCTTTCTTTGTTTTTCTTTGCATGTCCCCAACGTGGTCAGGGTATAAGGAGTTAGGGCTCGATCTGGTTGAACCCTTGCAAGATCAGCCTCGCAAACCCCGACGACCTCCCATGGCGAAAGAAAAGAAAGACGAGGGAGCAGGAGATCCTATCAAAATACTACTCGAGGAGGCCCTCGAGAAACAAAGGAACGCGGTGATGGATAACTTTGCTCAAATCCTCCAGCGACTGCCCACATATGGCGCATCTGCATCCAACAGCCACTCTGGAGGCGCCAATCCCTTCAAGGTACAGGTAAACTTTGACATTCCTATATTTGAAGGAAAAATAGATGCAGACGCTGTAGACAGATGGCTAAATTTGTTGGAAGGGTATTTCTCGGTCCATGACTTCTCTGACCGAGAAAAGATTATTTTTTCACTCCTCAAAGCCGCCCCCCATGTCAAAGACTGGTGGGAGACCTACCGTGAGCAAGAGGGTGAAGGGGAACCCTCTCTGTTCTCAACCACACCCACTTGGAATTCGTTCCGAGATGGCATCAAGGAACAATATTACCCCATGGGGAGCTATGATGACAAATACATCCAATGGACCACGATGCGGCAACAAAAGGATCAAGATGTGCATGAACTGACGAATCTGTTCCATACCCTGCGCACAAAGTTGGGTATTAAAGATTTAGAGAGAAATTTGGTGCTCAAGTACCGCGGCTTTCTGCATAAACACATTCAAGAGGAAATGGAGTTCCTCGACATTACATTGCTTGGCACGGCATATCGCTATGCCGCCAAGATCGAGCCGAAATTTAAGCAGAAGAAGCGAGACTTTGGATCTGCGAATCTGAAAGGTGCCCTCGAACCAAAGAACAAGGGGCAAGTCCAAAGCAATGCGACTCAGAACAACACCACAAATCCAAAGAAGGACACCGGGAAGTGGTGTGAATTTCATAACAGCCCCACTCACAGCACAACCGAGTGTCAGGCCAAACAGTCTTTGGTGGCTGAACTAAAGGCACATGAATCAGATGCATTTTCTGATCCTGAGTTAGAACTAGACAAAGGAATTGACAAAGGGAAGCAGATCATTGATGCGGATCCCAGTGCCATTGTTGCCACCACCAAGATCCAGAAGGAGGGTCCAGAGGATCCAGAGGAGGGGGAGCGCCTCTTCCAGTCGCAGATGTGGGTGAAGGGTTCTCCGCTGCAGTTTCTCGTCGATAGCGGAAGCCAAAAAAAACCTCATTTCAGCGGACGTCATGAAGCGGCTCAGCCTACCAACCATAGCACACCGTCGTCGCCATCGGGTGGCTCCAGCCAGGGAGAGATCTCCGCATCCGCCGGCAGTGCCGACTTCCATACAGTATCAAGCCATTCACGGATGAGGTATTGTGTGATGTTGCTCCTCTTGATGTAGCTGATGTATTATTGGGCCAACCATACTTATGGAGACGACATGCTGTGTATGAGTCTAGGCCTCGTGCTGTTATTATTACTTTGGGAAATAACTTGTACAGGATACCGGAGGTAGTGCCGCCTCCTGCCATCTCTTTGACTACTGCAAAACAACGCAGTAAGATTGTTTCCCAGACCAGGAAATTCATTTTCCTTACGACTCGCTCACAGGGAAAGAAGAATATTGTGGCCACAACCTCGAAACAGGGCTCCCTTTCACGGCTGCAGCAGATGGACAAAGTCATGGAGGAATACGATGACAATTTCTCCTCACTCATAAAGGTTCCTCTACACTGTCAGTACAAACACTCCATTGATCTGACTCCCAATGCACCACCACCTGATGTTGCCATACATCCTGCAACTACACATACAGAATCCAAACATGTACTGTATGAGGCTGATAAAGAAACCAAATTTACTAAAAGCATCCAGCATGTCCACCCGCAGGTCCATGACATCTTCAACACATCTAATACTCAGTTCAATACAATTTTCCTCATCTCATGGAGGATCTCAACGCAATGGGGACCATTGCTTCCTAAGGAGGGAGGAATGATCCAGGTGGATATCGGTGGCCACCCACCTATTCCATTTGGACCAGCACCATCAATTCTTGCAGATTTTCACATTCAGCACAACTTACTATTTTTAGCAGGGTTTCGGGTCCTCCACTCTCGGAGCCGTTTTGGGGGCTTAATGATCCAGGTGGATATTGGTGGCCACCCACCTATTCCATTTGAACCCCCATCTTCAGTTCTTTCAATTTTCAAGTTACAACAAAACTTACTATTTTTAGCAGTTTTTCGGGTCCTGAACTTCCGGAGCCGTTTTGAGGCCCTAAACGACATTTTTTGGGAAAACGGAGAGCAACATGGGTCCATGGACCGATGTTGCTCGTTCAAAAATTGAAGTCCTCGGATAGATCTTTCTAACGAGCTATTGAATGCGTCAAACGGAGATCGGGTGCCAAAGTTATGCCCTCGGGAAGTTGAACCACCAATTTACCCAAACGGGCGCCCACAGTTTTGGCGCCTCATCTCCTACGGTTAGGTTTTTGGACGTTTCAGATTCTACATTGTTTCTCAACAATAAATAGGCCCTCGAGCCTCAATGTAACACAGTTCAGAGGTCTGTAGCCATCACGTCTCTTCTCAGAGATTCGCTACCAGCACCCTAGCTATTTTATTTCCATTATGCCTGTAAGCATATTTCTGTTATTTGATATTAATGAAATGAAGCATTATTTCCACTGCATCTCTATGTTCATGGTTATTTCTATATTTTGTTGCATTCCTGCATAAATCCGGATCACAAATGGTGGTATGGTTTGATGATTGCGAGCATGGTTGGAAAGAATGTAAGTGAAAGTTGAATGATTTATGATTTGCGTTATTCATTGCTTATAAATAGTACGAGTCAACATTCAACTTATGCAGTGTAATATGTGGGTTTTGACATTTGCGTGAATGGAATTTGTGTGGAGTTGGGTGAATGGAAATAGTTCTTTTTGAAAATTCATTTTTTTTGAGAATTGCATAAAATGCATGATTGATGAAGAAATTAAAAGGGGATTGGACTTTGAGTCTGAAAGATGATAGCACATGGAGATATAGTGCAGATGATAACAAGATCACACAGAGATCTTGAAGGTGAGCTGATGTGTTTTATTTTAACTCTGGTTTTTTCTTAAGATGATATTTTCAAAATACAGGTTGCAGACAGTTGAAGGCAATCTCAGCAAACAAAGATCACAGTTTTAATAGTACTGTTGAAAGAGACTAGTAATAGTTTCTGAATGAAAGTAAATTGTGGAGCAGAACCTTGAAGAATTCCAATGGAGATTGGATAAGAAGGACAGTTTTTTGCAGATGAGTTGAAGCCTAGAAGGAGCAGAGAGGATGCTCAAAAAGGTTCCAGAGAATAAGAGAACAAGTGCTTGCCAAAGACCAAGTCCAGAGAGAGGATTGGTGAGGTAAGTGACAGCAGGGAAGACTACTGTTGCAGAGGCTTTAATACAGCTCATGGTGAATGAGTGAGGAACTCATAAAGATAGAGACAAAGATGACCACTGAAGGTCATTATAGAGGTTCTGAAGAAGACCACAGTAGAGGAAATTAGAAGGAATATGCCAAGTCAAATGGGATGGGAATGAGTCAACAACAGATTGACAGAGAGAGAGCTGAGATAAATTTCTGTCTTGAGTTGTTGATGGGAATGTTACAGAGAGGTAAAGTAAATCAGAGATGTGGATGGAGTATGAAGAGGAAAGTCACATGGCATAGGTTGCAAGTGATGTGGGAGCATAGAGTGAATGCTCGATTGAAGGAATAGTTACTGAGTTTAAAGGCAGATTTGATATGTGAGCCAGAGTGTGGTTCATTGTTTCCTGAAAGTGAGAATGTGACAGAAGAGAAACCTAGAGAGGAACTGAATGAAGTGAAGGATTCAGAGCGGAAAAGAGAGATGTTGATTGAAGCATCAAGTGAGACCACAAGGTCTGATGTTCTTAAAACTAATGATTTGTGTGTGATTGTAGGTACATCACAGGGTGTTGAAAAAACTTTGAAGTTGATTAAAGAAGAAGGGTTGAATCTGAAATCTGTTCAGAATGATGCTGAGATAGCAAGATCTCAGAAAGAAATGAAGATAGAGGAGTCTCATGGAAATATTCAGCAGAATATTGAAGCAAGGGAAGAAGGACCATCTGATGATGGGTCAACAACAAATGAAGGTATGGAAAGTTATGTAAAATTTCCAAGTTCTACTCCAGTTGAGATTGTTAAGTTATACAGAAAGTTAGAACTTCAGAGTAGAGAGTTGGAAAAGCAGAGAATCTATACTCAGGGTGAGTCCTGAAAAAGAAAGACATAGAACAGGGAGACATTCTTCAAATAGATGATGTGGAGGAGGGACTAGCTGATAGTATCATGGAGGATTTAAATCGGCATGCTAATGTGCTGATGGAAGAAGAAATTTCTGAGCAACATACTGAAATGTTTCCAGAAGAAAAAGAGGCACTGAGGCCTTATGTTTTTTATTTTAATAATTTTTTTGTGAGTACAAGTTTTATTGCAGATGCTGGAGAAAATCTATTTGACAGAGAAATTGAATTCATAAGGTGGATAATGATGAAATTATCCCGGAAGGAGCCAGCAGTAGTAAAATAAATAAGAAGCAGCAAGAGGAAGATAGTAGAAGATTGTGAAAGCATAGCTAGGGGGGTGATGCAACATAAAGTGTGGAGACCTGGAGAAGAACAACAGACAGAAGTAGCAACAAATGGAGAATTGCAGCACAAGATATGGGATCTAGGAAGACAAAGATCCGAAACACATGATCAGGTGATCATGATTAATTTCAACCTTGGGAGTCTGATGCAGGAGCATCAAGCTCAAATTTTATTATTTATTTATGTGAAATAGGGGTTGAGACATTTTAATTATTTCATTAATTAGATTGTTTATTTTAATAAATTAAGAGAAAAGGTGAGGATGTTTGTATATATTCTTTTAATAATTAAAAGGATATGAGTGAAATAGAATTAGGTAGAAAATTTAGGGAGTAGGAATTCTATGTACGGGACTTTGTTGAGTCCACACCTAGAATGAATCTAAATTAGATTTAGTTGAGATTTATGTGGAGAGATTTTTGGAATGGATTAAATCCATATTTATGTATAAATAAGGGAGTTGTGTAAGGAAGAAGATAAGTTGAGAGAGAGTGGGAAGTGAGGAGAATGTGAGGAATGATTGGAGAACTTTTGTAAAGGGCCAAGAGCTGAGAAGCTCTCCATTGTAATATATGGCCAGAGAATTGTTATATTTTTATATCTGTAGTTGATTGAATGGCTCTTTCTCCTTCATGTGAATTTTTAAGCTGAATGTTTTTATGGTTTTATTTAAAGAAATATTGAGAATTCTCATAATTGGGTGAAGTAGTGAGTTTTACATGCTAGGATCTTCTTTCTAGCAGAATCCCTACATCAACACATCCTCTGTCTCTAATTCAAAAGATCTGGTTGTTGTGGATCGATCATTCAATTGTTCTGTGTCGTCTGAGGAACTAATTTTCTGCAAGAATTCTTCATCGGGGAGGGCGAGAGAGACTATGGGGATGGGGAGGGGGGATATGTCAAGGGGGGATTGTGATTTTTTGTAAACCCTGTCTCCTTTGGGGAAGGGGAGGAAATTATCTTCCAACAGAAGTCGCTCATTTCCTGTTCAGGCTGCACCCCTTCCGCCAGTTTTCGCTCTTCCTGACATCCTTCGCTGTTTGATGGGTGGTGACCGTGTTAGTTTTCCCCTCTCATCCCTTTCGAGGTTGGGAGGAGAGTCAATAATCAGGCATAATGACCCCTTGAATGACAAACTCCGTATTGGCCAGTCGGATTTGACTTTTCCTATAGTGCTTTATAAAATTGTTGAGGAGCTCTCCCCTCATACTTTTGTGGGGAGTGACATAGAATGTCTATTTCTTAATCAGGAGGCTACATTAGAACCATTAAAAGTGGATATGGGCCATTATTCCCCCACCATTCTGATCAGTCCCTCCTCGCGGTCGAATTTTACTATCAGGAGGGGGAGTGAACAACAAAGGAGGAAGAAAAAGTTAGAATTTGTGGCGGGTTTATGTGATGTCCCTCTGGATGGTTAATTTCGCGATGTTCCTGTTTCTTTAGCCATAGGAAGGGTTCTTGGAACTCTGACCCATGACTCTAAGGTTCCTCCATGAAGATTATTTCATTAAACCTTAGGGGTTTGGGGGGGTAGGGGAAGTTTCTATCTTTGCGAAATTTTATGTTAGTTTCTAAACCACATTTAGTTCTCATTCAAGAAACCATGAAGACTGCTGATAGTTCCATTGTTTTTTTTTAAAAAATGTTACCAGATTGGCATATTTCTGCTAAACACGCGAATCGCTAATCCGAGGGGCTCGCGGTTATGTGGGATCCGCGCTGGTTCACTTTGACTGCTTTTGGGTTTTATGGCGGAATCCTACTCACAAGTTATTGCAGGGGTTTTAAATAACGCATTCATGTTATCAATTTATATGCACCATACTCTGACAAACTCCCCTTCTAGGAGAAGATGGATCGTTGTGGTTTCCTTGCACTCTGGAACACTATCCTTGCTGGGGATTTCAATGTGGCACTTAAGGCAGATGAAATATGGGGAATCAAGGGAAGAATAGATAATGTTGTTGATGATATCTGCCAAATTCTACAACAGGTTGATTTGATGGACATCCCGATGGTAAAGAATTCTCCTACCTGGTTCAACGGAAGAAAGGGCTCAGAGTTTATTGGTAAGAGAATTGATCGAATTGCGATTAGTTCTGGCCTCAAGTATCGGATGGGGGTTATCTTGGCCACGGTTGAAGATCTGGTAATTTTAGACCATAGGATGATATCTATTGAATGGGATTTTGAGAACAAACCGAGTGGATATCCCTTTAAATTTAATAGAATTTGGTTAGAGGTTGAGGGCTTTAATATACTTATGAAAGAGTATCTCAAAAGCCATCAGCGAGGTGTGGGTGTCACAGCAATGGATTACCTCTCAAATACTTTAAAGGGATTGAAGAAGGTGTTTCGATTGTGGGAGATGGAAAAATATCAAGAAACTAAAAACAGAATAAGATATATTCAGAAAGAAAAAGTCAGGATTTTAAAAGAAGTGGCTGAAGGCAGGTAGAATGATGATTTCTGGGTAAGATTAAAAAGTTTAGAAGAAGAATTTAGAACTTATCTATATAGGAGAGAGATGACCTGGAGGATGAAAAGTCTAGCCAATTGGTTGGATGCTGGAGACAAAAACACAAAATATTTCCATAAATTTGCATGAAGGAGGAGGAGTGCAAATACTATATGGGAGATTGATGATGGGGATAAAGTGGTGTGCTCTTCAGAAGATATAAAAAAGGCGGAAGTGGGATATTTTGACAACCTTTATAAGAAAAGGGAGGTTCTGGTTATGGATGCTCAGATGGATATGCTTCAACACTTTCCGGTCATGTTCGATAATGCAGAATTGTTATATTTTAAAAGGGAGATTTCCCCACAGGAAGTAACAAATGTACTAAAATCCCTTGGAGTTGACAAAAGTCCAGGTCCCAATGGGTGGACTCTGGAATTTTTCATTCACTTTCTGGAGGAGTTCGTTAAGGATTTGACTGATATGGTGGAGGAGGAGAGGGTTAAGGGGCAGATTCACGGGGCCATTAATTCCACTTTCATTGTTTTAATCCTGAAGAAGAAAGGGGTGCGGTCATTTAATGATTTTAGGCCCATTTCCTTATGTAATAAACTATACAAAATCATATCAAAGGTCATTGTATAAATATTGAAAGGAGTTCTTTCCAAGTTCATCACGCTCGAACAATTTGGTTTCCTGAAGCAGAGAAGCATTGATGATGCTGTCGCGGATACACAAGAGATTATTCATACCATTTAGTCAAGGAAGATGGAAGCAGTGGTTCTTAAGATCGACCTTAAGCATATGATAGGAATTACTGGGTCTTTATGAGATTAGCTTTATATAAAATTGGATTGGATAAGGAAGTAGTAGAGTGGGTGATGAGTTGTACTAATAATATCTCTATGGCTATTATTATAAATGGTTCGGCTTCTGCGTTTTTCTACTCAAGCAAGGGGCTCCGCTAGGGGTGCGCCCTTTCCCCTCTATTTTTTTTTCTAATGATGGATGCGATGAGTCTGAAATTGAAGTGGGCTATTGAAGATGGTCGATTTCAAGGGATGGACATTGGATTAAATTATAAGGCTTCTCATAGCCTATTTGTCGATGGCATTCTTATTTTCGGAATGCTACATGAGTTAAGCTGGAAGGGTTTTCATGATATTTTTCAAGAGTTTTGTGAAGCTTCTGGAATGCTGATTAGTGAGGGGAAATCCTATCTCTATTGCGCGGGTGGTGAGGAAGAGGTTATATGCCAAATTATTTCTATGTTAAACTATGGGAGAGCTCCTCTCTCAGAGGGATTGACATATTTGGGTTTCAAGATGAAACCTTTAAATTACACAGCCGAGGATTGGAAATGGATCTTGGAAAAATACAGGAAAAAGTTAAATTTATGGTCTACAAAATGGCTTTTAAGAGGGGGAAGGCTGATTTTATCTCAGGATTTTTTACAACAACTCACGATTTTTTGGGCACATCTTTATATTATTCCAAAAAAGATACAAAATGACATAAAGAATATCATGGCTCGCTTTATCTGGGGAGGGGGGCAGGGCGATAAGAGATGCATCCATTTAGCAGGATGTGACACCTTAGCAACTCCAAAGGACAAAGGGCGCTGGGGTATTTTGGATTTGGAGATTTTTCGTAAATCTCTTTTGACTAAATCCCTGTGGAGATGCCTAAATCACAGGAAATTGTAAAAAATAAATACTTGGGACAGGAGGATATGGAGGGACAGGAGAATATGGAGGTAATAGCCACAATGGGGTGGAGTGCGCACAGTAAACAATCTAACATTTGGAAGGGTTTTGGAATTATTTGGCCTACATTACATGAAAATCTAAAATGGTGTTTTGGAGATGGACAAAAAAAAATTATTGGCAGTAATCACATGCTGGGATTTGGTAGTTATCTATCCATAGAAGGTGAATTAGTAATAGCACTAAATCAAGGTGGCCTCTTTTATATAAACCAGATCATTGTTCGATGGGACAATGAGACTCTGATTTGGATGACATTCAAGGAAACAGGACTAAATGTAAGGTGGGAACAGGCATGGATTCAGACATCTGGGGCTGTGTAGAAATATTCAGGGTGATAGACTAATCTGGTGAGAAAAAATAGCAGAGGGTGGACCGAAGGCTAAAGAAATTTATTTTGCGCTCATTGACTGGAAGATTGATCATGGTGTTGAAAGCTAGTATAAGGTAGTATGGCAGGTAAATTTCCAAACTAAAATGATTATTTTTCTATGGTTAGTTTGGAGGGACAAGAATCCTATTTGGAAAAAATTTCAAAGAAAGGGTTGACAGGGACCAGGTTATTGTATTTTATGTGGTGCAGAATGTGAAGATAACCAACACCTCTTTTACCAGTGTTTTTTTGCTAAGAAAATCCTTGAAATGTTGTGTTCAATTTGGAAATTTTCTGTCCCATATTATACGAATACAGTGGATTGCATTAGGTGGTGGTTTAAAAGAGGGAAAAATTTTAGAGCTATTCCTATCCTTTTCCATTGGTTCATATGGTGCAACAGAAACCAAAAATTATTTGATGGGAGACCATGCTCACTAGAAAGGACGGTTCATTAGATTTGTATATATTGGGAGAGACATAAGCCTAAACAAAAACATCCTTTGGATTTATCCAGGAGTTTAATACCCCATGAAGTCCATTTCCCAACTGGATACTTTGATGGGGCTGCACAAAATAAAAATTATGGTTGTGGGGTATGGCTTAAGCTCTCTCCAAATTGCCATTATAAATGCTACTGGAATGGAGGGACTGGTACGAATATGAGGGCAGAATGCATGGCTTTATGGGGTCTTCTATGGGTGGCGTCACATCTATATGTGGAAAGGTTATGGGTTTTCAGGGATTCTAAAACCCTCATTGATCATATGAATAACAAGTCCAATCTAAATCCTAGTTTGGTTACACACTGGATTGAACATATTCATGTACTAAAGAATAATTTCAACTTCATTTATTTTTGTCATGTTTACAGGGAAAAAAATGAGGATGCTAACTGATTATCAAAAAGAGGTCTGGAGGGCACTTTTGGCTATATGAATTATGAACTTATTAAATCTCATGGTCCTAGCGCTGAGGGTTTAATCAATTTAGCATAATGTGATGGCCTACCATGACTCCTGTTCTACTGGTTTTGCTTTTTGTCTTTCTCTCCCTCGAGTCGGATGGGCGTATGTCGCCTGATAGTGGTATTTAACTTTCTATATGTCTTTTGACTTAAATATGATCTCTTTTAGACAAGACTATATAAGTCTTGGATTTCAACTTCTCAGGTTTTGCTTTATTATATGCTGGAGAAGTATGTTTTTTCTATTCTTACATTGACTTGTATGAGGCCTGCCCTACAAGTCTGGTTTGACTGGACTATTTGTGTCTCGAGATTTGGTTTACTTTTTGCTGGAGAAGTATGTTTTCCATTTTGTAATGACTAGTGTGAGGCTTTCCCTCCTATATTTGTCCTCGAACTGACGATGTTTCTAATGTAAGTTTTTCCATTTATATTTTTCTCTAGTACATAATATAAACCAGTCATATTTTCATGCTGAAAAAAAAAATATTGAGCTAACAAAGTTGGCCGACATTGCATTCAACTTCAATCTACAAGATACCCTAAGTGAAACCTAATACTCATTGATTCTGATATCTCTCTTGTTTGACTTACATGGTCCATTGAATTCCGATGGAGCCAAACGCTGGTCAACGTTAGTGAGTTGGATTGATCAGAGATGCCATTTTTATGGCAGACCAAAAGATACTGCTGTCCCGGAAAGATCAAATAGGGACCAATGGTCAAATCGTTGAATGAAAGGCTATGGTTGTTAAACCTAATACTCACTTATCACGATGCCTGAGTGAAATATAATACTCTTCAAGGTGCCTAAGTGAAAGCTAATACTCACTTATCATGATATCTCTGTAGTTTAACTTGCGTGGTCCATTGAATTCCGATAGAGGTAAACAACGGTGCACATTAGTTAGTTGGATTGATATGAGATGTCATTGTCATTGTATACCAAAATATACTGCTATCCTGGAAATATTAAATAGTGACCAGCAGTCATGTCGTGGAGTGAAAGGTTTGGATTGTTCAGTGGTCATGTCGTGGTTCTTTCGGTTTGCATTAGAAACCAATATTTCGTATGCTATAGGCCCATTAATGCATTATAAGAGGAGGACTCTGACATGTGGTTTAATTGCCCATCCCTGAGAATAATTTTCCTGGCTACCACTTTCCGGTGAATGAATGGTTTAATTTCCATTACGTATTCATCATCCATATCCATGTTCATTATGGATCTAAAAACCATCATCGTATCTACTCGGTTCTATCAAGTCATCTCCCATTTAATTACCAGCTAAGGTTGAGGTGACAAGTATTTAGAAAGGATTTAGAACATGAATAAAATTTGAATACGATGGGTATATAATTTGAATTTTCAATCTGAAAATGGGAGGGAGAATTTTTAAGATTAATTTATTTATTTGAAAATTTGAATTTAAGCCAGAGCGTATTTGGACTATCTGTGAATACATAGCAGTTTTTACGTGCCATTTTGTGCTTGGTGTCTAGTGAGTAAATTTGGAGAGAATTTTGAAGAATCAGCAACAAAATATCTTTATGCAACTACCAATGTCGACCACCTTCTATACATGCTCCGAAGGCCTGTCAACTTTCCTGCAGGACCATTGCATCTTCATGTGGGAAATTGCAAACAACGCTTACGCATACAAGATATCCTCCTACATCTTAGCCCATGCCCTCGTCTTTATTTAGCAACTTACAATCCCAACCATGGCCTTTGCGGTGGCCACATTATGGGTTGTGGGGTTTGCCGACTGAGGCTCGCCACCATTGCAGCGGCAGTGATCCTAATCCTCCTCCTGGTTTTGATAGCAACGATGGCGGTCCTGATCCTCTTCTTCCTGGTCCTGATGGCGGAAGCTGCTGTTGGCCTTTGGATGCATGGTAAATCTGAAATTTATTGATCATTCTCTAATGTTGAGACCTTTAAATTTTCAATCATGTGACCTTAATTTTTGGTGGCGTTTTCATGCAGCCTGTCATTCTTGTGTTGTTATTTTTGTCCGAGAGATGATCCTCCTCCTCCCCCTGCTCCTCAAAGAAAAATAAAAATAAAGCGCTGAACAGATATATATTTTTTATACAATAAGGGGGTTCAAATATCTTATTCCTTCTTAAAATAATAAAAATGTTGTGTCTATGTGCTCACAATTTCGTCTGTGCACCATAATATTTGGTCGACTTAATAGACCATTAATATATGGTAGCTTCATTTGTTGTAACTGTATTTAAGATTCGGGCAAACACAGGCCTTGGATTAGGCCATTATTGTTGTATGATAAATTAATTTTTTTTCTCCATAATAAAATGATTTTTTCTGTTATCTCCCCATTTAAATTGTATTTTAATGGATCGATTAGTTCTCTTCTGCAATGTTCACTTTGCAGAGATGGATTAATTTTGAGTTCCTTAATTTTTCGGCACTCTAAAGTTGAATTTAGTGTTTTTTTGGATTTTTTTTTGAGTAGGTGACGATTTCATTTAGTTTTTTTTAATTTGAAATTGAGAGTATTTATTAATTTTTTTAATAGTAATAAAATGCTTCTAGTCACCTTAAAAAATCCTTGTACCATCCAAAAATTTCCAAAAAGGAATTCTTACTGTATCTAACTACATGAATTTTGAAGGGGATGATGAAAATTCTCAGATATATGACTGAAAACGTTAAAAAATGTATTTTATAAACTATTATACGAGCTAATCCAATGGTTTTATGACAAAATATTTAGGTGGGTACGCATGGAACCGAAGGGTTCAAATTGGTCAAATAAAGCTAAAATGGTGTCTAGGAGAAGTTAAATTTGGGTTACCTTAAGAGTTTGTTAACAGAAAAAAGAAGAAGGCATTAATAGGAAATTATTAATTTTAGTTCAATGGAAGAGCGTGAAAAAATTGTAAACAGGGTTACAACAGAAGTTATTTGAACCATTTCACATCCATTGAGTTGTTTTTGGAACATTATTATTTTTAAAAATTAATATTTAATATGAAAATTTCAAATTTCAAATTTCAAATTTAGTGTAAATTTATTTAATTAAGTGAATGTTTTCATCCTCAATTTTGGGTGTTTAATTCTCATTAAATAATAGATCTTTTTGGGAATATATATTTTAATTATCAAGTCTTACTTATATGATATGGAAGATATATTAGGAGTGAAGTAATGTTATGGTGATTTGAATAAAACAAACATTGTTATTTTTTTTTATTTAATATAATAAATGGCATGTGCATATAAAAAGTGTTATAAAGGTGTTATAATATTATAAGATGAGAAGAGTAAGAATGTTTATAGAGGGATATCACATTTTTTCTATATAATTTTTTTTTAAACTTATTAAAACTAATTATTGAATAAGAAATATGGACTAAATACATGCATGTAAGTGGATGGTGGAGAATTTACTAAAAAGTGGTGGGTGTTTTCATAATAGGATTGATGTCTTTGGATCATTCAATCAATAATTGATGCATGAGACCAATGGAAAGGGAGCTTATGTCCATTAGGATGAATTACCCATCAGGGAGGCGTTTGGGTGACTAGTTACATGGAGGCAATAAATTCATCGTGTCTATATTCATTTATGTTTCCACTCATTCAAGAGGATTGAAGTTGAATTCTTGATCATTTATTCATTTCATTGGTTATTGGAGCACCCACATGTGTGGTTGAGAAAGGGAAAAAATTAGTTCTTGGGGGAATGCATGTGATTGGGGGTAGAGGAAGCAATTGACCTATTCACATGACAAGATGAAAGGATGCTTTCTTCTAGAAATGTCTTCATGTATTTGGAGAGGATGGACATTAATGGCTATAGGTAAGCATGAGAGAAACTCATTTCTTGGTTTTTCTTGAATTGAGACAAACAATGGAGGTCATTACACACTGACATGAATGGTGAGAGACGATTCTAAATTAAGGAAAAGAGTGTTGAAGACAAAGGTATAGTGGTACATAAAACAAGGCAAGAGACTTAAATGGAAGAGAAAAAAAATTCTTTGAATAGAAAAAAGAGGGAGACAAAAAGAGGAAGTTGGTTGGGAAGGATGTTAGGAAGTTTATCAAGTTATGTGTTAAAACAATAATGGATGGAAGCCAAGAAGGTAGCCATATTGTGGGCTAGAAAATATAAGAAAAGAAGGCCTTCTCCTTGTGTTATGTGGGGCAGATAGTGATGCTCGAAATTTTTTTGTGTTGTTCCTATTACCTATCCATATATGTGGGTAACCCTTGGAGAACAATTTTCTCCTACATTACAGATTTCCAACCTATAGCTCTACCATGATCCACAATAACAATCCTCAAATTTTCCACACCCATTTTTTAGTTAGTACATGAATAGATTTGTAGCATACACATCCAATGAAGGCGAATCGTCTATTATGAGGCACATTAACCATTTCCGCATTCAAGTTCTTTTATTTAATGCTCAAGGAATTATAACATTGATCACAATTTGAAATTTTATTATACACCATTATTGCTTATGCACTTGTTCCCATGCCTCACCTGGGTAGTTGTCATATGTCCCTAGTCCAATGTGTCTTTCCTTAGGATCTTTCTTTCATTGTTTAGGAGGCACAACTAGGAGCATCGAAGGATGGTAGTGCTCCATGTTATCCATACTTAACACTTATCAACATTCCATTGTGTCCATTACTCCATCTTTTGATTGGTTTTTGTTAGTCACTCATATTATTTTCCTATTAGCCTTGTCCTATGACTAGAAGGGGTTGAAAACACTAGAGTTTTATGTAGCTATAAGAAAAAAAGAAACATAATCCAAATATCAATAATCCATAAATTTTCATGGATATTCCACTATGCAGTTCATCACAAAATATTTGATAAAATTATACTTAAAAAAATTGAAATATGCACTATGAGAGATTGTTTCTCTTTAGATTTATGGATCTGCAGATTATTGTTTATTATGTATGCATGAAACTTATAATTAGGAAGAAAATAGAGAACAACGAAACAAAAACTCATAAACCATGATTGACATGAGATATAACCTAGGAAACCCTTTAAGAAGAAGACCCAGTTGGAAGGTCAGGTTTCTTTGCTCTCTTTCTCTGAATAGAAAATGGTTGTGAGCACAAAGAAGTAAGGCATGTGGCTCATGGCATACTATAGTGCACAATTCTACTCTATGTTCTCTCTCCATATCCCTCTAGGATACTCTGCTCTTTTATGGAACAAATTCACTCGAAAATAATGGAACCACTTTTCCAATGAGTGGCGGGTTATAAAACAACCCCATAGCCTACTAGTCGTTAAGTTTGAATCCTTCAACTCTTGATTGCAGTTATAATTTTGACTCTTTTAAAGTCTTACTCATCATGATCACGTGACTAGCCCATTTTTTTGCATATTGAGCTGGCATGGAATCCTCTTGAATTATGGCGATGTTGGTGTCTAAGTGTGAATAGACTATTCAACCCTTTTTCCACATTAATTTATCAATCTGGGTACATATGTTATTTCAAGGTAACACGCAAGGTATATGCAGGAGAAATGACACAATCCGATATTGATCACATATTTAAAAATTAAAATTACCAGAACTACTATGATAGTAATTAAAGATAAATTGCAACATTATAAACCAATTCACAACAATTGAAGAAACATATCATAACAAATGTTAAAATAATCAAACGGAAATGCGAAAGCAATACAAATAAATAACACAGCACTTGATCAGAAGAGTGGGCCCAACGCTCTGACCAAGCTGCGATAGATTCACAACTTACAGGTAGAACAACAAAATGGCTTGCATTCAATTGATTAATAATCTTCTGTTACAAACTTAATCTCTTGTACGCTAACCCCATTCACAGCCCTGAGACCCTTCTTATACATTTGTTACAACGACCAACCTAGTTGCGGAGAGGAAACCAAGAAATATATGAAATAGATCTGGATTGGGTTTGGAATCTATTATGTTGTTATAGCATATCAAAATAGTGCTATGAACTCGCAGTTGCTTCTATGACTTGCAGATGTGACCCTTTGACTGCTGAATCTGCGGAAATAACAAAATTGGTTCTCATGTAGGTAAAATCCCCATGACTATTATTTCATTAATTAAAATTCCAGATAAGACAATGAAAGGAGGTTTACCTTGTGCGTTTAGAGCAATTAACGATTATCAATGTTACAAAGAAGTGAAAGAGTGGGCTAAAATGGGAGAGAAAAGTATGCAGATTTGGTACCCAACATCTCCCCCCAACTGGTCTATCTGCATGTCGTCATGCAGCTCATCGACTTTTTAGGTCTGGGTTGGACTAATTGTGGTCAAAATGAAACTGAGAAAGGTCGTATTCTACGACCATCTCTGTTCCAGGGGGTTTATACCCTTTTGTCAGGATGATATCCTTCCACCAATATTCACTTAAAGTGTATGTTAGAGTATACTGATATATTGTCAACCAAATGAGGGGGAATTGAAATATTAGCCCCATCCACCAGACCCCACAAGTCTGAATACAGGAAAAAAAATGAAGCACTCTTTTTAATGCCCGTGCAAAATTGGGTGCTCCAAAAGGTTCCCGGTTCTTGACAACTGATGACGATAGCATCCATCTCCTTTGACAATTGTCGAGTGCTTCATTTTGAAAAGAAACTACCTGTCTAACATAGAGGTCAACACACCACTTCTGTGTTTCCATCATATGTTCTTTATGTCCCTCAATATGTAAAAAGGTAGAGTGCTTGTTATAAATATTCACTGCCTGACCATGCCCCCTCCTTATCATTAGTGGCGTTGTAACTTGATTTTCTTCAAAAGTATCAAAGGCCTTCCTCCATTTAACCTGGTTGATAGTGTAGGAGGTGAAGGCTCTCAGGTGAATATCCCCCACAAATGGAACAGGATTGAAGGTTTGATCATCCTTCAAGAAAAAATTATGCATGTAAAGTTTGCACATAAAGTGTTGACCCACAACATCATGGATTTTCAAAATGCAAAGGAACTGTATCGAATCCTCAATCTCATGGTTGATTTCCTTATAAATACTTTCCAAGCAAAAGAAAAGGAATTTCTCATGAAGAAATAAAGCATAACTATGGGCGGGAGGTCTATAGGCCATTACCTGCTGCACCAAGGTAAACATATTTTCTTTATTTTCTTTTAGCATTTTCACCTGTTCCTCTAAATCCTCCATCTTACCCTGCTATTTCTCTTGCCTCATTCGTGATCTGTCTAACTAGTCTATATACCCAGTAATAATCCCAGTGGCTTTCTCCCGAACCCTCTCTGTCTCCTTCCTATGTTTATTTGCAACAAATTTCCATTTCTGAGTTTCAGCAGCCAGGAAGAATTCTCGAGCTTCGAATAAATGTTTGATAGGGCTAGTCTACGTGGCAACCGAGATAATTTCTTTCTCAGTCTCTGAACTTCCTTCTTTAGCCACATGGTCTCATTAAAATGAAGCTGATACCTTCTTTTGAGAGGTGGTATCCTATTTTCACATTATTCTATCCATTCTTTCTTAACAGTGAATTCGTCTCCCGGCTCTGCAGAAGGTTCAGAAGGTAGTGGACTGTTGTTAAAGGCATCAACTGGCTTCTCTACCAGGTATTCTTTACTCAGTTCCCTTTCTTCAGAGGCACTCTCCTCTTCTTCTTTCCTTAATTCAGGAATTTCTATCACCTAGTTAGTGCCTTCATCGAGCATTCTCTCCTCGAGGGTTTCTACCTAATTTATGTTTACCATGAGTGCATTTCTCTCTTACAGGACTTCTCTTGATCAATTTTCGTCACTACGGCTCCCAAGAGAACTATCTCAAAGGATACCACAGAAATCAACACCACAGGGGCAATTGAGAGTACTCCAGTAAACTTGATAGTTTTCTCAGATACTAAGTTGTTCATAGAGAAAGAGTTAGACATTACATGACATAAGGTGAATCAAGTATTATCAGCAAAGAGATTCAAATATTATCTTGAATAACCGTAGGTGTATGTCAATGTCCAGAGGTAAGGACTACACAAGGTTGCACATAGGTAATTGGTCTATCCATGTGCCCACATCGTCAACTAGATACTGTCACATACAGATAACAAGACCATGACTCTTACCTGTGCCAGTGGATAAAGGCTTGACTGTTTTATGGCACACGATTACCACCTTATGTATCATTACCAATTCCAGAATCGCACATGGATTCCCATTTTTACGTAGTCACCATCCAACTAAGCACAAAGGATGTTGTCAAAGGTTGGGTGAAAGAGCCTTCAAAATTTCGTTAGACACCCAACAATACTTACAAGACAAAATATATTAGGAAGTTCTACCAGTACTTGATAATATTATGATGTTGAATCTATGGTCAAAGCAACACCGAGACCTTCCCATAAGGCTAGGAATTCTGACTTAATCAGGATGTGAACTAAGGAAAATCATTCAACTGGTTGGACTTGTTAGCTCAATAATTCATGTAACGAATGCTAAGAACCCTCCCAAGCATGAACATGCCAGATTGTGACAAGGTGACTATGACAAAGACTGGAAGAAATAAAGTAGCCATTGTTGCATCCAAGTTGGCCTTTTAAGGTGTTTCCAAGTCAAACACGAAGTATCTCATGGCCAAGAATAGAAAAATGGTGAATAAATTATCGGCTACAAGGCAAGAAGTTTAACAACTCCAAGAAGAGTTCTAGAAAGAAATTTTCGCATAGGCATGTCTCGAAGAACTTAAGGAATCCATACTTGGAGAAGTATCGGCACGTAGAGCCTTTATGAGGAGCTTGTCACGATACATAAATTGGTTTTCTGCTTGCATGACATGTAACAAAAGTGCGATTATATTTCTAAAGACCTCAAGGTTTTTCATGCAACCATTGTTGTCATGCATGAGTGGTCAATGCAATACAAAGGCACACCATCCGAATTGGAAAATAAAACAAGACAACAGGAAGGGCTGGAGAAATCACAGGTTCATATGATCATCTAGAGTAACAAACAACTCACCTCGTTCATTTTCAACATTCAAGCCTCATATGCATGATTATACAATACCGTGGATTTCATGGCGAAATCACACAAGATCCCTTTAGTTGGCTCACTCATTGAGGCTAAACGCGAGAACCAAGTTAGGAAGGAGGTAGAATAATACTTGGACCAGCTCATACATATCACCACCGAGGAATATCTTGAGGTGAACAAGAACAATATGCAAAAGTACATTGGTGGCCCTATCTATATCAACACTATGTTGCTCATGCTAAAGAAGGAAATTCATACTGGCTCTAAATCAGTCTACCCGGATTCAATGGAGGCTAGAGTATGCTTCCAACCTAATTCTAATGCACAGTTTGGCCGTGAAATCACCACACATTACAAATCTTGGCACCTCTATGTTACCGAGAAACTATGAGTGAGATGGTTGAGCTAGAGTTTCCCCAAACTGAAGCTTAACATGTTTTGTCTTATTAGGATGTCTAGTTGACTCTACCCAATTTTGTCTTATATCGGTATGAGAAATATTATAATATTCTTTTGTAATTAATTGTAAGAAAACCTCCAAGTGTCCATTGTGGAATGTGAAGAGGCATTTGTAATGATGTTCGAAGGTCATGATTTAAGGAAGTAAAACAATCATGTGATTTGTTATCTCTGTTAAATTTGATAACATAAAATAGGGTCAATAAATTACAAGTCTTTAGAGACTCCAAAACAATGATAGAATGGGTAAAGACACACATAGACTTCATTGCATCATATTGGGACCTCTTTTAACCAATCAAAGATGTTTCAATCCAATTCCCTTATATAACATTCAAACATGCATACAGAGTAATGTTATTAAAATCAGTCAACCTAGGCTTGAACTTGGCCGAGTTTACCAAGTTGACCTTCAACTGTATGGAATTGGTGCTCTACTCAGTTTGGTGACCAATTTGGTACCAAATTCACCAATTCAACATATAAATAAGCTAATTTGGTACCAAACCAGTCCAACTTGACCGAGTTTGTACCTACCGAGCTAAGTTGGTCAACTTCCTCACAATTGATGCTGCATTGCATGTCAAAACGAAGATGGCTTGATTTATCTGTGTAATTAATAGTATATATGAAGAAAAATATGAGAGGAGTTATGCAACTTTTTACTTTGATAATGTGGTATTCATTACAAGTATTTTTGATGGCTATGGCTCCACTATCATTCCTGTAGGAATGTAATGTTGCCACTTTCTTTTAAGCATATGATGTTTTTACAAAAAAATTAGCATTTTTAGCAGTTCAATTGCAATCTTATTCCACTCACGAGTTAATTTTTAGACAATTAGCAACATGCAAAATAAATCCATTCCTCTCACACCACTCACAATTAGTTCTAAATATTATTCGAATGGTTGAGAAATAACATATCTCAATGGCCAAATCCTACAAATTCTACATTAGAAAATATATAACAATTTATCCTTGTTGGGCCCAAGTGGATCCCAAAAAAGAGAATGAAAAAATAAACCTAAAGCTACATTATTTCATATAGAGTAATATGTTAAGCATACAACAATAACAATTTGGGAAATATGCCTAACAACAACCCACACGTGCAGATATTAAGAAGCCTCAATTGGCACTGTCAAACAATATTGCTTGACATGATGTTACATACCATTATCCTACTGTGTTTTATTTTCATTTTTATAAATTTTTAATGGAAATTCCTAATAACATTATGTAGGTTGAAATATGTTATTGATATACAACCTAGAAGTTCATTATGTAGTTTTAGCTTCATTCTTGTTGTATCTAAGATCGAGGAGGATACATATTATGATCCTTTGAATGGAAATAAAATTAATGGTGTGGTCATGCAAACCTTCTTGAAAATATTTCATCAAGTAAAAAATAATTTATAACATAATCAATTGCTTATTAATGAGATAAATCAAAATAAAAAATCCAAGATACTAGATAATCTAAGTTGAAATGTTTCCTTGATTTGAGAGCTCAAAAAAAGCCTCACAAGGGTGGTGGATCTCTATACTGTTTTTTCCACCTCATTCATAAAGGAAGCATAAACATATTTATATGAAAATTCAACTGGCACACTCAAATTTAATGGAACACTTGTTCTTATTTTTGAACGGAAGAGATATCAACCTTAGTCTTGATGTTTTATGAGTATGTAAATTTTACCAGGTTTTTTTTTGTATGAGTTAAAATGCTTACATTTCATCATCCATTGGTTAAGAATCATATGGGTTGACATGTAGTCTATTGTGTAGATGTTATAAGTCAATCTCTATTTGAGATGTAAGAGTGGATGTACTTGTAGGACTTTTGGCCTAAAATTTCTTCCATAGAAAGAGATTTTCAAGTGTTTAATGAAGTTCATGACACTAATCCCTATTATGGAACAGGTTTCTAAATTAGGATACAAATATTGTAGGCGTTGGAAAATTATTTTCCAGCGCTTCCTATAGGCATTGGAAAATCATTTTCCAGCGCCTACAGGATTTGTATCCTCAGTTCGACTACTTTTAATGGATCTGATTTTAGTGGAGGGACTTCCCAACGTCAGAATTTGGTAGTGAACAAAGAGTAAATGGAAAGGAAACCCAAGACCGTAGATTCAAAAGAATCTACTTATTTGATTTTCAAGGAGCAACCTAACCATATAATAATTAAAATGTATATGTCTATGGGGTTTTAAATATTTATCTACAGGTTAAATTAAATCTCAGGGTTTTTAATTTGGTTTGTTATTTCCTTAGTTAGATTCATTAAGTTTGAAATTTGTATTTATTAAATTTTGAGTTTGATTTATTTTAAATTTAAATTTATCAAAGTTATATGATATATTAAAAGATATATTAAAGTTTTTTTTTTTAAAATTTAAAATTTAAATAAATATTTACACAAGGTTTTGGTTGAGATTTGATTGTGTTGATAAATTTTCAATTAAAATGGATTTAGATTGATTTACTAAAAAAAATAACTGGATTTGATATGTTTTAAATGAATTTCATATTTTAAATTAGAAAATATTATTAAGAGGACCACTTTAAAAGATACATGAAAATTAAGATGAATGTTACACTGTTAAGTTTATTGTACAAATTAAAGTTACATGTTATCATTCCCATATTTTTATATTCATCACATGAGAAATGAAATTGATTTCAATTACCGTTGGAAAATTCATCTAGATATATTGTAATAAAGGTAAGGTCATATCATGTCTCTCTTGCTTTTGTATATAGTAAATGAAATTGATTTCAATTACAGTTGGAAACTTTAACTAGAGATATTGTGATAAAAGTAAGGTCATATAATGTCTCTCTTACTTTTGTATATAGTAGTTTCTTTCTCCTAGTGCCATATTTTTCTCAAAATTATATTTACGATATATTACAAGTTTTTGGTTTTAATGATTTTTTTTTTCTCCTTAGATGATATTCCTTTGGTATTTATAAACAATATATTAGATAATCTACAAAAACGATTACTTACCACTAGCTTAAATCAAAATTAATATTATTTTCCTAAAAGTAAACTACAATATCTAGGTATAATTGTATAGAATCGCCAATCTCTTTCTTGTAAGTTTGGAGTTTTTTCAATGAACTACCGCCGTTTAAATAATTAGGAAAGAGACTTGTATGTAAATATGGTAGTCCAACAGAGTCATCAATTAGACAAAAATCATTTTGTTGGGTTCTTTGATTAGCTCCTTTCTAAATTAAGAAATATGTTTGATGGGTCTTTCAATTAATTCTTAATTACTTAGTGGATAGTTGAGAAGTTATACATTTAATTGTCAATCTGATGTTCATATGCCAGAACACGTGAATTTTCATGCATTGTATATCTAAACAGAAATTGCTAGGTGTTGATTAGGTTGCAGTACTAATTAAGTATGATAAAGCTGGATGTTAATGCTCTTTCTCAAGTCACCAAACCACACTTGCAGGAAATGAAAGGTTCAGACTTCCATGAATTGAAATATCACACTCCAAAATTGTAGGAATTGAAATGTCACACTTCACACTAGCAGGAAATGAAAGGTTCACACTTGCATGAATCGAAATATCCCACTTCACACTTGTAGGAATTGGAATGCCACAATTCACACTAGCAGGAATTCAAAGACAACTACGACACTCATGAAAAAATGTATATCATTCTTTGTTAGATAGGCAATCACATAGAGAAGAAATTAAATCACTATGTTGAAAAGCAAACACATAGGAATGAAATTAAAACACTCTTCTTGGAAAGTGAACACAAAAACAATAAATTAAATGGGTGTCTTGATCAAGTTAACTTCTCATTCCTAAAATTTGTAATACAAATGCTCATAAATTGATGAGATACTAGCAAATTGTGATAAATAAATCCTAACTCACAAGCTAAATTAAGACTAATACCATAAAAATAGAAAGAGAATGAATCATTGTTTGATTCAATCAACACATAGCATTATAAAATATAGTAAATCACGGTGAATGCATGAAGCTCATTTACACTTTTTTGCAAGCACATGGGTTGGGAGGGGGGGAAATATATCTCAATCAAGCAATATTTAAGCCCTTGATTAAGCTATTTGAGGGCTTAAAAAATAAACACTCAATCGAACTACATGCTCGATTAAGCTATTTTTTTAAATCACCAAAAATAGAACAGGGAGTTTATGGTTGGAAGGGATCAATCAAGCCCTTGATTAACTATGTCAAAAGATAAATCAAGAGTTTGTTAAAACCTCATTCGATTTATTCCAAAATTTACCCTAAGCAATCGATTGAGCTTTTTAAGTGCTCAATCGAGCTCTCGAGGGCCTAAAAAACATAGTTTTAGCTCCCCTCCTGCAAATTTATTTGAAAAACAATCTTGTAGCATGGTGAAATTAATGAAATATTTATCCTGAGGTGGCATATTTGCTTACATGCACAAAATGGAAATGGAGCAAGAACGAGGAAGCTTATTAATTGATAGCATTTAGAATTACATCAGTCTTCTCTTCATTCACTTATGCATTCCCCTTGACTTGAGTAAAAGAAGGTATTATAAAATGCTTTAATCTCTCAATTTGATCATGAAATCAAGAGGAAAACATGAGAATATATGATTTTAAAGGTTTTCTCCCTTCATTACAACAACATAGTCAAAATATGGAAAAATTTGGCATCCGTTGATTCACTCAACCACTACGACAGGAAAGGAGGTTGGGTCAAATTAGTTACAGTTAAGCTCTCCATGTTAGAAGACCACCCACCCTTTTCATTTTCTCCATTTCGTAATTGAGTGGTTGATCCCTTCATTGAGTAGCTAGTAGTGGAAATTATGCATATAGTAGTTGATTTCGTTGTGTTGCTAGAATTGTCCACAAAATTGTAGTGGTTGCTTCGATGGTCGATGTGTTAAGGTGTTGCAACATTAGTTCTCAGTTTTGTTTTACCATTGATACTCCCGTATTTTTTACAAAATTGGTATTCAATTGTCTTGTAGCATTAATACTCCAATGTGTTATGACATTGATGCTCATAATTGTGTTGTAGTAACATTATGCTAGAGGTTTTCTAGCAACAATGTGTTAGAGGTGCTGTAGGAATTGAATGTGTGGTGTTGCAGCAATGAGAGTTGGCTTAAACATAAAGGTGTTGTAGCAACAATAAGGTGTTGCAACAATTAAATTTCTCCAAATATTTTGTCATTGCCTCCAAGGATACCTGTAGGGGTTTTTCTAAATTATTTCTCATGAGTTCTCATTAGTTAGCAAAAAGGCAGATTCTTTCCTTAATACATAAGAATAAACATTAAAAATGATATAACTACAAAAATATTGTACGTTGGACAAAAATGCATCATTGTGATGAAAATGGGTTATAATTTGGCATGGAGATGGGAAATAAGTATAAAAAATGTGGTGAATCAGTGCTGAAAGGATACCAATTTGCACACCTATCATCTTCCCCCAGTCGAAAGTGTTTCATGTACCCATGAAAATAGATATTCAGTGTGAATGAAAGTAAGAGTGACCCCCATGGAGGTTGATGATGTTGTTTTCAACCTTCCATACATCATGGGTAAATAAGTAACATTTTATCCTCTCAATGTTCCTCTAGAAACTGACCTCTTCCTTCAATGTTCCTACATGTTCCTCAATGTTTCTCTGCCAATTGATGAGAGGTATCAAATCTCTTTGCATCTTCAGATATTTTCATCTCAACATATTTGATCCCTCTGGAGATTTGGTAGATCCGGACTTAAGATGCATCTAGACTAGTTTAATTCCTCTTTTAAATATATTATATTCCACATGAATACCATTGGAAATACCATGGGTTCTCATAAACTTGGAGCTAAAGAAAACCACTAGCAAATTGACCAAGACCACTTTAAAACCACTAGTCACTTGACCAAGTCCACTTTACCTTAACTAACGAAAGAAAATTAATTAAAACAATAATAAATTAGAATTTTTATTTTATTATATGGTTATTTTTTATTTTATTTTTATTTCTAGTTTACATTAACTACCCAACAAAAATTGAATAGAATAAATAGTAAATATAAGTTTTGTTTTAACATAATTTTTTTTTTTTTAAATTTTATTTCTACCTAGTCAAAAATATCACACGACACAATTTTACAACATCTCTTGCATACTCAGCTCCACAACACCACTAGGGGCAATGAGGTGTAGTCAACCAAAGTATAGCTACAAATTATAATCAACATCTCTTGAATTACAAATCCCAAGTGTCATCTCAAAAAAGTACAAAGGTAATAACCAACTCAACAACTTATAACCAACTATAACATGTTAGTCCACAACTTGTAATAACATGGTCCATGCATGTAACAACTTGTAAGAACTCAGTCCAAGCCCTCAACTACCTCAAACCTCACATGACTCAAAACCATTCCCTCATGCCAACAAAAATCCTCTCAATGTTTTGAAAGACTCACAAGGACCTTCACATTGGAGGAGTAAGCCCAATCATAATTCCAATCCCTACCCGAACTAGTAGTAAGGAAACCAAAAGAGACCTTGCCGCCTAAATCACGACCTGAACTAGCTAGAGAAAGTGAAAAAACCACAGTCTCATTGTTCAAACTAGAACAAGACTTGAGCAGGATAAGGGTCCTAGTCCCTTTGTCAGAACTAGCTCTGAATCCAACCTATTAGTCTCACATACAGAAGTTCATGAACCACATTGAATTATCCTTTGACAATGATACCTTGAACATTCAATAAGATCACCATACCATGGTATGTGGCCCACATGTAGAGAAGCAACATGAGGATATCCCTCCTTTCTACATCACCCTCAATGTTATGATAAAATTCTTCATAATTTTATGTTAGAATCAAGAGTGTCTCACAACCTCATGCCTAAATTAATCATGCTGGAATTGGCTTATCCATCACCAAATCTTACAATGACCTTTATTCATTTGATTCTAGAAGTGTTAGGTGCCTAGGTCTCATCAAACGGTTAGCGATATATGTTGAAAATGGCAACAATAAATCTTGAAAATCGCATCAAGAAGGATTTTAATTAAATTTTCCCTTAATTAAATTAGAAGTAAATTGTAATTCCACATCACATGACAACTTATACGAGTTAACTAAGTCAAGAAGACTTAGTTAGTTTAGTTAAATCGAGTTGAGATTCTAATGGGAGGCATGTAGAGTGCTCCCTGAATTTTGGGGGCCCACAACAACATATTCTTAAGATTTGGCAGCATGGAAGAAGAACGTAGCGAAGGCAAGAAGGATTCCATTAGAAGGAGTTCGAGATCATATTGTCTCAAACCTCCATGGAAAGGAAACTCTATATGCTACGTGGAAGGCCTTAACCGATTTGTTTCATAAAAAGAATTACCATAGGAAGTTGGTGCTAAAGGTAAAACTCAAAAATATCAAGATGTAGGAGGGCGACACAATACCAAAGTACTTGACCAATTTCACCCAATGTCAGGATGAGCTTGGAAGTGTTGGTGTTACCATTGTTGAGGATGATCTCGCGAGCCTAGCACTTCTAGGCCTTCCCAAGTGCTGACATAACTACTAGGATTCAATAAATGGGAGGGAGAAGTTATTGGAGTGGGAGCGAATATGGTCCAACTTGGTGCAAGAGGAGATAAGGCGAAACACTAAAGATCCTACCTCTTCCAAAGAAACGGAAGAATACTTTTCTTTAATCAACAAAGGAAATAAAGCCAAGGGAAATAAATCCCAAGTTTAAGAGGGAAAGAAGAAAGACTTGTCCAACATCAAGTGTTTTCACTATCACGAGTTCGGGCACTATGCCACGAAATGTCCACAGAAGAAGGCAAGCAAGAAGGAGCCTGCAGTTGCAACAACAGGTGAAGCTCTAGCTTCACAATTTAAGCTTAATTTTACTCGCATTACATGCATGGAAAGAATAGTAACGAGAAGCATGTTGTATCTTGACATTAGTTTCTCGTTCCATATGACGGGTAATAGAGATCTCTTCAGTGACTTAGAGGAGAAAGATCATGGTTTTTAATTGAGGCTTTCCCCAGATAGAACTTTGTGTCGTGTGATTGAAATTCTCCCTTTCTTGTTCATGTGATTTCATGATCATAATTAATTTCCGCAATTTGTAGAATAGATTCAAGTGTTTTTTTTATCATATTACAAGATCAGTTCAGTCTATGTGGATATTCTACAATATCTCTCACCCAAATCCCCATGAAGAGCATGGTCATGGACATTGTTGTGGCTAACATTCCGGTGGTCTATACAATGTTACCTTCTAGATATTGGGCCAGAAAATTAGGCATAACCTTGCACATGGATTTATCCTATGCAACCATATTGTTATTGGAGGTCCGGAGAGGAGACTGTATAGAGAGTCTTAATTCCTATATATTGTAAGTGATGCAAAAAGGTCTACGAATCAACCTTTATATTCCATAGAAGAATTCATTAGCTCTGACAACCTATTCATGAACCCAAAATGATGCCAAAAGTAAATGAAACTCCCTACTAAGATCAAATAGTTATAGGACAATTTTGTACAATTATCCAAAACAAATAAATGAAAAAACATATTTTAAAATATTTCATATACAACAATAATTTATTTTTCATGAACTTTGTATATTCTATATTTATTGTATGTTATTTAAATTATGTTTATTTTACTTTCATAAAAATAAATCAAAACTATTGTTTTTTTATCAAAATTTAAGATTTATATTTTCATTAAAACTTTACATCAAAATAACCAATTAACAATTATAATTAAATAACAACAAATTTTCATATATATGTATAAACTTCTAAATTATAAATTATACGTTATAAAATTAAAAAAAAATACACTTCTAATAAACATATAAATAATTTTTATTTATAACACACACACACACACACACACACACACACACACACACATATATATAAAATAAATAAAATAAATATTATAATTTATTTATATAAAAATTCATTCAAAATTAAAATCATAACCCATTTTACATATATGGAATTTCAACATATACATTTCAATAAAACTTAAATAAATTAATAAAATAACAACCACATAATACAATAATAAAAAAATAAAATAAAAAACGCAATATTTTTAATCTTTTAGCTCCTCCCAATAGTATTATGCATATCACACATCCCATTATTGTACACCCCATGTTATTTTATTACATAATATTATATAATAAAATATCCTTCGAAAATTTTGAACGTCGAAAACTATGAAGTGTATATTGTAGAGCGTGAGAACAGATGATATATGCCTGTGATAAGTGCGAGAATCAATGTAATGACAACAGGGTGGGAGCCATCAACATCAAGGGTGAACTGAATTTTAAATTTTAAATTTGTGGTTATGTGTTTTATGGATGACTATGTGATGGACACAACGCAGATAACAACATGATGTATGTGTTTTGGCCAGAGAAAGTGTTGGTCGAAAAAATTATGTATATGATTCACAATCAACGGAAATATCAGATTCCTTCTCCCAAAACTATCTTGTCCTAATGAGATGTATTAATGGGCGTATAGACTTAGAAATAAGGCTTTTCTTCTGCATTGAGCAGAAGAGGGTCCTCATTCAGTGAGTGTTGGCCCCCGCTGCTTCTTCAAGTTAAGTGCAATCCCGACAAAGCCCTTGTGGGTTTGTAACGTGATTCGAATGCAAATTTGAGCTAAGTCTGTGTTCGGTAGTTCGCTGTGGCAGATATCGGACATAAAGCTCAAATATGTTTGAGCATCTATCCACTAGCTGTTGACATGTGGGACATCTATTTTCGATCAATTATTAAGTTCCGATTCTGTTGAATTGACTGTAAGTTTGAATCACAGGCTCTAGTTCGGGAAATGGCCTGCTCGGTTGGGTTGTGGTAGACAAGTGGGAGTTTCCCACAACTTCCATTGCTAGAGTTTGAGACAATGGATGTAGCAAACAAAGTCAACCAACTTCGCATAGAAAAATGATACTTGAGCTTTTAGTCTTAGTATTTAAGAGAGAAATTTTTGTTAGCTTGATTTGTTTAGGCGACAAAGCTAAAATTTGCCAAAAGCATCGAGGGAGAACCTCTGGCACTGAACTTAAAGCAAGTTCACTCTCACGGGAAATCTTACGTTCCCAGTCAGATGCTCGACCCCAAGTTTCATTATGAGATAACAGTTACCCTACCTTGCTGCAGCCGGAAAATTAGGTAAGAATCTCACCTCATGAGTCCATGACCTATGTTTGTAACGTGTTAATACTTTGGATAAAAAAGGGTGTTGTGAGAATTCACTTGGAAAAGGAGTTTCCTTTGTTTAATGCATTTTATGGGTTGTGTGACAGGTATTTTGAATGAATTTATATGTCTAATAAATATAAATTTATTATAAATGTCTCATGGTTCTTATTATAATATTAAAATTAAGAAACAAAATATAAAATATTTATAATTTAAAAATTGATAAATTTTAGGTTTTGTATAATAAGATATATATTTCAATGTTGTACATCATGTGGGGATTCGCTCATTATGGCTTAAATGTCATGATTCTTAAAGTTCGTCATAATATTTTGGTATAAGAAGTTGGAAATATTGAATAAAACAAATACAGAGGAATGTGTTCTCCTTGTAACACATAGCATGCGCTAAAATGCGGAAATAACAATACACAGACGGAGAGCAAAACACAGGAGGGACCAATATGAAATAACATAGGTTTTACACAAAATTGGCCGGAGCCTTAAACTTTAATGTAATTCAATGTTGGATCGGAGGTTCAAAAACAATATTGTCCTTCCATTCTAATTTGTTGTTTACACATGAAACATTGTACAAAATGCGTTCAAAACACAAAACAGTGCACTTGAAATTTTATGGTTTTCAACTTTGAAACCACATCACATCCATCGCCTCATCGCAAATTGCTCATCGACGATTTTAAATTTTAACATTGCACGATACGAGAAACACTTGAACTTTACGATGTGACGTGGCACATCACATCACAACTAAAAAAAAAACTTGTAGGTGCTATCCGTTATCTCTTGAGCTTTACGATGTGTGCTTTTGTGCTACCCTCTTGTGCTTGACACGTGCCCCTCTTGCGATCGCATCGCAAACAAAACAAAATAACTTGTGGGCGGCTCTTAAAGTTAAAACTTATAACTTGCAAAGTGTGGGCTGCGGGCGCTAAAGCAATGGTAAGTGCGGTAAAGGTTTGAGGTGGGTCCCGCTAGATCACATCACCAGAAACTTAGTTTCGGCGAAAGCCTTAAGGGTTAAAACTTAAAGCCTGTGAAGTGCGGGCGACGATGTGAAAAGCTTGATAAGTGCGAAATGTGTAAATAAAAGGAAATGGTGGGATACAAAGGTTTGTGGCGGATTTCAAATGCGATGGAGGTAAGTCTAGGTCTCGTCGATATCGCATCGGTGGGGAAATAACTTATGCGAAGGGATTAAGAGTTAAAACAAAAATGTTGTGGGCGCGAAGTTGCGGGCAATGGTAAGTAAATGTGGCAGGTAAGAAATAACGTAGAGTATGGGGTGCTGGTACTCTATTTGAGTTTTTGCGTGGATTTTATGAAAACACCTTTGGGTTTGAAACTTGAGGCTTGTCCTTCCCTGCATAGAAAATTCAAAGAAGCATGGGTTGTTGCCACATTTATTCATGGTGGTGGTGGGGAGTAATTCCAACACTCCCACTTAATCACAACTGCCACTAGCAATCATTCCTAGACACTGCCTAAGATAACAAAAAATCTCTCTCCCAATGGCTTTGTGACGATATCAGCAAACTGTTCCTCTATCCTACAATGCTGCAAAAAAATTTCACCATTGTTAACCAATTCCCTTATAAAATGACACTTTGCATCAATATGGTTTGTTCTCTTGCGAAAAACAGAGTTCTTTGACAATGCAATTGTTGAGTTTTTATCACAACAAATTGTGGTTCTTTTTTATTGATCATGACATAAATCTCTCAACATCCTTCTCATCCAAACTACTTGACATGTTGATGTTGTTGCTGCTACATATTCAGCTTCTGTTGTTGATAATGAAACTATTGGCTGCTTCTTGGAGGCCCATGAAATGGCTCCCGATCACAAATGAAAAACATATCATGATGTGCTCTTTCTGATATCTACACTTCCAGCCCAATCACTGTCAGTGTAACCAATCAACTTGAATTTATCAGATGTGGAGTACAAAACACCATACTCCTTTGCTCCATTTACATATCTCAATATTCTCTTGTTTGCTTGCCAATGTTTCTCCTTGGGTGTCTCCATGAATCTGGATATTAAACTTATTGCATACATTATATCAGGCCTAGTTGCAGTCAAATACATTAGACTGCCAACTATGCTCTTATATAATGTCAGATTGACATTCTTACTGCAATCTTCCTAGCTCAATTTTAACCCCATGACAGTTGGAGTTGTTGTTTCTTTGTTGTTCTGCATATTGAACCTCTTTAAAACTTCTTCAACATATTTTTCTTGGGAGATAAAAATCCCCTTTTCTATTTGTTTTACTTCTATGCTAAAAAAATATCTCAATAAACCCAAGTTAGTCATTTCAAATTCACTCTTCATGACTGCTTTAAAATAAAAAATGAGAGAAACATCATTGCCTTTGAAAATCAAATCATCTACATATAAAACAAAAATAATAATTTTACCGTCATTTTCATTTATGTAGAGTATGGGTTCACCATCACACTTGTCGAACCCATTATCTATCAGGTAAGCATCAATCCTGTTGTACCATGCTCTTGGTGCTTGCTTCAGCCCATAAAGAGATTTCTTCAACTTACACACTTTGTGTTCTTGGCCTTCAATTTCATAGCCAGCAGGTTGTTCGACATACACCTCCTCTTTCAACACTCCATTAAAGAATGTTGACTTTACATCCATTTGATAAAATTTCCATTTTTTTTGTCCTGTTATGGACAACACTGTCTCCACTGTCTCCATCCTTGCAACTGGTGCAAAGGTTTCCTCATAATCTCTTCCTTGTCACTGCTTGTAGTGTTTGACAACAAGTCTTGCTTCGTGCCTTTCTATCTTGTTTTCAAAGTTTCTCTATGTGTTATAGACCCATTTTACTCCAATAACTTCTTTACCTTGTGGGAGGTGCACTAACTCCCATGTGTCATTATTTTCTATTGCTCCTATCTCTTCATTCATTGCTTCAATCCACCTCTCTTCTTTTACTGCATCTTCAAAATGGATATGGTCATCAACATGAAAAAATAAATAAAATAAAGAATTCAAACCAGCATTACTATTTACTTCTTCTTGCTCATAAATTTCTTTTAGATTTCTGAATCTTGTTCTTCTTGTATTTGCTAAAGATTTGCTCAGAGTTGCACTTGAACTTGAGGTAGTTTCTAGTCCATGTGGTGTACTTGGAGAAGCAATTCTTGGTTCTACACTGCTATTTTATTGCTTGCTTTTGGTGTGCTCTGTTGAGCTTGTGTTGGTGGAGGAGGAGCCATCGTTGAGGAATTATTTTCTGCAATCAATTCCTCTTTGTCTTCATGTGAAATACATGTCTTCACATTTACTGTTTTCTCTAAACATCCATCCCATTCTTCTTCTTCTATGAAATGAACATATTTGCTGATTATTACCTTCTTGTTGATGGATTATAGAGCTTGTAGGCCTTGGATTCATTACTATATCCAATAAATATACACTTCTTCCTCTTGCTATCCAACTTCTTCCTTAACTGATTTGGGATATGTGCATATGCCACACATCCAAATACTCTCATTTGAGTGACAAATTGTTTTGTTCCACTCCATGCTTCTTCTAGAACTCTATTCATAACAACTTTGGTTGGACATCTATTTAAAATATAAGATCCAGAATTGACAACTTATGCCCAATACTCATTTGTCAAATGCTTTGCCTTCAACATACTTCTTACCATGTCCATGATGGTCCTATTCTTTCTTTCTGCTACACTGTTTTTCTGAGGTGTATACCTTGTGGTAAACTGCTTGTGAATCCCATTATCCCTATAGAAATGTAGGAAGTATTTGGAGATATACCCTCCTCTATCAGTTCTCAACACTTTTATGTAGTGTCCACTTTGCTTCTCAACAACAGCTTTGAAGTGGTAGAATTGTTAAAAAGCTTCACTTTTATGTTTTAAAAAATAAACCCATGTATTTCTTGTGTAATAATCTATAAATGTCAAAACATAATGACTGCTAGCTAATGATGGTGTTTGCATTGGTCCACAAAAACCTAAGTGGACAATCTCCAAGGGTGATTTTTCCCTTATACTCTTTCCTACTAGAAATGATTCTCTGTGTTGTTTTCCCAATATGCAGCCTTCACATAGAATGTTTGGTTTCTCAATGAGTGGTAATCCCTTTACCATGCATTTTATATGTAGCAAATTCAAACCTCCGAAATTGAGATGCGATAACCAGTTCTCATCTTTTATTTCTTCTTGAAATATTTCTTGTGTGACTGCTACTACAAGGCCTCCTTTCTTCAAGTCTGATCTGATCTTGAGAGGAAACATCCTATTTCTTGTTATATGCACTTTTGCAATGACCTCTCTACTTGGAGGTATATCCATGATTATGCACACATCATTCTTAAAAAACACATTGCAGCCCTTATTCACAAGTTTTTCAATGCTTAGAAGGTTACATTTCAGGTCAAGTACACAATAGATATCTAGCATAAACTTCTTCTCTCCCTTCTTTATCAATATTTTTACTCTCCCTTTCCCCATGATAGAGACTTTTCTATCAGTCCTCGTTGCCACTTTAGATTTTATACTCTCATCTAGATTGGAAAGTATTGCTATGTTTCCGGCCATATGGTTACTACAACATGAATCTAGGAACCATACATCTTCTTCTTTTTCTTGTGCTACATTAAAATTTAAAAGCACATTTCCTTGATTATGATTTTCTTTTGTAAAATTTACACTAGGTCTATTACCCATGTCATTTTGATTCTTTCTACATTCATTGGCATAATACCCATACTTTTTGCAATAATTACATTGGACTTGAGATTCATCATAGCTCTATCCTTGTGCTTGATTTTGGCTTGAGCCTTCGATCGGATTCTGATTGTTGCCCCTTCCAATTGTGCTTGCAGGGCTGTTTCTTCCACCTCTATGTGGGCTTCTTCCTCTTCCTCGGTAGTTTGATCTTCCTCGACCTCTAACGCGACCAAAAGACATTTGCGTCTTGAATGCATGCTCCAATGAGGATTTCGTTGCTATGTTCATTCTATGTTCATGAGACATTAGTGATGCATGAAGCTCATCTACTAAAAATTGTGAGAGATCCTTTCTCTTTTCTATGGCCACTACTATGGCATCAAATCTTGATGGCAGACTTCTTAACACTTTCTCTACTATTCCTATTTCCTCAAGTGTCTCTCCATGAAACCTAGTTTGGGTAACCAACCCAATCACATGTGTGAAGAATGAGTCTATGTTATCAAACACTTTCACACAGAGAGTTTCAAAATCTCTCCTCAGCATTTGAATTTTTGTTGTCTTTACTTTTGCCATACCTTGGTAGGTTGTTTATAGAGTATCCCATGCCTCCTTAGACTTTGTTGCTGCTGTAATCCTCGGGAAAATACTCTCATGTACTGCTTGGAAGATATAGAAGAGGGATTTGGAGTACTTCTTCCTATTTTCTCTCAAAAAATCTCTTTGTGCTTGTGTCAAAGCATTAAGTGTTGTTGCATCTGCTGGTTCTTGGAAACCATTATCCACTAGCTCCCAAATATCTTGTGAAGAAAACATGGCCTTCATTGTAATGGCCCAATAATCATAATTCTTACCATTGAACTATGGTAAATGTGGATTTGTCAAGCTTGTGCCTGCTGATGTCATGTTAACTGTGTAAACAAAAAAAACTTTTGACTGTGTAAAGAGCTTTCTCACTGCTGCAGAATCCTCTTCTACAAAAAAAAATTCTTTCAACTTCTTCAGTAAAGACTCCTTATTTGACTGAGAGCCTAGACCTGCTCTGATACCAATTTGGAAATATTGAATAAAAAAAACATAGAGGAATTTGTTCCCCCTTGCAACACAGAGAAGGCACTAAAATGCGGAAATAACATTACACAAACAGAGAGCAAAACACAGTAGAGGAACCAATTTCAATTTTTCCTTCCTTCACAGTAAAAATATGAAATTACATAGGTTTTATACAAAATTGGTCGGAGCCTGAAACTTTAATGTAATTCAATGCTATATCAGACGTTCAAGAACAAAATCTTCCTTTCATTCTAATATGATGTTTACACACGAAACATCGTACAAAACGTGCTCAAAACAAAAAATAGTGGATTTGAAATTTTATGGGTTTCAACTGTGAAACCACATTGCATCCATCGCCCCATCGCAAATCTCTCATAGATGATTTTTACTTTTAACATTGTGCGATACGAGAAACACTTAAACTTTGCGATGTGCGATGTGACGTGGCACATCACATCGCAACTTAAAAACAATAACTTGTGGGTGCTATTTGTTATCTCTTGAGCTTTGCGATGTGCAATTTTGTGCTAACGTCCCGATCTTGACACGTGCCCCTCTTGCGATCACATCGCAAACAAAACAAAATAACTTGCAGGCAACTCTTAAAGTTAAAACTTATAAATTGCAAAGTGCGGGTTGTGGGCACTAAAGCAGTAAAGGTTTGAGGTGGGTCCCACTAGATTGCATCCGCAGAAACTTAGTTTTGGCGGAAGCCTTAAGGGTTAAAACTTAGATCCTGTGAAGTGCGGGTGGCGATGTGAAAATATTGGTAAGTGCGAAATGATTAAATAAAAGGAAATGGTGGAATACAAAGGTTTGTGGAAGATTTAAAATGTGATATAGGTAAGTGTGGGTCCTGCCTCGGCGGGGAAATAACTTATGCGAAGGGCTTAAGGGTTAAAACAAAAATTTTGTGGGCGTGAAGTTGCGGGCAATGATACGTAAATGTGGCAGGTAAGAAATAACCCAGAGTATGGGCTACTGGTACTATGTTTGATTTTTTGCGTGGATTTCATGAAAATTCCTTCGCGTTTGAAAAATGAGGCTTGTCCTTACCTACATACAAAATTCAAAGAAGTGTGGGTTTTTGCCACATTTATTCATGACGACGGTTTGGAGTAATTCCAACATAAGAAAGAGCTAAGAATATTGGGAAAACACAATATATATCAAAAGTTATAGACAAGGTGGTCAAGAAGTATCAACAATTTCATCATCGACATAGCCTCCCTAAATTTGAATCACTAAATATTGAGAATATCTTTCTTTACAGAATGTGCTTTAAATTCCCTCTTTATTGTAGAAGTGTGCAAGACAACGGGTTCAATTGGTGGTAGTATATTATCAATGAATCCACGAATGAAGCTATTTCTTTTGATATAGGTATATTTCAGTGGTATTTTACATGATATATTTCCTTCATGTTATTAAGAAATTCTACCATATGTGAGATATCTACATAACTAAGCATAAAGAAACGAGAATTATTAAATAACAATTTTTCTAAGTTTCCAAAGGCAAATGATCAACCTAAGGAACTTAAAATAGTGAATGAAGCCACATCTAAGGTATACAAGCCTACATTTCAAGTGTTGAAACATTAATGGAAGTTTTTTAAAGATACCAACAATTTGAATAAAGATGATGAGCTGGGACTCTAAGGTACTTCCATCATTCTTGAAAATTCACTTCAAGTTTTGTAAACTCATATTCCACAAATGTTGTGTATATTTCAGGCCATGCATTTGTAACTCCACGAATGATGCACATCCATTAAGAGAAATTATTGATATATACATTGAGAGGGAGACTCCTGGAATTGATATTTTAGTGTCTCTTCACCTTCTAATTTTCCTTTTTACAATATTTACAATATTTTCCTAATCCCTACAGATTAGATGTCAACATCTCCCCTTTAATTTGAAGGGATGTTGGTGAGTCCAAGCATCATTTTGAAAATTTCAAACTAAATTCTCTTCCAACTGCTTTGGTGAAGATGTCTGCAATTTGAAAATTTGTGGAACAATGACGTAGGTGAATAGTGTTGGCCTCAACAATATGTCGAATCAGATGATACTTTATATTTATATGTTTTTTTTTATCATGGGGCTTTATATTCTTGCCTAATTTTATTGTAGAATTAGTATCAATCAAAAGAGGAGTAGAATGCACTTGTTTCTCCTACAAATATTCAAGAATTTTCCTGAGCCACACAATTTATTTCATTGCTACTGCAACTTCCACATATTTTCCTCTGTTGTGGAATTTTCTAGAGCTGGAAGTTTTTGTGAAGTCCCAGAGATAACTCTTGATCCTTAGACTCATGAAATAACCTAAAGTAGATACTCCATTTTATTTATCTCCATCAAATTGTAAATCAGAGTATCTAATCAAGCTAAAATCATCCACCTCTGTACAGTTGAGTCCAAAGTCTTGAGTTCCATTCAAGTTCCTTATAACTCTTTTTGTAGTAGATTAGTGGCCCTCACAAGGATTTTTTATAAACTTGGAGAGGATTGCAACAATAAATGAAAATTTCAGTCTAGGAGTACTCTGGTAGTTAAGACTTCCTACAAGTTTTATGTACTTTTTTGCACCCCCAAATCCATTTCCTTCTATGGATGTGAGCTTTAAATTTTGTTCCATTGGAGTAGTCAAATTATTGCACTTGTCCATGCCAAATATGTTCAACAAATTTCCAATGTTCTTCTTTTGAGAGAGGAATATAAACTTTAGATGTTGGGTTACATCAATACTCAGATATTAGTGAACATATCACAAATATGTCATCTCAAAACCTTTCCTCAATTCTTTTTTTATGGATGCAATGTAATTTTAATTGTTCCCTGGCATGAGTAGATCATCTACATACATTACAAGATATACAACAATTTTACCAAATTTATTGACAAATAAAGTTACATCATCAAGATTGTAATGTTTGAAATTTAGTCTCGGAAGACGATTAGTCAATTTCTCGTACTAGGATCGTGGTGCTTTTCCATACAAGGATTTTATAAACTTGCATACTTTTTTCTCTTGTTCCTTCACAAAACATCCTTCTAGTTGAGACATAAAAACATTTTCTTTCGCATATTCATTAAAGAAAGTTATTTTTACATCAATTTGATGGAATTTCCAACCATTTTTTGCTACTAAGGCAAAGAGAGTTGGGATGGTAGCCCATTTTGTTGTGGAGGAAAATGCATGCTCATACTCGACCCCTTCCTTCTTTGAAACACCTTTTGCCACAAGTCTAGCTTTATGATTTTCATGTGAGATATCTTCTTTATACTTTCTCTTGAAGACCCACTTGCATCCAATCACTTTGGTTCCCAATGGAGGATCCACCAACTTCTAGTTTTTGTTCTTTATCAGAGCATCATACTCGTTATGCATTTTTTATTTCCATTCATCATGAGAAGAAATTTATTTGAAGGAAGTTGGTTCAAAATTTGTAGACAAATTAAATCCACAATCATAATAAACATCCATATCAACAATTGAATCATAATTTTCTATATAAATTTTATTCTTTCTAGTAGAACTTCTCATTCGTGTCTTTAAAACCTCATCAAGATTAACACTTTTAAGTGTCTTAGTGAGCCATTTTGGAGGAGATTTCTCAGATGGCTCAGGTTATTCAATTGACTCAAATGGGTTTGAATAAATATTTAGCTTTCTAATTCTCTCAATTACATCACTCAAAGTGTCTTATTGATCAGTGGCTAAATAGTCATGAGGGGGAGAGAGTGCTTCAGAAGGAGATTCCATATAATGATCCAGGATAGATATTCTGTTGTGTAACCAGCTCCAAAAATAGAAGAAAAGAGATATCAACGCCTTAGAAATAAGCCACTTCGAGGGGGCAACCTCCAATACATTACATAAATGAACAATTCTTGGATGATACAATTTACAAAACCTCCTTTCTATATATAGGAGTCCATGGGGCCATAATGTAATCCTAGTGGGGCCACTATGTAATCCTTGCCGACCTAAAAATAACAATTTAATAACAATATTGGGGTTACAAGGGTACAATAACAACAATAAGGGGGTTACACTAACAACAATAAGGGACTATACTAGTAATATAGGGACCTAACATGCCCCTCTCCTTAAAAAAAGTGTTGTTCTCAATGCTTGAGTAGCTCTGGGTGCTTCTGTATAAAATTCTCATCCTCCCATGTAGAATCTTCAGTGGGTAAGTTCTTCCACTTGATGAGATACTCTGAAATTGATCGATTTCGTAGCTGTCAAGTTCTTCTTTCCGTGACCACTTCAGGTTCCAATATGATTTTTCATTCCTCATCAAGTTCTGGAAATATTGTTTGAACTGGAATATTTTCACCGATAACCTTCTTTAAGCATGAAACATGGAAAACTGGATGCACTCACAAAGAAGCAGGAAGCTCCAATTTGTATGCCATAGTACCAATCTTTTGCAACACCTTGTAAGGACCATAGTACTTTGGCGATAATTTATTATCCTTCTTACCTTGTTTGAGGGACATTTTTTTGTATGGTTGTAGCTGTAAAAATACCCAATCTCCTACATCAAAACATCTCTCGTTGCGATGTTGATATGCCTGTTGTTTCATTCGGTTTTGTGCCAAATTCAGGTTATCCTTTAATAGTTGGAGAACTTCTTGCTGATGCTCGATGTGATCTTCCACTGCTTGAACCTTTGAATTTTCCCTTAAATATGATGTGATGGATGGTGGATGATATCTATAAAGTGCCATAAATGGGGTCATTTTTGCTGCAGTATGGAAGGAAGTGTTATACCACCATTCAGCGAAAGGTAACCACTTGACCCATTGTGTTTGTTTATCAGATACAAAACAACGAAGATATCCTTCCAAACATTTATTTACTATCTCAGTTTGACCATCAGATTGAGGATGATAAGATGAGCTATGAGCTAATTGAGTACCCAAACAAGAAAATAACTCCGTCCAAAAATTTCCATGAAAAATGGGATCTCTGTCACTCACAATAATCCTTGGGTTTCCATGTAGCTTTTGAATTGTGTCCATAAATGTAGTAGCAACTGTACTTGCTTTAAATGGATGATATAATGCACAAAAGTGTGCATACTTGGTAAGTCTATCAACTACCACCATGATGACACTCTTTCCTTTGGACTTAGGTAAACTTGTGATAAAATCCATTGAAATCTCCTCCCAACGTTGACTTGGAATGGATAAAGGTTGTAGAAGTCCCGGGGTCTTAATTGTCTCAATTTTATTCTGCTGGAAAACCAAACATTCCGTCACAAACTTTTGAATATCAGATTTAAGGCCATCCCAAAAAAATTCTTTCTTCACCCTGTGGTAAGTTTTTAAAAATCCCGAGTGTCCTCCTAAAGGAGAAGTGTGCGATTCCAGAAGAATATTTTGTTTTAGTTGGGAATTCTTACAAAGATATAAGCGATCTTTGTACCATAAGGAATCATTTTTCCAACTAAATGTATCAGATGTACTAGGATCTTGCTGCAACTTTTGAATGAGTGTCCATACATCATTGTCCTTCTTCCATTCATCTCTTGCTTTGGCTATCCAATCTGGTTGGATAATAGAAATGGCATAAAGAAATGCTTCCACCTCTTCATTCTTTCTTGAGAGTGCATCTGCAACAACATTAAGCTTTCCTTTTTTGTAGATTATTTCAAAGTCATAACCCAACATCTTTGTGACCCATTTTTGCTGCTCTTCTAAAGATAGTCTTTGTTCCAAAAAGTGTTTAAGACTATCATGATCAATTTTTTCCTTGAAGTGTCTTCCCATTAGGTAAGTTTCGCCATTTATTTAGTGCATGCAGTATTGCTAACATTTCCTTCTCATAAATAGGTTTATGTAAATACTTTCCTTTGATTGGACGACTTTCAAAAGCAATGGGTCTTTCTTCCTGCATTAAAACAACACCAATTCCATTTCCTGAGGCATCACATTCCACAATAAAGGTTTTTGTAAAGTCTGGCATAGCTAAGATTGGTGCTCGACACATTGCCTCTTTAAAATGTTCAAAGGCCTTAGTTGCTTCAGGAGTCCATGAAGATGCATCTTTCTTCAATAATGTGGTTAGAGGTGTTGCTATTCTCCCATAATTCTTAACAAACTTGCGATAATACCTTGTTAACCCGAGAAATCCTTGCAACTGCTTTATGGTTGTGGGGACTTTCCATTCCTTAATGGCTTTAATTTTCTTAGGGTCTACCTTAACACCCTCGTGAGATACAATATGACCCAGATATTCCACCTCTTGTACTCCAAAGAAACATTTGGATTTTTTTGCATATAATTGTTTCTCCTGCAATAGTTTGAGCACCCTTTCAACATGTTCAACATGATCCTTCCAAGACCTGTTGTAGATTAGTATATCATCAAAAAATACTAGCACAAATTTTCTAAGGAAGGGTTTGAAAATGGAATTCATCCACCCTTGAAATGTAGAAGGTGCATTGGTAAGGCCAAAAGGCATGACCAAAAATTCATAATGACCCTCATGAGTTCGAAATGTTGTTTTTGGAATATCTTCAGTCTTCATTCTAATTTGATGATATCCTGAACGAAGATCCAACTTGGTAAAATAAATTGCTCCATGTAATTCATCCAATAATTCATCAATCACAGGAATGGAAAATTTATCTTTAATAGTGAGCTTATTGATCTCCCTATAATCTAGACACATTCACCATGATCCATCCATCTTGTGTACAAATAGTACAGGAGCAGAGAAAGAACTTTGACTAGGTTGAATTATACTTACCCCTAACAATTCTGCAATCATACGTTCAATTTCTCTCTTTTGGACATAAGGATATCTATAAGGCCTGATGTTTGGAGGAACACTTCTTGGAATCAAATGAATAGCATGATCGTGATCACGAATAGGTGGGAGTCCTTTGGGAGTTTCAAACACCTTGGAATGATTGTCCAAGACCTGTTGGAGATCTGCAGAAATAGATAATTTTGATGTTGGAACTTCTAGTGAGCATAATTGTGCAATTACGCCTCATTGTTATTTCTTTAGAAGCTTTGTCATGACATTAGAGCTTATTATCTTTCCTGGCTTCCTCGCAATACCCCGTAATTCGACTTCCTTTCCTTTTGAAAAAAATTTCAAGAAAAGTTATTGAAAATTAAAAGCTACCATCCGCAAAGATTGTAACCATTGTACTCCTAATACAACATCAACACCTCCCATAGGAATGGAAAGAATCAAGGACTAGTCAATACATATTCCCCCATGGTTAGCTTGATATTATGGCATTTTCTAGAGCAATTTATAGTTCCTCCATTTGCAACCATCACTTGACATTCTGGTGCTGGGTATAGGAAACAATTTAATTCCTTGGCTACCTTACAATGAATAAAATTATGGGTGCTATCTGAATCAATCAACACTATTACCTTTTTCTTCTTGATATGTCCTTCTATCTTGAGAGTTTGAGGAGTGGTAATTCTTGCCAGTACATTACACGATATGGTCAGATTCATTTCTTCCCCTTCTATGGCTGGTTCTTGGTGTATATCCTCTTCTTGTTCATTTTATTCTTCCTCTTCACAATCTATGTAAAATAATTTCTTCTTAGCACACTTATGACCTTTAGTGTAATTTCTATCACAAATGTAGCAAAGCCCTTTTGCTCTTTTTTCTTCTAATTGTTGTGGTGTAAACCGTGTAGGTTGTGGAAATCTAGGTGTAGCATCACTTCCTTCTTTATAGAAGTGAGTGGTAGGCTTCCTTGTCGTCATAATTTTACATTCAATTTTTCTTGCCAACCTGGATGCCTTCTCTAATGAATTAGGTTCCAAAACACGAACTTCATGTTGGATGTTATCCTTTAAAGTGCCTATGAAGAGATCAATCCTGTGTTCCTCCGGAATATCAGTTACCCTTATATTCAATTTTTGGAAGTCCTCAATGTGCTCCCCCACTAAGCCATTTTATTTGAGATTTATCAATTGGAAAAAGAAGGTGTTGCTCTTTGTATCCTCATAATGTGCTATCATTTCCTCTGTAAAAATTGACCAAGTGAAATTTTTTTTATGGGAGCAAAGCCATCGATACCATACAAATGTATTTTGTTCTAAATGTAAAGTTGCAGTGTGTACCTTTTGTGTGTTTTGCACGTTATAGAGATCAAAATATTGCTCCATCTATAGTATCCATGTTACAAGATCCTTTCCATCAAACTTCCTCATCTCCATTTTTGGAATATGGTGGTTCTTCTCGCCAACATTAGAGTTTATGAAATCACGATTAACATTTATTTTTTTCTCATCATGAGTTTCTTCTACTATCTTTTAACCATTATGAAACGTTTCTTGTATCAACTTTGTCAAACCTTCCATGTCTGATTTTAGATCATTCTTCATGTTTTCCATGTTGTCTTTCATGTCATCCATCTTAGCTTCCATGCCAGCTTCCATTTCATCCATCTTAGCTTCCACGCCTTTCTTCAAAACTTCCATTTCATTTTTTATTGCTCTTTGCGAGAGCGAAATTTGGTGCACTTGCTCTTGTAATTTTGATAGATCATGTTGCAATTCTTCATCTTCATGAGTCATAGTAGAGCCTTCTGAAGGCTTAATGGGTGTTGAATTATTTTACGGGGCATCTTTTAGAACCCAATACTGGTATCTATTCTACAATATGCCCTTGGAATCAATTCAAAATGATTCTTCAAACAAGACTTATGAAATTCGGAAAAAAAAATACACACCTTTTTCTTGCTTTTGAGGAGCTCGATATTGAAATTGGATTATCTCTGTGATTGCAGCACCTAAATATTTGAATTTTGGTAATGATGTAGCCCTCTGAATTCTCTTTTGAATGCCATAGGTCTGACCTGATTTAGATTCTCCAAGACAAAGTTGTGTCCAATCTCCCACAATGACCTAATTATGGACTGGTTCAGTAGAGCAAACTTGTATGACTTGCCACGTGTCACTGTTTTGTCCTTCGGTTCTGAAATTGATAGCCAAGAAACTAAAGTTTGTGTACTTGTAACCAATTTTTACATCACTCCCATTCGACGCTCAGAGAGAGAGTTATGAATATTTTCCCACGATCACCTCTTTGAGATGAAATTCGGGAGCCTGAAAAAGAACTACCTTCCATAAATCATATCTCTGAACATAATGCGAACCAAGCTCTGAAATATTTTGACAAGTTTCCTCAAGATTTTGGCTTCGCACCCTAATAATTTCAAATTCAGAACCTTCGTAGAAAAAATTTTATAGTGAAAATTCCACGATGACCTGTTTAGAGCAGCGAAACCCTAGAATCCAAAGCTCTGATACCAAATGTTGTGTAACCAACTCCAAAAATACAAGAAAAGAGATATCAACGCCTTAGAAATAAGCTACTTCGAGGGGGCAACCTCCAATACATTACAGAAATGAACAATTCGTGGATGATACAATTTACAAAACCTCCTTTCTATATATAGGAGTCCATGGGACCATAATGTAATCCTAGTGGGGCCACTATGTAATCCTAGCTGACCTAACAATAATAATTTAATAAAAATATGGGGGTTACAAGGGTTCAATAATAACAATAAGGGGGTTACACTAACAACAATAAGGGACTATAGTAGTAATATAGGGACCTAACATATTCCCCCTTCAATATGTGGAATCTCATTATCAAATTCCTGAAAATATTTTGCATGTTCAAATTTATCCAAGTGATCAATTGCCTCTCAACAACATTGTTAGTCTTAGAAGATTCAAGAAAAATTACATCTCTAGATAATATAAAATTCTTATTTACTTCATCACATATACCATATACTTTGGAAGTATCTGAGTACCCAAAGAAGATACATTTTCGACTCGTTTAATCAAGTTTGTTTCTTTGTTCATTAGGTATCACGATATAAAGGGTGTAACCAAAAATCTTGAGATGCCTCACCGAAGGAATGTGGCCATAACACATTTCATAGGCAGTATTCTTCTCGAGAGCATGATATGGAAATTTATTTTTAGTATACATTGCAGATATAACTACATGAGCCTAGAACATCAACTTAACATTTTTGAAAAACATCATTGAACATACCATATTTAAGATTGTCTTGTTCATTGCTTTGACTACACCATTTTGTTGAGGATTATAAGGAAAAATTATTAGATGTTGGATCCCATGCTAGCAAAGACATTTTTCAAATTCATTTGAAGTATAATCTTTTACATTATCAGTCCAAATAGAGCCAATATGAGATTGTGTATTGTTTTCAATCCATGCATGAAAGTTTTTAAAGGTTTCAAAAGCTTCATATTTGTTCTTCAATAGATATACCTAACACATTATGTGTATTAACCAACAAAATCCATCATGTATTTAATTACATTTGCAGAAGGAACAAACATAAGGCCACAAAATTCAAAATGAATCAATTCAAGCTTGATACTTGCTCTTGAACGAGAATCATGAAATGAATTTTTTTTGTGTAACTCAATGAATGATGCATTTCCATTAATTGAAATTATTGATATATAAATTGAGAAGGACACTATTGGAATTCATATCCCACTGTCTGTTCACCTTCTCATTTTATTATTTAGAATGTTTTTCTAAACCCTAAATATTAGGTATCAACAATATACAAGTTGACAGAACAAATCGAGCTCAAATGTATTTTTTAATTTCTTAACAGGAGGAAGCATCACCAACAATTCATGGATATATCAACCTTTAAGTTCTAATCCACCAAGTATCCTAGAGAGAAACCCTCAAAAACCTTGGAGTTAAATTAATCAATACCGTGGTCCTAAGAACTTACTTTAGCTATTGTGACCTCCAAGGATGTTATGTGTTCTAACTATCAACCACAACCCATGTTTCCCTCCCTACCATCCAACTTGATTTTGTTCCTACTATATATAAAGTTGTTAGGATTTGAAAAAAATATAACATTCTAGGTTATGATGAATTATCCTTCTTGGATGATAGTCAAGTTAGATTGGAAGTGCATGAGAACATTCTCCCCCCCCCGTATACTAGATAATTTCTTTGCTTGGAATAAAATACTACTAATCCTAGCGAAACTGTAGTGGAGTTTTGTAAGATCCCAAAACTTAATAATTTATTCAGATCTAGCACATTTGTAATGTTATCAATACAATTACATTCAGTAAAAACCATGAACATACACAGGATTTGGAAATGCAACCTTTTATTTATATTATTAACTGAAAATAAAATACATGCCCATACAATAGATTTGAGCTCCTACAAATGGCATGCTTGGCTGCTCCTTAAAAACAAAAACAAATACTAAACACAATCATGGACCTTGGATGGATCCACCAGATAAATTCACCACAGGGTTTTCATCCCGAGATCAATGTTAGAACTGGCCATGCCAAGTTCTCAACACAAACACAATAAGATAGATAAAACCAGAATGATTCTAAATGCCTAGCTTCTCTCCCCTTTTATAGGCTTGATGGACTTTCTAGAGACCTTATATTATTATTTTTCTCAGAAACCAAGAACAAATAGTATGGGGCAATACTATGGGAAAATACCACGGTAAGTACCATGGATTGATTCTATCCACTTTGAATGGATCAAGAAAGGGAATATTACAAATCCTCCCACCCAAAGGTTGCTTGTCCTCAAGTGATCCACTTTTATCCACAACAGAAGCATTTGTACATTGATACCAGGATCCCATACAATTTGATGTGCCCTCCATGTTGAATGGTCCTGAATGGATCCTTTGATACCTGGATCCCAAAAAATCCTCTGACTTATCCTTTCCTCAATGTATTCTCCTGGATCCCAATACCACCTAAATCCTGGGACATGTGGGTTATGGTATGATTTCAACTCTCCATCTCTGTCCGCACCAAGTGGTTCAAGCTGTAATTTTCCCTTGGCTATGGGTATCCTCCAAATAATCAACCCATCAATAGAATACCAACTCATAATATCTCGCCAATCCATACTTGGGAAAAAATGAATATCTGAAAATCTACTATGTTGATGTTGTTCAATGCTCAATTCATGCTGCTCTACTTGGTTACCCAACATGATGTATTTGGAGAACTATGCCCTGCTTTTCCCAATGTATAAAGGTGGGTTGTTGGTGTTGCAAGCTTTATCTATGTATTCCTGTAGAGGGCTGCTCTGGAAATCTCAATCGTACTCCTCTTGCTGCCTTATGACGGATTTGAGTCGTTCCTCAACACTAGACAACTTGGTCTTTGATTCGGCACATACCCCTATGAGTTCCTCAATTTTTCTATTCTCCTGTAAGACAGTGTCTCGGACTATCCAGACTTTATGCTTCAACAACATAAGATCTGTCTTGAAATGCTTGATCCTTTCTTGAAAGTCTTCTACTGGCAATTCTAGTGCCGTGCTAACTGTCTCTGTATCTGTTTGCACCTGATGCCCAACGACCACATATTCAACTTGAGCCTTTGACCAACTCTTTAGGAATGGTCCATTTTGAACATTATGTTTTTCATGTTGCTCCTTGTGATCATACTCATCATGCTGGTTCACTATGGCTGGATCCTCACTCAAATATCCTAGGTCTCCTTCATCTGTGGAGACAATATGTTCATCCCTTTCAACTGTCGAACATAGATGAATTGGTGGAATTTTATGTATACTTGATTGTTCATATTCTTCATGGATATTCTCCTGGGGATCTACAAACTCCATTGTATATGAATCAACCTCATCAATGGCATTAGGTAGAATTTCCTCATGTCCTTCCAAATGTTTGTTGTCCTGCAAGCCTCCCTGAATAATTTCATGATGTTGCTCACCATCCTGAAGATCAATAGACCCATCTACAAAATATTCCTTGTGATTTGAAGTAATATCCTCTTGTTCTATCTTTGTTTCCTTCTTCCTATCATCTGGACAGGAATGGTTTAGGGCCCAAGGTCCCTTGAAAATAAAGCATAGTCCTCTCCTCCTTAGTTCATTCTTGCTGCAGATTTTGTTCTTGCTTTGATTATCATTTTTGTCTATGGAGATATGGCTACTTAAAGGACCATATAGCCTCACTAGTACAAGGATTTTTTGGTTTTTTTTCAAAATTTCTTCAAGACGATCCATCTTCACATAGCAAGACAAAGAAATATAAAAAAATGTATTTTTCCTTTTCATATTTTGATTTTTTCCTGGATGAAACTAGGTTAAGTTGGTGCCAACAAAAGTATATAAATAACAAAACCTCTTGAAATAATATTTCAGCACTCGATTTGGAGATATGCTTCCCAAATACACGTTCCCTTTTGCACAATACAATATTCCGATTTCAATGTATGTGTAAACTCATCTCATGATGGCATACTTTAGGAGGTCCCGAAATGATGCACTATGAAGGAATATGCTCAACAACACTCTATCAAAGATTTTTTTTTTTTTAAATCCTTACAGGTCCCAAACTAAACTCAACATTTTGTCCCTTCCCTTTTCTTTATAAATCAAACCCCTAAAAAAAATATCAACTCCTGTCATAATTTTCAAAACTATAAACTTGGCTTAAAATTGTGAGTCAACTCCATTTACCCACATTCACACTCAAAATACATCTCGTGATTAAGAAACATTCAACTTTGTTCTCAATGTTGCCCACTGAACCAATCCTCCTCCTTGACTATCCAGAAGATCGGATCAGGTTAGATCGATTTCTGCTCCTTTTGCAACACACAAATTCTTCTTTCAATCAACTGAAAAATAAAACCAACTAGGGGGATACTCAATACCACCGAAGATCAGGATGTCTGCTAGGGTGAGAATAAATCCCACCGAAGTTTCCTGCATAAAACCCTTAGACTAGCAAGATGCACATCTCTCATACCACTGTAAGATCCCAAACGTTAAAAATTTAGTTAGATCTAGCACATTTCTAATGTTATCAATAAAATTACATTCAGTAAAAACCATGAACATAGACGGGATCTGGAAATGCAGCCTTTTTATTTATATTATTAACTAAAAATAAAATACATGCCCATATAATAAATTTGAGCTCCTACAAATGGCATGCTTGGCTACTCCTTAAAAACAAAAACAAACACTAAGCACAATCGTGGACCTTGGATGGATCCGCCAGATAAATTCACCATGGGGTTTTCATCCCAGGATCAATGTTAGAACTGGCGAGGCCAAGTTCTCAACCCAAACACAATAAGATAGATAAAACCAGAATAATTCTAAATTCCTAGCTTCTCTCCCCTTTTATAGGCTTGATGGACTTTCTAGAGACCTTATTTTGTTATTTTTCTCGGAAATGAACAACAAATACCATGGGTCAATACCATGGGAAAATACCACGGTAAGTACCATGGATCAATTCTATCCACTTTGACTGGATCAAGAAAGGCAATATTACAAGTTTGCATGTAACTCAACCATCCATGTATAAAAATATCTCACTAGCTTTGGTGTAGGATATGGTGAGGACCCAAATAGACAAGTAGAAAGGAAATATACACTTTCATATCCTCTCTTAAGGAGCCTAAGAATCATATATAATGATGAATATATGTGGGATGTAACTTAAGCTCAATTTACCCCAATCGTGACCTTTTAAAGTGGTTGGGTTCATGTAGCTTGACAAACTTGTAGAAATCATCGAGATAAATCACATTGTTACATCACTACTCCCACTAGGTCATGGAATTTTCATGGTGTACATTCACTTCCTTGGTTAACATCCTTAATAAGGTGATAATATGCTTAGAACCTTCCATTAAAAGTTTGATATTTCTATTTCATCAAATTAGACTCTCAAGAGTAGGCACATAAATATGTAGAACTGGGAGTTCATTAGGGGAATTTCGAGGTCTAAAATGAGCCTCCTGAGAAAAATGTACAAAAAAAATATACTTTATAAGGACCAATAGGATTCAAGATGATGATGTCAACCATGGGGGATGATTCACCATTTTTTTAAGTAAAAGGGTTAAAATATTAAAAATCTTAAAATAATAAAGCTACTTTTTCAAATTGTATTTTCAATTTATCTCCCAAAATTTTTACTCAAATTTCAAGTGAGAGTACTGTTGGGCACCAGATTTGTATACTTTCTTCTCTCATTTTTACCCTACCTTTCTATCTCTTTGTGCCATTATTTATCTTAAAAGCATGAGGTAAAACCCTTGTTCCTACATTTTATGGGATATTTGATTAATGATGTACTTGCCATGAAGGTTTTACCTTTTTACATATTAACTCCTATATTTCTTCAGATTTGGCTACAACATGCGCGTCACGTCCGCAAGATAGGGCACAACCCATCATTTTCCAGCACCTCCCTTATTTTCTGCTACAGCGTAATAGCCATGGATGTATCAATGTTATCTTTGGCTTTCTTACGGTTTCTTGCTAGGAAATCCAGTTTTTGTTGTAACAATATGTATTTTTGTAACAATGGAGTTGTTGGGAGAAATTGGGGATCTCAGAACTATGGTATAAAGAAGCCTACGGGTTGTGAATCAGGAGACCGTTACACATATATAGATCTTGTAATTAATCCTTCTATTATTAATTGAATATACAACAACTCACTGTTTCTCCTGTAATCTTTGAGTTTCCGTAGCCCTTATCCAAGAGTTGGGCCCACTCTTGTGATCAGGTGCTGCGTTCTTCTTTCTTTTCTTGCAGTATTATGTTTTGTGTGATTCTTTAATTGTTGTTACAGTCGATTTAATTGCCATGGATGCTTTTTATTTCTACAGTTCATTGATTTTTGTTACAATGATATTTGTGTTATAGATTAAACCTGTGATTCACAGTAGACCATGTGCTTGTATCTGCATATACTTTTCTGTTAGTCTTGAAATAACTAACACCCTTGGGTTGATGATTTATGTGGAAAAAGGATTGAATCGTGTTCATATCTGGACACCAACATTTTGGTGTCGTTTTTGGGGAAGGCTAGTAGGTGCAAGAACAGGATCTGCAGTACATCTCAGAGTTGAACTCTCATCTTGAGGTAGGAATCTATTGCCCAACTTCAAGTCCAGAGTGTAGGTTCTTTGTATTCTCTTTTTTCTTTCTTTCTTTCCTGTTTCTTTTATCATTTGTTTTCCGTAAAAATTAAACCCTCGTCTTGGAGAAGGTATTTTGTAAAACCTTGCCCTAAGTCCTGGGCGTAGTCCAACTTTTCTTTCCTAATTTTTTTTTTTATTTCCTGTTTTTCTTTCTGTTGAAGAGGTTAATCCCCTCTGTGGACAGAGGCGATCCCTACTAGCCTAGACCGGGTCTAGCAACAATCGAACACGCTAAAGTGCAGGTTCCTAATTGCAAATAAACTGACTTACGATGAAGGCTTACCTGGAATCCAACGCTGTCATTTGTAGAAGAGGTAGTGCTCCCATTCCTCAGCTCTGGCAGATCAGAATCCTCACGATCTCCGTGACTGGACACCTCCACATGCAAGAAACAAAACAAATGCAAGCATAAAATCCAGTACATACAACTATATGTCAGTCGAAGAAGACATAACTCATGGTCATAATCAAGAACAAGAGTGGAACCATAACCAATAGTCGCTTATCATTAATTAATCAAAGGAAGAATACAACCATTGCTTCGACGCTGAATTCTCCTTCGGCGGGTCGTCAGCAGAACATGTCTTGATAAAGCCTGTCGGGGATGGGACAAGCCTCTCTCTTCGAATGCTTGAAATTAGTCTCCTTGCTTGGATTTGGCTTTAAGAGAACTAAGAAGACTCTTGCAGCATATGGATGTGAATGCTCTTGGGAACTTGGAGATTAGCTTGCAAAGGAGATGAGCAAGCTTTTATAGATGGAGGAAGGGGAGTTGGGATCCCTATAATCATGGGATTGGCCCTATCATCAAGGAAGCTTCCATGAGAGGTAGCAAACCACTTCCTCTCTATGGAAATATGTAGCCAAACCTCCCAACTAAAGATAGATACCAGTTTATGAATTGGTTAGGATGAAAATTCCGCCATTTATTTTTAAAAAAACATTCCTTAAAATGGCTGGTGCGAGTGCAACTCTGAGACAGAGTGCCAATTGGCGCACCCTCTTTGAAGGATTTCCTCCATTGGCGCGGGTACTGAACTGGCTACCCGCGCCAATGCAAAAAGAGGTTTTTTTAGGGTTTTTTGCAAGGAGATTTCTTCAAGGCAATGAAAGCTCATGTTCAGAGGGATGTCATGCAAGTGTTTTTAAGCTATGTCACTGCACACAGGTCACGGAATGAGCCCTAAAATGTGTGGGACGGGGATTGCAGGGACGGTGACAAATTTTTGTGTAACAGATGCCCCTAAAGCATGAGGCCCGAGAGAGAGAGGGGTGAAATGCTTTACGAGAACATGTCCAACTGAAAACACTGCCGTTGGAAAACCTGCGAAGCGAAGTACAACTGATATCTCAAATACATGATATAAGTGGTATGAGCGCAGCCATCCATAATAGAGTATACAATAATCGAGATCCGAGGCATGGATGCAGCCATCCAGTGAGGATTGATAAATACACTCAGGTATGGTCGCAACCATCCAGTGAATGAGTCATGTAACCAATAATAATAATCCACAAAATTGCAACCTCAAGAGACAAAATCCAGGGTCTTGTGCTCCATCTCGACCCGAACAAAGTACAAGTTTGAGCATGCGAATAAGTGAGTTGTAGTCGAGCATGCAAGAACATCGTCTGATTACTAGCCAATGATGAAAGTTGTTAACAGACGCGAGAGGTACCACCAATAATGACAATGGTCCTCAAGGTACTATAGGTACAATATACGGCATGTGAACAATGAGCTGACGTCGAACACCCGCAGAATCACTCGATCGGAGGCCAATGATGAAAACCTAACGTCGAATGCGAAGAACCTGCCATTGAGGATGCAGGCTCCAAGGTACCAGAAGGGAGTCTCTAGATCAGCTTCCTGGATAATGAGCTGAATTTGACAGGAAGTGACCTTGATCGAAGGTGGGCCATAGTGTTTCCCACATCATCGATGCGAGACAGAGGAACATAATGTCTTTGTGAATCAGGATCAGATGAGAATCAGAGGAAGGTTGAAAAATTGCAAAGGTCAACTTCTCTTGAACATATGGTGGCACGACAGTGGATTTGGTAGCATTTTGACATCAATGGATCAGAGGTCATGGTGACGAGGCAAAGAGTAGATGAGAGGTAAAAAAGGATTACCCAAACCCATGGAGGCAAGTGAAAAAATGAGATGAGATGTCCCCAACCCAAGACAAATGCATACAAGTGCCATGTTCAAGAGCGACATACTGCCGACACGACAATGATTCTGGTTCCATTTTTTCCCCACCATTTCTGGAGAGTACCCCAATTATTTTTTATAACAAGCTTGAAGGGGATAGCAGATGCTTGTGATATAATCCCATCCCAGTACATTTAACGAGCCCTAGGAAGGAGAGACTCGAATAACGTCATTGCGACTGATCCCAATGTCATCAGGGTTTAACGAGTCTGACAAAGGAAGAACTCGGCATCTTTTCATGTTTAGAGAGTTTGAAAAGATAGCAAAAAGTAAACTCCAACGGTCCCTTTTCGAAAATAGTTTCTCAGACCTGAAAAGGTAGAAAAAAATATCCGAGAAAACCTCCTAGTCGCGATCAGCTAGGGTATTCCTTTTTCGTAAATAATCTAGCCCAGCCTGAAAAAGGGGTAAACGTATACTGGGTAGATGTCGCTTCGTCGCCACTTTAACGAGATCGAAACGACAAGGGACTTGGCGATCTTTTCATGTTTAGAGAGTCAGAAAAGAGCTGAAAGATGACTCCAAAATGACTCTTTCGTGTATTTACCGAGTCTGAAAAAGTATAAAATACAACTCGTTTCACCGTCAAAGTCGCGTAAAGACCTGTTGCTGCGCATAAAAAGCAAGTGTAAAACCCATTTTTGACAAAATGTATTAAATATTAAAGAGAAATAACTTTTAAAAACCTATTTTGAGTTCAAAAAGTTATAAATACGTCAAATGGCAAAAACAAAATTACTTTTACTATTTACCTCACTTGGAGAGCAACAGTGGTCCATTTGGTGTGCGATCTTCCGACAGTGATTGCCACTAATCCGGGCTACCATTCAGATCCTCCTTTGTTGTAGGTAAGAGGCGCTTTCCTGTACTCCATTTTGATTTATTTTTTAGAGATTTCCATTATGCAATAGACTTCTGTGAGGAATTTTTATATTTTTAGGGCTCCGCCCATTGGCGCGGGTATCGGGCACATACCCGTGCCAATGGAATTTTGTATCCAAAGGGCCCGCGCCAACTGGCGCGAATGTTTAGAAAACAACCGCGCCAACGGCGCAATCTAATTTCCGCTTTAAATTATGAATTGTAAATGATTCAAGTGATTTTTTTAGCATCACAGAGATCTAATAGAGGTTTTTGATCATGTTGATGCAGGTTACTGAGGCATAGTGGTCATCGAGTGGAAAGAGAGGGAGCATGGGGAAGAGGATGAATTAGCCATGGAGAATGAAGCCTGTATGATTGCACTCAAGAATTGCGGGCTTAAAAAGTTCTTCCTAACACCTTGCTTACGAGCTCAACTTGAGCTTGTACAATACCTGGTTAGTATTTGGGATGAAAACGAAGAAGTATTCAGACTTCGGGACCAGGTGTTGCAACTGGAGGTTTCCGACATATACTTCATAACCGGACTGTCGCGCAGAGGCCCGGTACGTATATTGATAGGAAGCAGACCATCCGGTGAAAAGGTGGAGCAAGTGATGGCACGAGTGTGCCTAGAGGCACGAAGAGGATCGGGAAGCAGAAAGGTGGATATTCACACTATCCCCGACCTAGCACTCAGGGTGGTGCTACACACCATCACGTAGGCTACGGGATCGCAGGCACCGCATGAGGCAACAAAGGCCCAACTCCTACTAGCCTCAAAATGTATGAGTCCAATGCTATTCGAATGGGCTACATAAGTGACGATTAACATCAAAATATAGCTCACGAGGTGCAAGAAAGCCAAGCTAAAGTAGTTTGGCTATGGTTCCATTCTGGTATCATTCATCTTGGAATGATTACTTATCTTTCAGGGCCAAGGGGCCATTGTAGCTGAGCCGATACCAAGAGAGATGAGGATGGCTCGTTGGGCAGCACTAATGCCCAGATCAGGAGGAGGCCAACAGATGTCCTAGAGGCCAGATTTTTTTGGATGGTTGCGGCGTCAGTTGATTGTGGTCGAAGACTGGCCCTATGCTGGAACTGATTTCACTGGAGACCCAGATCTCCCACTTCCGGAGGGGGATGAGTTGGATGAGGAGTTGGGTATGACTCTCTTTTTGATTTTTTATGTTTTATGTTTATTTTTGGTAATACATGTCCATTCTAACAACATTTTATGTGTGTGCAGATGTGGGCCCAGAGAGACCAGCTGGTATGTCTCCTATTGCACGGAGAACTCATCCCGCAGCTGACCCTCAGGCAGAGGGTGCCGAGGGAGGAGAGTTGATCCAGAACCTTGAGGGGATCGCCTAAGGGATTCCAGACTATGCTCGGCTGGCAGATGTACCGATGGCATACCAGAGACATATGGTGGGAGTGCCTAGCTGCGTCCACCGTCTTCTGAGACGCTTAGTACATGCAGTTACTTGTTATCATGAGCACCATGCGGATTAGTCACCTAGGGCTTTTTCTGCATATTTTTTGAGAGACATGTCGTCTCCGAATGTATTAAGACGAACATGTATATTTTGAATTTATGTGATGCACACTATGTAAACATTATATACCTATATATATACATATCTATTTCTGGATGGATCTTTCTCTTTTACATGTGATGATGTTTTACAAATTGCGCAAATGTCTATCTAAAACCATATTAGCTACTACATCCATTAATGTATTCATATGCCTGGGTATGTGTTGATATGTGATATAATAAAAATTTCTTTCCAGTAAACGAACACGTAGATACAGACGTAAAATGGATTGATTTCTAACATAATAATGACCATTAAGCTGTGACACTACAAGTTGTGAGTCTAGATATACAAGTAATTCATGGATACCAAGGTTTAAAGCCTCGGTTAATAATTCTAACACAGACCTATATTCCGCGATGTTATTTGTAGCACGCCCTAGACATACACCTTGCAAGTTGACCAACTCACCAGCAGGATTGTAGATTACCTAGGCTGCCGAAGACAAGTTCCTGGTACTGTGGGAGGCACCATCCGTGAAACCGAAAAATGGAGTAATGGACATCTGCACAATCAGGAAGACCCGATCAGCAGAAAAAAACTTACATCACACACCACACCACACATTCACACAAATGAATATACACACCTATGTACACACACCACACTAAAAATAACTTAAGCGTAGTATTTCTTAAGGTACAACCTATTTCTAGGCTGCGCCAGTGGAACTCCTTCATAATCAATGAGCTCATAAGCCCCATTTTTCAATACTCGTTTTACTATGTAGGGCCCATGCCACATGGGCTGGACCTTTCCTGCCCCGAGTTTTTCGTGCGCTTGGTCGTATAGGAGGACAAGGTCTCCTTCGACAAAAGAATGTGGAGAGACAGATTGATCAAAGTGTGCTTTGACCCACTTTTTCTGTGCCTCAATGACTAAGGTAACCAAGCGGTGGGTTTCATCGAACCGTTCTAAATACAAGAGACGCTCTTCTTCAGGAGAAGTGTTGGGCAAAAGTTCCACAGCTAATTTTAAAGAAGGAATCTCGCACTCAACCGGAAGAGTTGCTTCCAGACCATACACCAATTGGAATGGTGTGAATCCGATCGCACTCTTTGCTGACATCCAGTAAGCCCATAGAGCTGAGAACAGTTGGAGGTACCAATTGGAGTTATGAATTCCAACTGTTCGCTGAAGCATAGTGAGCAAAACCTTGTTCACAGCCTCAACCTGGCCATTTTCCTGTAGGTGATATGGCGTTGAGCTATCATGTCGTAAGCCCAACTTTGATGTCAGCTCGGCCATCATGTAATCTCGAAAGTGAGTGCCATGATCGGTCATAATGGCCCGAGGGACCCCGAAACATGCAATGATATGGTTGAAAATAAATTGAGTAGTTGTCTTACCGTCCGCAGCAAGTGTAGGCATCGCTTCAGCCCACTTAGTAAAGTAGTCGACAACGACGATTATATATGCATGCCCCTCGGCCGAATGAGGGTTACACGTCATGAAATCTATGCCCCATTTTGCAAAAGGGCCGATGGTAATAACATGATGCAAAGGGAGAGGCGGCGCGCACATCTTGTGCTGAAAAACCTGGCACTCATGACATTTTCGGACTGCAACAATACAGTCTTTGAATATCAAGGGCCAGAAATAACCTGCACGCAGAATCTTCTGGGCAGTAGCATATTCGGATATGTGACCACCACAAGCGCCACTGTGACAGTCATTCAAGACTTTTTCATCCTATTCAAAATTCAAGCACCGACGGAGCACCGAATCTACTCCAACACGGTATAAAGTATCTCCTACAATGCGGTAGGGTTGAGACTGATGCCGAATCCGACGTCGGGCATCTTTAGTCAACTCAGACCGGAATGTTGAGGTTTGAAGATACACTATAATTTCCCCATACCAGGGATCGCGAGTGCTGATGAGAAAGAGTGATTCATCCGGGATATGATCCTCGGAGTGAGATGGGGTGGAGTCTGTCAGGAGAGAGCATATAAGATCCGCAAAAGCCAGTGATTTTGTCGACTTGGCAATTGTAAACTCCAAGTCGAACTCCTACAATATGACAATCCATTTAGAGTACTTGCCCCCCAGTAATTGTCTAGATAGAATATATGTCATGGGGTTGCAATCTGAAACCACGGTTATTGTACGCAACAGGATGTAATGGCGAAAGCGCTGCACAACGTGTACTGCTGCTAAGGCCAATTTATCGACATGAGCATAATGCGTTTCTGTGTCGAGAAGATTCCGTGATAGATAATAAACAACATGTTCATTTCCATCATTGTCATCCTGCACCAGAACCATAGCTATGGTGCTAAACGCAACGGCCAAATATAAAGTGAAGTCACGATGATATTTCGGAGGACGAAGCAAAGGAGCATTAACAAGTAACATCTTAAGCTTCTCAAAGGATTGTTGAGCAATTTCATCCCAATGAAAGGGAACGCTCTGTTTTAAAAGGCGCATAAATCCTTTGGCCACCTCCACGTAGTTTGGGATAAAGCGTCGAAGGAAGCTAGCTTTTCCCTGCAGACTCTGCAAGTGATGTAACGAGGAGGGTGATGGGAGATTAACAATGGCCTCAACCTTTAGGGGGTCAAGGCGAATTCCATCCTTGGAGACTATGAACCCCAAAAGACGGCCAGAATCCACACAAAAGACACATTTATGAGGATTAAGTCTGATATTATAGCGTCTACAGTGAAGGAAAATCTGGTGGAGGTGTTCAGGGTGGTCCTTCCGTTCAGCTGAATGAGCTGGCAAATCGTCCAGATAAGGCTGAACGATATGGTGTATGTCGTGGAAAGCGTAGGACATAGCACGATGAAAAGTAGCTCCAGTGTTCTTCAAGCCGAACAGGAGCTTTTTGTAAGCAAATGTACCCCACGGACAGATGAATGCAGTCTTATGTTAATCGACAGGTAAAATATTTATCTGATTATACCCAAAAAAGCCGTCCATAAGGGAATAAATCTCACTCCTAGCACATTCATTGATAATTTGATCTATGAAGGGAGTGGGGTAATTGTCCTTAGGACAGGCGCGATTAATATCGCAGTAATCAACACAGATTCTTATAGTACCCTGCTTCTCATCCACAGGGACAATATTAGAGACCCATTCTTTGAGGGGAATTGGGTAAATGAAGCCCGTGTTCAGAAGTTTCTCAAATTCTGCTTTGATGGCAGCGGCTTTGCAAGGATGCACTGGGCGTAAGCGTTGGTGCACGGGTTTCGCACCAGGATAGGTAGGAATCTCGTGCACTACGATACTGGGATCAATCCCAGGCATTTCCTCATAGGACCACGCGAACACATCTATGAATTCTCGAAAAAGATCGGTATAAATCCGAATCTCTTCAGGCAAACAAGTAACTCCCACGTGTATATTCTCGACTACCCCCGGTTTGACGGAGATGTCGATTAGGATGGTTTGAGTGATGTTACCTAGGTTTCCTTCCGAAAATACCTCATGAGTCAATATAGGCGTTTGAAGAGGCGGAGTAGGAACCTGGGATGCAAAATGCTCCAGACAATCCGACATTGCCCCCAGGCTAGGCATGAAGGAGGAACAATGACGTCCATCGCTCCAAAGGCAGCTCCTCAAGAGAAATTGTTTCAACAATGGCTTCATCAGAAGGAAAAATATCTGTTAGAGGGTCCTGCGAATTGGCCTCGCCCAGCCAGGGGGATTGAAAATAGGTGTCCAGAGCCATGCTCGAAGGAGCATGTTGAGAAGGAGGAGGATCGGATGCGGCAAAAATTTCACAGTAGCTAATCTTTACTGGAGTTAAGGGCATCGATTCTCCAAGATAAGGCACCTGTTCAGGAGAAGGGATGATCCAAGGGTCGTCAGACCTAGAGATCATATTAACTTGAACGGTGTTGGGTGGTGGCGCGGGAAAAATACCCATGAGGAGGGGGTCTTTGAAGAGACCGGGTCCCACACTCTCAGGGGGATTGGGGATCTGATCCACGTAAGGAACGTTGTTCTCGAAAGAGGAGGTGAAGAAAGACAACTGATCCACAGTAACAATTTTGCCCTCGTGAGGAAACTTGAGAAGTCGAAAGAGGGTGGACGGCACGCATAACATGGCGTGAGTCCAACTGCGGCCAAGAAGTATATTGTAGTTAAGTTTAGCGTCAACCACTTCTACTTCTACATTGACTGTCTTCCCCTGTAACGTAATCGGTAAACTTTCGAGAACACCCAGGGGTTTAGATTCCCGACCGTCAAATGCTTCTAAAGAATTGGGTGATGATGACAAAGCCGGAGAGCCAATGGCCTTCCAGTAGGCGGATGACATGATGCAAGTGGACGCACCTTCATCCACAACGGCCCTATGGATGTTAAGACCGTTAATCCCGACTTGAATAACCAAAGCGATTTGATGTGGAAGTCTGAGAGTAAAGTTTTCCAAATCGAACTTGGTGAGAAGACTCAAATTGGCGGGATCGATTCCACCGATCGCTGACAACAAAGCCTTCCGTTGTGATGGGAAACTTTGAAGAACTTCCAATGCAGACATGGAAAAAGGCGCTTGTGCCAAATCCTCAACAATACTGTAGTGCTGAGTGGCACAGGCGTTTGGATTGTAGGAAGATCTTCATAGAACACCTTTAGAAGGTGGCTTCACAACAGGTTCGGCAGTAGGCTTCTCAATTTCCAAATGACCAGAGACAGGTGGGGGAGGTGGACCATCCACCATCTCCTTCCTAGCTGCCTAACACGTTCCAGAATAATCCTTCGACTGTGTAGCGATGGAGATAGGTGCAGCGCCATTCATCATAAAAAATTGGGACCCAAATGGTGCAGATGGTAAAGGCTCTTCAACCATTTGGGTCTGCTGAGACGGGAATGGTTCTTTGAGAACTGTCGTAGTCCCCTTCGAGCCTTTGAGGAGTTGAGTAACTTTAGATCGTCGGGAACAATTTTTGGTATAATGATCTCCTTCACAGATAAGGCAGGGATACTTCGGTTTACGTTGGGAACCGTCCTCAGTGTGAGGTTTGGACTCTGGCTTTGGGGCGTCGGATTTAGATTTTCCTTTGCCCTTCTTTTTCCCTTTGGAGGCTTTTTCCGTAGGATTAGCCTGAATGGCGTTAATCTCTGCAGTTTTGCTAGAATTGGTAGGGGCGGGAGGAGCAGAATTCTTGTTAGATGGATTAGACTTCTGCTTCCCATTCGAAGATTTCTTCGAATTCTGAGACACAGAACCAATAACACCATACACCACAGGGGTAGGTGGAGCTTTAGAGGTTCCAGACCGTGGAGAATCAGTCAAGATATCATAAAGCGTGCCGGACTAAGAATATACAAGATCCAGATATTGGGCACGCGCGATGGCTTGTTCCTCCATCACACACACTCCCATTGCAATATCTTGGGCTATTTTGTTAACGAAGGAGGTGGTGAACCAATGAGTTAGTATCTGATCAGGTATATGAAACTTGATCAGTCTACGACGACGTCACCACTCATGAATGTGATCAGAAATGTGGGTGGCTTTGTCCTGCTTCAAAGAAGTCAGGAGGTGCATCTCGGCTTCGTAGCGAACCGGTAACTGAAATTGAGTCAGAAAATCCATGGCTAACGAATTGAAATCTTGAAAAATGCCACGGGATAACTCGATATACCACTTAGCGGCAGCACCAGTCAAAGTGTGTTGGAAGAGGCAGAGACGAATTGAATCATCTACCCAAGAGTTGGATGAACACCAAAGATGGTAAGTCATCGCATGAGCTTGGGGGTCCTCCCCAGCCTTACCCTCAAACTTGGGGCAGTCACCTGGTATCTTGGTAGGAACCGGAGGCCAATAAGGATTGTGCAAAATCAGATCATTGGTTAATTTCGAAACATCCGGTAATTCCAAGGTAGCCAGGAACGACAATGGCAGATTGACCGGCATGCCCGGCCCTTGATGAGGACCAGTACCTGTACTCCAAGTTGGTTGAGAATATCCCTGCCCCCATGAGTTCTCGCCCGTAGGATTCTAACTGTAGGGGGTGTATCCAGTCTGATTTGGTTGTTCGTAACCAACATACGGGGCTTGGTAACCAGAGTATGGACCCTGATTATATGTTGGCCCCGAATAAGCAGCATTTGGATTTGGATGCTGAGTATAGGTGTAACCAGGTTGATGAGGATAAGATTGAGAACCTTGGGGCTGGTTATAATTCGGTTGATATTGAACATGAGGATAATAACTGCCCTGAGGATGAGTGGGTTGCTGATAGGTGGAACCCTGCGAAGCCTGATAATTAGGGCGCAGTTGTTGATTTGGCTACGGCATCGAATAAATCGACTGCTAGGCAGGGTTGATATAATGAGAAGGTTGGCCTGGTTGGACAGGTTAACCTGGCTGAACGGGCTGCCCTGGGTTAACAGGTTGACCCGGATGAACAGGTTGCGTAGGCTGACCTAGCTGTAGAGGAGCCCCAGGCTGTGTCGGATGGGTCGGTTGGCCTGGAGGAGAAATAGAGCCAGGTCGTGGCTGGTAACCGGTTTGACCTATAGCAAGACCATGAGATGATCCTGGCTGATATGCAACGTTGGGACCAACAGGATACTAAGGTTGCATGGGTAGGGAAGGTTGGACTTGCCCCCCAGGACCATAGACCGGCCCTGGTTGGTACCCCGACGGAGACTGCGAAGGTTGACCGGAAGGGTAATACTGCCCTTGCAGACTGTATGATGGCACTTGTTGGCCCGCAGGGTAGCCCTGGAAGGGTTGTCCCTACGGGTTATAAGGATAGCCAGGCTGGCCCGAAGGTTGGCCTTGGAAAGGTTGCCCTTGCGGGTTATATGCCTGTCCAGTCTGGTTATATGGTAAACCTTGAGCATGAAGGTAAGCCTCTAGAGCAGGGAAACGCAACATATTCCTGTGCTCATTGTATTGATTTGGAAAAGCATACACAGGTGTACCATCCTGAGCATAATGTGAAAAGTATGAACGATTGGGGTCTTGAGAGGATGGTCCAACCTCAGAGTTTAGTTGTTGTAAGGACAACTGGTACTCCTCCAGAGAAGTGTTCTCCAGTATAGCGGATGCTATGTAGATGTCTTCGGGAAATGATGTGGCCCTTACGGACTGAGTGGTAATAGTGGGTGCAGAGGGGGCCACACAAATAATGGACCTGACGGGTACAAAAGTGACCTAAGGGGATGACGTAACATGAGTCTGAGGAGACATCCCCAATGAAGGAATAACCGGCCTCGTAGAAGGAGCTGGTGCCCCCATAGAGGCAGCGGCGGCAATAATCTGACCCAAAGATCTATACCTTGTTGGTAATGAGGGACCGGGTGATGACATAACAGATGGTTCAGCGTTGTCTTCTGGGAATAACTTCCGAGGAAACAACTGGTAATCTTCACCGGACATGGGAATTTCCTTGCTGGATTCACTCATGTTTGAGCTTGCCGCTAGATCTTATAATAAACAGCGAGGACTAGGAGGAATAATAGTAGCTATAAAAGGCGACCCTAATGTAAGAGAAAGGAAATATGCCCCTAATCTTAATTCGAACCAAGGGTCGGAGAAGGGCCAATTGAAGTCAACTGGTCCTCCAAAGGGAAGCTCAGACAGAACAGGTCCCCCGTCGGGAAACTCAGAAACAATGGGCTACTGTGGTTCAACAGAGGATTGGGAAGCCTCCGATGAATCGTCCGTATATGGACTACTAATAGGCGAAACCGAAGGTTCCACCACTGTGGTAGTAACGACAAGAGAAAAAGATCAAACACACACACGGGCTGAAAAAGAGTCAAGGCACACAATCAAACGACCACAAGAAAAATCTAACAGGGCGTGTGATCACGGGTGATTTATTTTTTACCACATTGAAAAGTAGGAACTTCACCGTTTCATGTTTTAAGAGTCGAGAAATGGTTGAAAGGTGACTCTATCTCTTTCAGTTTTGAAGCAAGCGTGAAAGGACAAGCGCTTGGTGATCCTTTCAAATTTAAGGAGTCAGAAAAGATCAAATGACTACTCAGGAATACTAGGCAAAGGGTGTACCAAATAACCCTGAACTGCAATATACACCTTGGTTTAAAAAATGAAAGAGAAATCAATCAAGGAATTTCCGTACGTGCAGGAAATCTCCCCGAATGCTATGTCCGGTGTATCACGGGTATAGGGCAGTAGACTCAACTTCCTGTGGATAAAGGATTGAAACCTAGTGGGGTCTCCCTTCATATATGTGACAGTACGGGGAGCACAAGTCTGTACTAGTGCTGTCTAATGCTAAGAGGCGAACGACAGCTACTAGGTTTTAAGACGCCGGAACACATGTCTAGCCTAGACCTCTAAATGTGTTTCATTAGATTTCAATGCTGCCTTAGTGTAAATTGAGTAAATTTTAAAGTTTATCTTCAATTACGTTTAAGTTTTCAGGCCCTATCGAATGTAATGTCTCAAAATCTCCTAAATCAAAACTACATGCCACAGTATACCATTTCATTCGATGAAAGCTAATTACAAGAGAGTTAAGAGCTTTTTCACACAAATGAAAATGATCATAAAAAAACCAGCAAAGTCTCTAATGCAGCTAATGGAAACCAAAAACTTTTCTCTCAAAGTCACTAATCACTAATAACACCGAAAATATTTTAATTTGCACTAACTAATCAAGAGAAAAAGAGATTTTTTTTTTTTTCAAATGTTTAAGAGCTAGATGCACCAAAAAACCTGAACACTAATGAAAATAGAAATTTGAGAAATGATGATAAGAGAGCAAAAACAAGCAAATTTCACTCAATAGCAATCACAATCAAACCTCAAATTGACCAAAATTCCCTCAAAACCAAGAAAAATCCCAAAGACTTAAATGAGCCGTGAAATCTAGGCCCAAAACGAAACAAGGCAGAATTTGAATAAAAAAGGAATCAATCACTCAAACAACGCAATGAAACGATAAACAACTGTCAAATGAATGCAGGGAAGCAATCACAACGTTGACTAAACGAATGAAAACCAAAAACTCCCAAGGGAGGCTCGACACACCAAAGCACCTAGATGCCCTAGGGCTAAAATGTAAAATCGAAGGAAATAGGCAAACAACCAGAGGATGGAGGTTTCAATCAGTCAAACTAGGCTCTAGTACACTCAAACAGCCGGAAAAACAAGACCAAAATCACAAATCAGTGTCAGAGAGCTCAAAACACAGAAAACCCTAATAGCTCACAGGATTGGCGCAATTGTGAGGCTGAAATTAGCGCCAGAAAGGAATTGGCGTGGGTTGTACACAAGCAACATGTGCCAATGGACACGACTGTCGAGCTAAAAAGCGCGCCAGCCGAGTTAACTATGCAAAAATAAAAAAACAAGCAATCCCAGACACAGACCAGTGATGACAAGGCTAAAACAAAGCCAAAAAAATAGAAAAAACCAGTCCAAAGAGCTGACCAAGCAAGCAAGGCTAAAAAATGACCAAAAAGACAAGACAACACTCCAAGTCGTTCAGTTCTTAAACAAAACCAGAGATTGACTGAAGCAGCGTTGATCTACTCCGCTAATGCAGAGAAAAAGCGTTTCGAAGGCTATCTGGCCGTACTTTAGGCTCCGTGTAAAGTTTACAAAGCAAACAACAAGCTGATCTCCCCAGTGGAGTCGCCAAATTGTTGAAGAGGTTAATCCCCTCTACGGACAGAGGCGATCCCTACTAGCCCAGACAGGGTCTAGCAACAATCGAACACGCTACAGTGTAGGTTCCTAATTGCAAATAAACCGACTTGTGATGAAGGCTTACCTGGAATCCAATGCCATCGTTTGTAGAAGAGGTAGTGCTCCCGTTCCTCAGCTCTAGCAGATCATAATCCTCAAGATCTCTGTGACCGGACACCTGCACATGCAAGAAACAAAACAAATGCAAGCATAAAATCCAGTACATACAACTATATGTCAGTCGAAGAAGACATAATTCATGGTCATAATCAAGAACAAGAGTGGACCCATAACCAATAGTCGCTTATCATTAATTAATCAAAGGAAGAATACAACAATTGCTTCGACGCTGAATTCTCCTTCGGCGGGTTGTCAGCAGAACATGTCTCGATAAAGCCTTTCGGGGAAGGGACAAGCCTCTCTCTTCGGATGCTTGACAATAGTCTCCTTGCTTGGATTTGGCTTTAAGAGAACTAAGAAGGCTCTTGCAGCATATGGATGTGAATGCTCTTGGGAACTTGGAGATTAGCTTACAAAGGAGATGAGCAAGCTTTTATAGATGGAGGAAGGGGAGTTGGGATCCCTATAATCATGGGATTGGCCCTATCATCAAGGAAGCTTCCATGAGAGGTAGTAAATCACTTCCTCTTTATGGAAATCCGTAGCCAAACCTCCCAACTCAAGATAGATACCAGTTTATGAATTGGTCAGGACGAAACTTCTGCCATTTAGTTTTAAAAAACATTCCTTAAAATGGCTTGCGCGAGTGTGACTCCGAGAGAGAGCGCCAATTGGCGCGCCCTCTTTGAAGGATTTCCTCCATTGGCGTGGGTACTGAACTGGCTGCCCATGCCAATGAAAAAAGAGGTGTTTTTATGGTTTTTTGCAAGGAGATGTCTTCAGGGAAATGAAAGCTCATGTTCAGAGGGATGTCATGCAAGTGTTTTTAGGCTATGTCACTTCTCACAGGTCACAGAATGAGCCGTCCAATGTGCGGGACGGGGATTGCAGGGACGGTGAAAAATTGATGTGTAACACTTTCTAGGGGCCAATTTCTCGTCCTGGGGAGGGTATGTTATTACTCTGCTCCAGGTCCTGAACTCTGATTCCTTTTATTTTGTTATTTTGTTTGATTTCCTATGAATCTCTTCTCTTGTCCCGGGGAGGAAGTTATCTATCCTACTTCAGGTCCTGAGCTATTGATTGATTTTTCTTTGATGAACCCTCTCCACAATTTGTATGAACAAACATCCGAACAAGATGGGTAGAGGAAGACCCCCAAAGAAAGGGAAGGATTTGGGAAGGAAGACGTATATTCAGGAAATTATTGAAAAATCTAGATCTGAGGCATCATCCCATGTTGCTGCTAGGGTTAGGGTTCAAATTAAATCCGAAGGGTAGTCTGTGGAACAACCAGTGCCATCCATGATACCAAAAGATGTTCTTTCTACAAAAAAATATTTAATAAACAGGGTACTAGTGGAAGAGAAATCCTTATCAACAGCAGAAGGGGAAGAAGTGGCATGTAAGGGATCAGAAGAATTGAGCAACTGTAACTGGGGAGAAGAACCTCAAAAAGGGTTTTCGTCCCCAAGAGAACAAGGCAGTGCTATGAAAATTTTTGTTGCTGATTTAAGATACTTTGATCCGATAAAGGAAATTTTGAAAGACTTTGAGTCTCTCGTGGACCAGGGGAGTGCGGTGCGACCACCTTTGGTTGAATCACTCCAGATACTGGCTGCGAAATCGATCGAAATTCCAAGTGAGTATTGGAAAATATTTATGGCACCTGTAAGTTCCTCGATTGATTTTCCTATAGGAAACGTTACAGGTGATGCACCAATGAGACCCATACCTTTGACAACCTTGCTTAGTTTTGTGGGCTCTCTTTGGAAGACCCTGATACGTTCGTCTTTGAATTTGATATTGTTTGTCGAGGATACGACTATATGACTGATGCTTAGAAATTGAAAATATTCCTTGCTACCCTAAAAGGGACAACCCTAAGATGGTTTATGGGTTTAGGGGGAAGCACGATTACTTCATGGGAAGAAATGAAGAAAGCCTTCTTGGAAAAATACCAAGATTATTGTAAATCTTGCGACATCAAGGAGGAAATATTTAAATTTGCACAGAAGGAAGATGAAAATATGGAGGACTATGCAGAACAATCTAAACACATACTGCAGAGATCTAGACATAGTGACTTGGATAAGGAAATTCTAAAGATCATTCTTCTTAGAGCACTCAGGGAAGACTCTCTGCAACTCCTGAATATAGTGGGTAAAGGAGATATTTCAAAAGAAAACTTCGAAACTATTTGTGATTACTGTATTAAATGTTCAAGGGGGGCTGCAGAAGTGGACAGGGTATTCGGTCATTAAAGACCTCCGGTGGAGGGGTCACAATAGTAGAGATTGGGAATCAGTTAGATAATCTAAGGACCGATATCCTAAGTATGCTATCAACCCAAATGGACACTCTATAAGAAAAACATAAGCAGATGGAGCTGAAAAAAACCATGGCCATATTCTACCCTCAGTGCAGGAAGAAACACCCTTTGAAGGAATGCTCGCTGAACACAGTGGAAGCCTGCGCAATCTATGAACAGACTCACGTGACCAGTGCATGTCCTTCCTTTCCTGGGCTGAAAGCGGTTTTCCAAGGATTAAGCGAGGAAAATACAATGGACTAGCTATATTTCATGGGGTAGAAGAAGCCATGGCCACCTTGCCCACCGGCGGTGAATCTAGGTATGCTTCAGGATCCATCTCATTATTTTCATAATTTTAGTATGGGTCCCCAATCTACACCATTTTCAGCCATGTGGCCTCAATATCAGTATCCCCCTTGGCAGCAATGGGTTCCTCAAGCCAGTCTAAATCCTTCATTGAATCAGACTTGGCGCAGATTCCCTCCCACTGGATAGTTTCCTCAGCCTATGCCTCAGCAACAACTTCAGTCGCCTTCCAATGTGCCCCCAGGAAACCTAACCATTAGACCTCAACTTCCTCTCCAGCCCAACCCAAATCCAAATAATAAAGGGGTTCAACAAACAGATATGTTGAACCTTCCATCCTACAACATTTCTACCGTAGGGCTCAATGAGATAAATCTATGATCCGGCTGGGTAGTAAATGTACCTACTTCACCCATTATCACAGAACAACTTGACGGGGAAGATACAGAACCAAAACAAAGAACAGAGAGGGAGAATGCAGATCAAAACATAATAAACCAGACACCTCCCCAAGTTGGTTCTAATCAAGGTCATTTAACATCTACCCCATATCCTGAAAGATTGACCTTGAGAAAACCAAACCCTGAAGCAGAATTTGATTTTCTAGGAGAACTACAAAATATTTTTGTTAAAATACCTCTTTTACAAGCTATGAGGGATGTACCTATTTATGCAAAAACTCTGAAAGAATACTGCTCAAAGAAACCAGGTAGAAAAACCTAAGGATCCATTAACGGTGCATTTAATGGGAAGACTATCCGATATCATGTTAGGAAAGATCATGCCTGTAAAATACAAAGATCTTAGAAACCCGATTCTAACGGTACAAATTAATGGGATTGAAATCCCAAATGTACTGGTGGATTTTGGAGCTGCCACTAACATTATCATTGCTAAAACAATGAACACATTAGGACTTGGAAACATTAAATCAACACCTACTATTCTGGAACTTGCATACAGATCCACAATTAAACTGGTAGGAAAATTAGATGATGTGATCGTTTCAGTAGACTCATGGTATTACCCTGTGGACCTCCTTATATTGCAGACTCGATCTTCGGTAGGTGGTCACCCATTGATCCTAGGAATACCCTAGTTGGAAACTGCAGATGCCTATATAGGATGTCGGTCTGGACATATGATCATATTAAATGGGACAGTTACAAACGACCTGAAGCTTTATTCTCCTGTGAAACCAAGCCCATCTGAAAAATCATCAACCGGTCAGAAACCTCTACTTGTAGAAGAGCCTAAACCTAAAAATGAAGATGTTATACCAGTTATCACTATTGGCTAGGCCCTTCGATTTAAAACAGAGACTGAATATGATGCCATTAATGCCTTCATTAATGATTCCAGTTCTGTTTCTGATCGAACTCAATATATTCTAGAATTTGCTATGAGTTGTGAGACATAGGAAAACATTGAAGAAGAAGATGACATAGAAGACATTCCTGTGACCCCATTCCATGATAATACTCCAATCGAGATTGAACTAGGGAAAACACTTAATATCAACCTGAACCTGTCTGAATCCCAGACCAAAAAGCTTTTGAAAATTCTTCAAGAACATCAAGAAGATTTTTCCTAGGATTATACGGACATGAAGGGTGTCCCTATTAGCCTATGCACTCATCATATTTATATTAAGGAAGATTTCCGCCCTATAAGACAGCATCAACGGAGGATGAATCCTTGTCTCAAAAATATTGTTAAAGAAGAATTACAAAAAAATTTGGATGTAGGATTCATTTATCCCATCTCAGATAGCCAATGGGTATCCCCACTATTTATCGTTCCCAAAAATAATGGTAAATGTCAGATCTGTGTATATTATAGGGAATTAAATAAGGCAACACAAAAAGACCATTTTCCTTTGCCATTCATTGACCAAGTCCTGGACACCTTGGCTGGAAAGAAGTTCTTTTCCTATTCAGTGGATATAACTAGATCCAGATAGCCCCGGAAGACCAGGATAAGACAACTTTCACATGCCCATGGGGAACCTTTGCATATAGGGTCCTTCCATTTGGCCCGTGTAATACTCCTGCTACCTTCCAGAGGGCAATCTTGGGAATTTTTTCTGATTTGGTTGATGATAGTGTTGAAATATATATGGATTATTTTACTCCATATGGGAATTCATTTGAGGAGGGATTGGAAAATTTGGAGAAGGTACTCAAAATATGTAAACAAACCCATGTATCATTGAGTACAATCAAATGCCATATGATGAGGGAAGAAGGAGTAGTATTGGGAAATTTTCTCTCAACCACTGGAATTCAAGTTGATCCGGCTATAGTAGAGGTAATATTACATTTTATGGTACCCAAAACACCCACAAAGGTACGTAGCTTTATTGTTTGTGCTGGTTATTATAGGTGCTTTATAGAAAATTTTGCTAAAATAGCACATCCATTATTTCAATTGCTAACAAAAGATGTAGATTTTTTGTGGAACGAATATTGTGAGACATCTTTCACGAAAATTAAAGGGCTGGTTTGCACGGCCCCAATCCTTCGAGGACCTGATTGGGCATTACCATTTCACATACATACTGATGCTTCTTAGACAGTAGTAGAGGTTGTTTTAGGACAACAAGTAGACAAAACACCATATTCAATTTATTACATCAGCAAGAATCTAATTCTTGTTGAACTAAATTATACGGTGACAGAAAAAGAATTCTTAGCTGTCATTTATGCTATCAATAAGTTCTGGCACTACATCATCGAGTACTCTACTACTATCCATACTGATCACGCAGGAATCAGGTATTTGATGAATAAACCCATTACTCCTGGTTGTATTACGAGATGGTTACTATTGCTTCAAGAATTTGATATTACGATAGTAGATAAGCCAGGAAAAGATAATGTAGTAGCTGATTTCCTATCTAGAATGGATAACAATGATGAATGCACACCAATAGAAGACAGTTTCCCTGATGAACATCTTTTTGCAGTGTCTACTAAACCTCTGTGGTATGCAGATATGCTAACTATCTTGCTACAGGGAAAGTGCCTCCTCATTTTTCATATAGGGAACAACGAAATATTATTCATCATAGTGCCCGATATTCTTGGATGGCAGGGTAAATTTTTCATACAAGAGTAGATAAGAAGATTCGACGCTGTGTGTCTGAAGATGATATCTATGAAATATTGAAAGCTACCCATGACGGCCCTTGTGGAGGGCATTTCGTAGACAAAAGAATAGGCCATAAGGTGCTACAAATGGGATATTACTGGCCTTCCATTTTTCGTGATGCTCAGAATTATGTCAGGAGGTGTGATAGTTGCCAACGTATGGGGAAACCCAGTAAAGTGGATGAAATACCTTTGCAGGCATAGCTAGTTCTCGAGCCTTTCGAGAAATGGGCTATTGACTTCATTGGACCCTTTAATCTACCCTCCCAACCAAAATTCCACATCTTGGTCTGTACTGATTATATCACTAAGTGGGTGGAAGTCGAAGCAGTTGCGAAAGCAACAGAGCAAGTACTCTCAGATTTTCTATTTGAAGAATTTTTTGCTCGGTATGGTACTCCAAGAGAGGTTGTTTCAGATGGAGGAGAACAATTCCAATCACGCAAGATATAAAAGCTTATGCAAAAATACGGGGTCAAACACAGAGTGACATCTCCATACCATCCCCAAGCGAATGGACAAGTGGAAAGCACAAATAAGACATTAGAAAATATTTTGAAAAAAACTGTGGCATACCATTGTCAGGATTGGGCTCAGAAACTTCCAGAATCTCTATGGGCATTCAGAACAACATGGCAGAATACAACCGGGTTTTCACCATTCGAGTTGGTTTATGGGAAATCCCCGTTGTTTCGAATTGAATTTGAAATAAGCACGCTTAGAACAGCTATGGAAGTTGGTTTAGATCTATCAGATCCCCAGAAACAACGATTGGCTCAGCTTAATGAACTTGATGAAATATGTTCAATGGTTGTCCAGTGAATTACTGCTATTCAACAGCAGAGAACAAAATGGCACGATAAGTTTATCAGAAACAAGGTGTTTCAAAGTGCAGATTGGGCACCACTTTATGACTCTTGTTTTAAGGATTTTAAGGGAAAGCTTTGCACTCGGTGGATGGGACCTTATGAGGTGAATGATGTATTTGATAATGGAATAGTTAGGCTAGTCACAATTGACGATACATGCACTTCCTTTATAGTCAATGGACATCACTTGAGACTATACCATCGATCGGCCTCTAAGGATTCTTTTACTAAACAACTCTCTGAGAAATCTGGTTTGAAGGTTATTAGTGTAGAGAATATTTCCTTTGCACCCTTGCTGTAATAAAATAATAATAATAATAATAATAAAGAATTTTGATCTATTTTCTTGTCTTTTTGCAGGAGCTACGACTAAGGAGTAAAAATCAAGGAATTTCCATGTTACTGTTACTCGGTTGCTGCTACTCTGATGCTGCTACACCGGATGTTGTTACTCAGTTGCTGATACTTATGTTTTTGTTTTGCTGCTACTTCGATGCTGCTACACCGGATGCAGTTACTTAGTTTCTGTTACTTGTTTGCCGCTACTCTAATGCTGCTACACCGGATGCTGTTACTAGGCTGTTGCTACTCATGTTGTTGTTACTTGGCTGTTGCTACACCAGATGCTGTTACTCGGTTGCTACTACTCATGTTGATGTTACTTGGTTGCTGCTACTCTGATGCTGCTACACTAGATGATGTTACTCGGTTGCTGCTACTAATGTTGTTGTTACTTGGTTGCTGCTACACCAATGCTATTACTGCGCTGCTGTTACACCGATGTTGTTACTCCACTTCTATTACACCGGATGTTATTACACCGATGCTATTACACCAATGCTGTTACACCGATGTTGTTACACTGATGTTGTTACACTAATGTTGTTACACCGATGTTGTTACACCATCCCATCATCCAGGTAGGCTGTCAGGTACGCCTCCACGTGACTTGTACTGATTTAATTCAATATCCCATGTGAATATTTTAATGATGCAGACGTCAAAAATTTAATTCAGGGGGGGTGTCGTCATGCCAAGGATGATGTAATAATTACCCCATAATTTAAGAATGACATCTCGCTCATGGTACACCTTACGAATCACATAAACGTGTGGTATCATCATTTAATCCTATTGGGATTCGTAAAATGTCTCATCTATCCTGTATGAGTAATTATTATTCCTATTCTACCACACTTACCATACTCCTTTATGTTTTTTCTCGGTTTTCGAGAATTACCAATCGTATTTACCATTACCACCTGTCCATTTTCACTATGTTGTTCCTCCAAATCCGGTACCCACCACCTTGCCCAATGATCTACTGCTACAGAAATTGCCGCTACAAGTCTCCACAGTATGGGTGGGCTGGCTGTGTGGCATGAGCCTGAAAACACAGTTTCAGTTCGCAGCAATCCAGAGGTTTGGCAAATTTTTTTCGACGTGGGTTTGGATGTCTACTTTAACAGATTGCAGAGATTCTATGGAGGTATCACAATGGAATTCACACTCAATTTATAGGAGAATCATTTGTGGGTTAGAGGTCTGGAAGTTCCTCTTACAGAGGAAGTAATTGTAGAGGTTAGCGGGCTGAGACAGCAGGGGCAGCAATGGTTTTATCAGAAGGCTTCTCTCCTAGAGTTTCCCAAATTGTTTTTGCAGGAAGGAGAAAGTGTAGTTCAATTGGGCAGGGGATACGGGCGCAAAACTATACCGTATCCTTGGAATGAAGTTGTAGGGTTTGTAATCAAATATATTACCTATGAGGGTCGGGCCTCAGTTCTGTTCAATTATCACTTTAAAATTCTAATGCACCTCCTATTTCCACAGAATCAGGTGCATGCCTTAAACATGCCATTTTTTCTATTGAAAAAACTGCAGCATACGACACAGGTTGCTTGGTGCTCTTGCCGAATGATGGCAGTACTTTTTAACCATGGATTGGTGTGATTATTGGTCATGTATGCAATAGGCAGGCTGCTGGTTTCTTGGGTGGAACTTTGCGAATCCTCAGAAGAAGCGGTAGCAGCTATGATTGCTGCTAGAGAAGAAGAGCCAGCCTCTCCGGCTAGTTAGGTGGAAGAAGAACCTTCAGAGGAAATTGATAAAGAGGAACCTAACGAAATGGAAACAAATATTGATTAGGAAGAACTAGAGGAAGAGGAGATGATGATTGATCAGGAGGAACCTGAAGAAATGAGTATGGAGGAAGTAATCGACAACGCAGCTGAGGTTGTCACACAAGAACCAGCCTCGCTGGAAAAAGCCACGGAAGAGGAAATAAGAATGGAAGAGTTGATTAGCGGCATAGAGGAGGCTATCACACAGGAACCAGATTTTCTTGAGGAGCCCACAGAGGAAGGGATTATGGACATTATGCAGGAAATTGATATTGTGATATAGTCGCCAACCTTTCCAAATGAAGAACAAAGGGATGGAATTGTGGATAGAGAAATGGAAAGTGGTGATTTTTCGCAAGAAACTACATCACCTACTCCGATAAAAATGGATGTTGATACAGTTGGGGGTGCTACACAAGAACCACCCCCAATTCGGCCGGAACAGGAGGATTCGACCCGTGGAATCGATGTTGGACCTCAAGAATTGGTACCAAATATGAATGAAGGTGATTCCCAGGGAAAAAGAGGCTAAAGAAGGAATGAGTCGGGTGGTTGATACTGTTCCACAAGAACCAGTATCAACCCATGAAGAAGAAGTGATAAGAAAAGGGCAGGAGGAAAGAAGGGAATTGAGCCAAGGAATCAATGTTTCTCCACAAGAACCAGCATCGACTCCGGTTGAGGTAGTAATGCATGAAGTCCCGGTCCAACCTGGGAATGATGACGAGGGATTTGTTCCCTGTTCTCTGTTCTAGTCCATGATTGCCAGAGGGGCAAGGGGATTTCGATCGCCTAAATGGTTAGTGGAAGAAGTCACTATTCCCCCAGTATTAAATTTGTTGACACGGCCAAGGTTGGCCCAAACACTACTGAACTAGAAAAATTGGAGGTTTACCAGGAAGACATAGTTCCTGTATCGAAACACAGAGGGGTCAATGAATTTTCCGACTAAAAAACAGAAGTTTCTGGAAGAAATGGAGAAGAAGAAGAACCTGTGGGTTGGGGGGCCGGCCAAGAGGGTTTTACAAAAGAATCTAGAGAAGATGTCGGCAGCGTTCCACTACCTTCTAAGCCTGTCGTAGGTCTAGAACCTGAATTCACTGTTAAACAGGAATGGGTCGAACAATGCGAGAAAACAAGGTTACCTCTTAAAAAGAGGTACCAACTGCAATTCATTGAAACCATGAGACTGAAGGGAGAGGTTCAGAGTTTGAAGAAGCAAGTTTCACATTTAAAAAGGAAGGTAAAAATCTGCAAATGGAGGTCAATAAAGCTGAAGGTTGAAGTCTCCACTACGGCTACCCAGATCGACCCAATCGAAGAATTGTTTGAAGGTCGAGACTTCGTATTGGCTGCCGAAATTCAAAAATGGTAGACTACGGCGAGCGACCACAAGAAAGAAACATCTAGGGTTCGATAACAGGCTACTCGAGTCATTAAAGGGTACATAGATCAATTATACAAGGCTCAACTAAAGCAAGCCAAACAGAAGGCTAGGATAGAAGATTTGGAAGAACAAGTTTAGTTGCTAAAGACAGATTAGGAGAAGATGTTCTCCCTAGCACAACAGGTAATGGCCTACAGACCTCCTACACATAAATATGCCTTATTCCTTCATGAAAAGCTTCTTTTCTTTTGTTTTGAAAGTATATATAAGGATATTTGGTACGAAATTGAGGACCCCATTCAATTTCTCCGTATTTTAAAAATTCATGATGTTATAGGACAACACTTAATGTGTGAGCTCTACATGCATGGGTATTATTTAAGGCATGATCAGTCCTTTAACCCCGTTCCATTCATGGGGGATATCCACTTAAGGGCTTTCACCTCCTATACCATCTATCAGATTAAATGGAGAAAGGCCTAGGATGCATTTGAATAAAATCAAGCCGGAAAGCCATTAATGGTGAGAAGAGAGCATGGTCAGTCCTCGAATATTTACAATAAGCATTATACCTTTCTACATATTAAGGTCCGTAAGAAACACATGACGACAACTCAGAAGTGGTGAGTTGACCTGTTTGTTGGCCATATTACGACATTTCGCAAGGAAGCCCTGGACAGTTATCAGAAAAGATGGATGTTGTCTTCTTCAACCGTTAGGGGAAGAGAACCATTTGGGGCACCTAAATTTGCACGTGCCATAGAAAGAATGTCGCGTTATGTGGAATGTATTCATACCTGTGGGGTTGGATGGATGGGATTGAGATTTCGATTTCCCCTTTTATGGCTGCCCGCTGAACAGTATACTCTTGCTTATAACATTGAACCCGACTGGTGGAAAGATGTTGTTTTGATAGAAGGATATAAGCCACCAAGAATAGAGATGGTAGTAGAATATGACCTCACAGAGCTTCATGCCAATCATAGTCAGTCCAATCTAGACCTGAGGAGACGACGAACTGCATGAGGACATGCAGATAGATTAGTTGGGGGGAGATGTTGGGCACTGGATTTGTATACTTTCTTCTCTCATTTTTACCCTACTTTTCTATCTCTTTGTGCCATTATTTATCTTAAAAGCATGAGGTAAAACCCTTCTTCCTATATTTTATGGGATATTTTATTAATGATGTACTTTCCATGAAGTTTTTACCTTTTTACGTATTAATTCCTATGTTTCTTCAGATTTGGCTACAATAGGCGTGTCACGGCCGCAAGACAGGGCACAACCCATCATTTTCCAGCACCTCCCTTTTTTGATGCTACAATGTAACAACCATGGATGTATCAGCGTTATCTTTGGCTTTCTTACGGTTTCTTGCTGGGGAATCCGGTTGTCGTTGTAACAATATGTATTTTTGTAACAATGGAGTTGTTGGGAGAAATTAAGGATCTCAGGACTATGGTATAAAGAAGCCAACGGGCTGCGAATCGGGAGACCCTTACACATATATAGATCTTGTAATTAATTCTTCTATTATTAATTGAATATACAACAGCTCATTTTTTCTCTTGTAATCTTTGAGTTTCTGCAGCCCTGATCCAAGAGTTGGGCCCACTCTTGTGATCAGGTGTTGCGTTCTTCTTTCTTTTCTTGCAGTACTGTGTTTTGTGTGATTCTTTAATTCCTGTTATAGTCGAGTTAATTGATGTGGATGATTTTTATTTTTGTAGTTCATTGATTGCTGTTACAATGGTATTTGTGTTATAGATTAAACCTGTGATTCACAATAAACCATGTGCTTGTATCTGCATATACTTTGTCGTTAGTCTTGAAATAACTAACGCCCTCGGGTTGATAATTTATGTGGAAAAAGGATTGAATCTTGTTCATATCTGGACACCAACAAGTACTCATTAGATGCAAAATTTAATTCCTCCTCCAAAAAGTACCCATGTTGCATACTTTCGATGGACCCTGCTATGTGAAAAATGAGAATTACATGAAAAAACGTGATTGCAATCACATTTTTCATGTATTTCTCATTTTTTGTGTAGTAGGGTCCATTGAAAGTATGCAACATGGGTACTCTTTGGATGAGGAATTAAATTTTGCATCCAACGAGTAATCCCGCTCGAAATGCGAGTAAAAAGTTTGAGAGATAAGTTGAAAAAATAGTTTTTTCTTCTTCTTTTTTCCCTCTAAAATTTGATGATGTAATCAAATATTATTTTATTATTTCCACTATTATTTTATAATCTCCTTAGGAGGCCCATTTTAGATCTCAAAATTCCCCTAATAGCTATGGGATCCAATGATCCATAAATTTAAAGTCACATCGAGAATTTTGGATATAGTTTCAATCCTATCTTGATGATGAACACCTCAGTTCATGTTACTTTTAAATAATCCTCTATTGTATATGTTTATAAAGTTCCATTATATGACCGTTGGAAAATATTCTAAGACACAAATGAAGAGATTGATAATTTCTTGTTAAAGGAATAACATGATAACTCCTAATTACATGAACAAAATAATTATCCTCAAGTTTATATAAACAAATTATTATACAAGGAAATATATTTCATCATGATAATAATACTTTATTGGATAGGATTAAAGCATTCCCTCAATAGTGCTTTACAAAACGTGGTGTTTTACCTAGGCTCATGATCCTAAGCTTGAGTAAAGCATTGGTAATGAAAAAAATTCTCTATTATGATTTAGGAGAATAAGAGGCGCTTGTAGTTACAATGAGATATTGAATTCTAATATGGAAATTTTAGTAGTAATGAATCCATAGGATAGATAGATCCACTAGTGGCTCAACTTGAACATTCTAAAGAACAAATCCAAGTTGCGGCAAAAAATGGCAATATCATTCCACTAACCAAAGTAGATTGGACATCATAAATATCGAGGAATCAACTCTATGTGACTCCAAGTATGAATGCATTCTTTTTGGAAATATGAGGAACTTATAATTTATCTAGAACAAAGAACAAATATTCACATTGAAATCTAGATAATAAATAACTTATGACTCTCGTGGGGAAAAATCATATGTAATTTCACGATTAAAGTGTATTAGGAAGTGCAAAAAAATCATCTCTAAGATTGACTAGGCCATAATGTAAAGGAGGAGACCAACCAAACCACACTAGAAATAAGATAAATATTTATTATTTAGGTTTAATGTTCATTTCTCTAAAGGTTTTCTTGAGATATAATACTTTAAATAATTCAAATTTTAGGAATTTTCAGCCATCACAAGGTTGGTCATATCTTTTGAAGGGCAAGTATAAGACATGACTTTGAGTGGTGAGAAGGTGGAGTATGAAAAAGAGATAAGTCAAATAAGGCGTGACAATGTGTGTGGTTGCGTCTTATTGCCCCCTTCATTTTTCAGTAAATAATTAGTGGTCCCATCATGTAGTGGACACCATGTCAATAGTCATGGACTTCAATTCATTATACATGGTGTTAGGAACCTTGAGGCTAGGTTGCAAATGAAGTAGACATAAGAAAATTTGAGTAGGTAGAAGGTCTAGAGGAATAAAATCCCTGCGTTGAAAATGGAAAGTGTGGAGGAGTAAATGTAGTCAATGCATGTTACGAAGCAATGGATGATATATGGTAATGTCCACCATATATGTGGGATATATATAAGGGGTGGGGGGGTGGGCGAGGGGGGTGGGGGGGGGGGGGGGTGGCGGCGGTTAATTAGCATAAATGTAGAATTAGTAGCTAGAAATCAAGTTGGCTAGTTATCCTTTGTTAGAAATTTACTATCATCTTATTTGTGGGTGATTATTAAGTATGATATGTATCTTGTTTTCTAGGAAGTAGGATTATGATTTGGAAATATGATATAGCACTAACTCCTAAAGTAATTATATATCGATTTTGGATAGAAGCTAATGGAATGGTACTCCCTTTTAAAATATATTTTTATGTACGATTTACATGAATGAAATTTATGTTTTGTTGGTTCTATATTATATAATCATGAAGGTAATTACATTGTTTGATGACTTGTGTTGTGGTGGTTTTGAGTAGTGAATATTATATAGATTGTGCTAAATTGTACAACCTTTATAATTATTAACTTATTTTTTAATGGCCTGATACTATCATAAGGCTTGACAATACACCTTGGGTGAGACCTTTCTTGAAACAAGAGATTAGTAAATCAATGCTAGAATACAACTCCAATGTTGGAGAACCTATTGATCCTAGTTTACATATTTACCCAACAAAAATGATCTCAGGAAGAGTTGAAGGGAGTATAAATTAAAAAAAATAAAAAAATATCAAAATGACCATAAATTTATGATTGGTACAATGTTTGGTTCTATCTCAATTAAGAGTAGACGTAAAGGAAAACAAAAATATTGGATTAATTGATATATTGACTCTTTTATTTGAAATCATTGTTCATAGGTATTGGATATATCATTTATATGGTACTTACCTCCATATGCAAAAATATATTTTCTACTAAATTTGTATAATTTAATCTTGTTGGTATTTCCATGGCTAAATAGAGTGGAATAGAAAGTTAATTCTTCCAATAATCAAATATTTGCACTCACTATACTTGTAGAAGTAGAGGAAGATATTATAATCCTAAAGAAAGGTTGAGATGCTTATATAGGAAATATGAAATCATGGTAGATTTTTATAAAAGAAAATGATGAAAGAGATGAAAAAGGTATTATAAAACAGGAAGACCTAACTTTTTCCACTACTACAGAACTATGGTATGCCAATGCATTTTTTTCTCCTCGACTGAAAGGAAACTAGAAGAAAAATGCATTCTAGTACTGATGGAGTTTCCTACTTGGGAAATGTTTCTAGATTAAATCTAATAATAATATATTAGAACACTTAGAGAAAAGGAAATGATCCCTCAAACAATATCAACGTGTCATCAAAATGTTGGGATATGATTATTTATAAGAATCAAAACAATAAAGTAGTGGAAAATGTTTCTCTCGAAAGTAGGAAGATGAAGGCTCCCTCTTTTCAATCTCTTTTATCACAGTATATTAATTAAATGTGGTCAACAAGGAATGGTTCATATATCCCAAGATTTTTTCCTGGATGAAACAACTTCAAATGTCACCCCATACATCTATGGGATATACTTGGCACAATGAAGAGATTCACTATACATGCATTCTATATTTTAACATATAATCCAATTTTAAATCCATAATATTATTTTAACTTCATGCATATCCAACACCAAGTCATTCTAGCTTTCATAAAAACCTATGAATAGATCAATTTTTTTGGGAACGCATGAAGAAGGACATCTCATAAGGGGATTTCTGAGGTCTAAAATGAGCCTTCTAAGAAAAATGTACAACCAAAATAAAATTTATAAGGACCAATAGGATTTAAGATGATGATGTCAACCATGGGGGAGGATTCACCATTTTTTAAGTAAAAGGGTAAAAATATTAAAAAATAATAAAATAATAAAACCACTTTTTCAACTCTTATTTTCAACTTATCTCCCGAATTTTTTACTCAAATTTTGAGCGGGAGTACTCGTTAGATGAGAAATTTAATTCCTCATCCAAGGAGTACCCATGTTGCATACTTTTGATGGAATCTGCTACACGAAAAATGTGAAATACATGAAAACACGTGATTGCAATTACGTTTTTCATGTATTTCTCCCTTTTTCGTGTAGCAGGATCCATAGAAAGTATGCAGCATGGGTACTCCTTGGATGAGGAATTAAATTTTGCATCCAATGATTACTCTCGCTTGAATTTGAGTAAAAATGTTGGGAGATAACTTGAAAATATGAGTTTAAAATGTAGTTTTGTCTTTTTTCCCTCTAAAATTCGATGATGTAATAAAATCGTATTTTAGTATTTCCAATATTATTTTATAATTTCCTTACGAGGCCCATTTTAGACCTCAAAATTCCCCTAATGTCAATTTTTTGGTAGTGCGTGACCTTATTCCAATCAAACAATGGAGAAATAATGAGAACTCCAAGAGAACTACAACCCTTATCCATTCTAATAGTTGTATGGACTAACATTTCAATGTAATTCATTGTGGGATTACCTATATTTTACAACAAGTCCATAAGCATGGTTGGGGTTGGTTATGTTTCCAAGTATGTTCATTTGTTCTCTACAACACCCATTTGAAGCATCCAAAAAATTTCAAGTTTTCATGGATAATATAATTAAAATAATTGGTATGCCCCAATTTATTATAATCAATTGTAATCCTACTTTCAATAGAAAATTTTCTCAAGAAATATTTAAGCTCCAAGTAAATTTAATTTCATATTAACACCACATATCACCTCCAAACTAATAAACGCAAACCAACATTGTGAACAAGTCTTTGGAAGAATATTTAAGGTGCTTAAATATAGAAAAACATTTCCAATGGGTCTAGTTGTTACCGCTATTAGAATGCTGGTGCAATAAAAATGATCACGGTTCCACTAGAATGACCCTATCTTAGCGGCTACAACAAACCTCCAAAAATTTTCCTTTGCTTAGATTTTGGAGCCTAACCTTATTTTCATAGGAGCCCATATTACAATGCTCTCATGTGTTCAATATTTTATTGAAACTTATGTTTTCATCTTTCTAAGTCATAAGCTGACCTTCGAACTTGGTCTTGTAGCAGTTCTAGGCTTGCCTCCAAAAACTACACAATCCATGAGGGAAAATTGCACCTTGATGACTGGAATTGCATATTCATGACTATAATTTTTTCCTTGAGCCCAAAAAATGTGCATTAATGGATGAAATCCCGACATTGAGCTCATAAACTACGCATTCCATCACCGAGCTCAGAAACTACGCAATGCACTGAGACAGAAAGCTGCCTAGTTCCTCAAAACTACGCAATCTTTCTCGGAAGTGTGCATGGATTTTTCCTTGGAAGATAAAAAGCAGAAATGCTAGAAAAAGAAAAACGCATCCCTAAAAAATAGGGATCTGATTTTAGCTTCTTGAAGGAGACACACTAGCTATTTTTGGAAACTTTCACCAAATGTCGCTCTTTCTTTGATTTTTTGCATTCGCGTCATAAACCCTAATTCACTCAAATATATTTAATTTACATACATAGAGATCATTTTAACACTCAATATTGGATCTCTAGAAATACTTAGGAGATCAAGGAACCTTCAGGGAAATCATCATCGCGTTTCCGAGTGAGTTTCACGTTTTTTCGCTTTTTGTTGTTTTTTTCCATTTTGCTTATGCGAGTGTTGTTTTGGTATTTTATTTCCATGCATGTTTGCATTTCAACTTGTTATAGCTTGTAGAAGTGTGCTTTCAAGTTATAGTTGTCCTTTCAAAATTTTCATATCAATTTATTTTTTTTTGCACCAATGGGCGTCGTTGCAGCGACTCTCCTAACCGATTTAATTTTATTCCCATTTATTCAGTTTTTGCACTCTATCTATGTTGTTTCATTCAAAATTAATCAGATTTGCACTCAATCCCAGACCATCTCTTAGATCTTCTCATTTTTCAGAATTCCCTTTGGAAAATCTACTTTTCCCTTGGCCAGTTTTCACTTTGCCCAGTTGGGCACTGCGTAATCGTAAGGTTCAAACCGAGAACTTGGCATTTTCATCTACGCAGTGCACATTATAGGATAGCCAAAATACACATTTCATAGCCCCAGGTATCATTCTTCATCCCTGGCGGCTGAGAATTCGCAATGCACAGTCACTCCTAGACCACTACCCAGGCTGAACTGCACATTGTGTCGTTTTAGACCTCAAGCTTCAACCCTGATTGCTAAGACTACATAGTGCATAGTTCCCATAGGTATACATCTGCACTTGCTAGTGAAAATTGTGAAATACTCCCCGTGAGATGCCCAGTTTTCTACTTGAACATGCCTTGAAAGTGAATTTTCTGAAAACTGATGTTTTCTTAACATGAGTGCACTTTTTGTCCCACGGGTACAACAATTGTTTAGCACCTCTCCAGCAGTCACTGTTACAATGTAACCAAAGAGAGTTTCTTTAAAAAAACCACTAAAAGAGGTACTGGGGAAGTATTTAAAAGTTCCAGTTAACTTTCTAGTATACGTAGAAACTCAATTGTTTATAGAAAAGGAATCAACACTGACATGGTAGCAGATTAAAGATTATTTTGCAAAGGACTTTGGGTCATATTTAGAAGACCAACTCGTGTATCTCAACATTTGATAGTTTGGACTCTACAATGTTTCATGTAGGTATCCAACCTTCTTGTGTGAAAATGTGATCAGGTGGGTTGTCTTACATATTGATGAGAAAACTATAACATTGAGCAACACTAGCGGGAAGAAGCTTGCTACATTCCTGGCAGTAGATTATCATCACGTGTATCATCTTCCCAAGCTAGCGAAGATCATGGACTAATATTTTTATGCCACCCACAACTACATGAACACAAGGGATATTGTCAAAATCTGGGTGAAGGATCCATCCAAGTTTCGGCAGACACCCACCCATATATACAACACAAGGTGGCTAAGGAAGGCCTACCAAATATTGGTCATCTTATATTGCAGGATATACAGATAGCTGAGCACATAGACCTTTCCTGAGGGGTGGGCTATCATACTGAACCGAGCAATGAATGAGGGGAAGTCATTCAAATGGTCAAATATGTTGGCTCATCAGCTAAGAGGCCATGTAGCACAAGCTTTAGTTCCTCCCATGGGTGAGCAAGCACATTTTTATATGTATGCATACTTACTCGATGAGATCCGTGCACAAAATCATTTTCCTAGCATGAACTGGTCCTGGACACTAAGAGAAAATTTCACGCATATTTATTGCAAGCTACTTTTGTATTGTAGTCATCATGGAGTTATGGAGTAGCTCATTGATCGCTTCATCATCCCACTATAAAAGCTTATCTTTCAAGAGGACCCACCTCGCATGTCACATTAGGGGAATTTTGAGGTCTAAAATGGGCCTCCTAAGGAAATTATAAAATAATAGTGGAAAGAATCAAATAAGATTTGATGACATCATCAAATTTTAGAGGGAAAAATGAAAAAACTACTTTTTCAACTCATATTTTCAACTTATCTCCCAAATTGTTTACTCAAATTTCGAGCGGGAGCACTCGTTGGATGCGAAATTTAATTCCTCATCCAAGGAGTACCCATGTTGCATACTTTCGATGGGTTCTACTACATGAAAAATAAGAAATACATGAAAAACGTGATTGTAATCACGTTTTATTTATTTATTATGTATTTCTCATTTTTCATGTAGCAAGGTTCATCGAAAGTATGCAACATGGGTACTCCTTGGATGAGGAATTAAATTTCGCATCCAACGAGTACTCCCACTCGAAATTTGAGTAAAAATTTTGGGAGATAAGTAAAAATACGAGTTTGAAAAGTAGTTTTATTATTTTATTATTTTTTAATATTTTTACCCTTTAATTTAAAAAATGGTGAATCATCCCCCATGGTTGACATCATCATCTTGAATCCTATTGGTTGTTATAAAGTTTATTTCTTTTGTACATTTTTCTTAGGAGGCCCGTTTTAGACCTCAAAATTCCCCTAATGCGAGGAGAAATGGAGGCAATATTAGAGATTGCACATTGGTTTTCCTTACTAGATAACACACTTATGAGATTTTTCGACGGGCAAAAGCTTCCACATCGTTTTCCAAGTTATGCCACCGAAAAAATTATCATGTAAGAGGTATCATATAATCCATCCAAAGGGTTGTCAGCAACACTGCACAAAAGAAGAAAGCACCATGTCCCACTCTTCCTTTGTATATCTGATTATACGAGATTAAGAATCTAAAAGTTGTATATCTCAAAATAAAAGCCATAGTAAAATTTGAGATAGAAAAATCCATAAAAAAGACTACTGTGCGATAATATACTACAACTGGGTCAACGAGGCATTTCAGTGGTCGGAGGAGGAACCATGGAAGGATTTATATAATTCGTCTAGACCTCACAAGCCAATCAGTATACCTAGGACTTCATAGGATTATCCATAGATGGTAGTAGTTCCAAAAGAAACAACAAAATAAGGTGACATCCCAGTTCAGGATAAAGGAAAGAGGAAGGTTCCTGGAAGTGCAGAGGAAGAACAAAGCTAGAATATGAAACCGGATCCCATCCTTACAAAAACAACTTTGGCAGCAAAAGAAAAGAGGAAGCAGAGGCTATAGAGAGCAGAGCGGAGGAAGAGAGAGAATCAAAGCTTGGAGGAAGGATATATGAGAGTGAAGAGAGAAGAACACAAGTTGAGGGAAGAATGAGATGAAAGAAGGAGAGAACAAGAGGAGAAGTAGAAGAAATAAGAAGAATGAAGGAAAGGCACGACATGAGTAGAAACAACGCCTATTCAAGTCAAAGAATAAGAATAGAGTCAACCAACAGGAGAGGGAGAGAGCGAATAGATGCAAGGTCGGAAGCTTTCTCACCAGATTGAAGACTTAATTGAGGTTGCGGACATGGAGTTGGAACTGTAGCTATGAGATGAAGACTTTGATCTGCTTCTTAGCACACCACAGGTCATAGTTAAGTCTCAACCACCTGTAGTTGTAGAGCTAGCCCCGAGCAAGGAAGGGGAGATAGTTCCTCTTGATGATGATACGGTGATGGATGTATACAATATGTCATACAATGAACTGCATAACAAGATTGTACAAGCGCGGAGAAAGAACTTCTCGTATGATCATGCATCATCTGCATTTATGAGAGAAAGGGTGATCATGGCAGACACCAGTAAGAATACAAACTCTATTACCGAAGCCAACTTGGCCTTCGCAATTGAAGCGAGATCAAACACTCAGTATCTGATGACCAATAATGAACAATTGGTAGGAAAACTACAAGTTGTGCAGTAATAGATAGAACATCTCTACAAAATACCATATAATGCATATTTTGCACAGGTCTACTTAGACGAGATGAGAACAACGATACTTGTTGAAGTGTTCACGCTTGGAGAGACCATGCAGGACCTCTATGAGGAGTTCATGACCTTACATAAGGTATTTTTCGTCTTGCATAACTTGTAGCAATAGTGCAGGGAATTTGTCAAAACTCTTAATAATGTGCAAGCTACCATCAATCTCATGCAAGATTGGACAATGCGATACAAAGGGGCACCGCTCACATTGTTAAAGAAAATGAAGTCGAAGGTAGAGCTAGAGAATGCAAGAGTTCATATATTGATCCAGAAGAACAACCAGCTCACCTCATTCATTACAAACATTCAGGCCTCATATGCACGGTTGTAAAATGGTGAGAACCCACAAGATCGAATCAGTCATCTCACTCACTTGTGGACTATTCCACTTTCTAGTTTGTGTGATGTAATTTTTCTTTTGTGTTCCTTTTAAGCTGCATACTATTACACACTTTTATGGGGCGCATATATTTTCCCTTTATGTGTTTTAACTGCTCGTGCATCGCACTTGACCATCCATAGGGTCACATAGTTGTACTCACCAAAGACACCATGTACCACTCTATGTGTTTTGAAATCCAAGGCATATCATTAACACCCCACTATTATGACTCCTACTCCAAAGAATGTGAGGTCTAGTTGGGAATTCATATCGAGGAGATCCCCTAAATGTTGGTGGGTCTAGCACTGTCAACATTTCTAGTGCTAGAAGGACAGCCAAATCAGAAGCTGAGCCCTTGAATTTTTTTTTGAATTTCCGCACTCATTTGATGACTTCTTCCCAAATCATACTCCCGAAATTTTTTTCCTAAAATATAAAATTGCAAGTGCCAGTGAATATCATTGATGACTTGTCAACTCTTGAATTTGATGGGGACTGTAAGACAACATTACTTGAGCATACCACTCGTTTTCTTGAATTTTTCATAGAGCACAACATCCCTTGTGAGGATGTTGGTTGTAGGTTGTTCATTCTCACGTTCAAAGGGCGCATAAGGCAATGGTGTCACACATTGATCGATGCCTCCATTTAGTATTTTGAATATCTTGTCACAAAATTGTTTCGCAATTTGGATCTGTACGATCATCAACTTCCGTGTAAGAAAATTTTAGAATAATGAAAATCACCTGACAAATCATTGCATCACTTTCACAATCAGTTTATGCATTTTTGTTTTTAGTTTCTGGAAGTTGAAGACATTTAGATTTCTTGGCATAAATAATTTAATATCTTGTCACATTTCACAAAATTCGCAAATGTTAGAGCTCCTAATCTGCGACAGACAAGATTTCCAAGTGACTCTCCATCCTCTTCTCATCAAATAGATCTAGTTTTGCAGGTTGAAATGGGAGAGTTTCAAAATTCATCCATTGATCTATCACCATCTTCTCCCACCTCACATACTTAAGATTCCTCCATAGGTTTGGATTACAAGATTGATGGGTGTGATGAAGTGTTATCTCATCATCCTCCATACTTTGGTCCCTCTGATCCTATGTATTGTGAGTTTTTGTGTTTACCTATTTCAAATATCTCTTTTGATGTTCACGAGGATTAGGTGTTGGATGAAGTTTTTTCTTAACATCCAACATGTTACATCATTTGTGTTGAATATGTGTGGGAGCCCATAATTGAACAAGAATATGCGACGAAGGATGATTCTCTTCCTTCCCCATCTCTCCGGCATCATTCTGACATTTTCCATGATTCTGTCATTCTGGTTGAATCTTGTGAAAAAATAGTTTCTCATCATGTTACAACTTCTGATCATTCAAGGAATACATGCGATGTCATTCTTTCATCCAAATGCAGAGAGGATGAATCATCTACTCTTGATCCTACCAATATCTCATCTCTTCTTTTTGGAAATGAAAAGGGTCAAGTGTTACATTTTCCTCCTTCCCATCTTCCTTATTCATCAGATCATGAGGATTCCTTCGTTGGTAATCTTGAACTTTTTTATCGTGGTTGTCGTGGCCTTTTTATTGATTTAGTTGGCAGCAACTCTAATTCTTCCACTGTTTATTTTTCGAAGTCATTGATATTTGACGATCTACCTTCCAATGAGTTATAGCTTCCTCAATTTTTCGAGTCAGTTCAACCCGAGCTTATGGTTATGGCAGGTTCTCATAGCCTTGACGTTAGTTCCACTTCTGATCAGAAGGGTATTGAATCTTTTGAGACTCATCACTTTATGACATATATTGAAAATCAATTTGTTTTATAATTTTCGCATCATCCATATATGTTACACGATCCTATCACTCAGTCATTAAAGGAGTCCTAGGTAGGGAGCATTTTGGAAAAATGAAAAATTTCTTCTTTATTTATGTTCGCTCTTTTTCGTAGTTCAAAATTTTGTGCTTGTAAGTATTTGACTCGCAGCGTGTCATGACACCACGATACAACCATAGAATGTCTCCCTTGCACTTTTTGATCTTATTTTTCTATGTGTATGTTCAAACTTCAAACATTTTGGTCAGCATTGTCTTATATTTCTTGTTTCGTGATTTCCTTGTATATATTTCTTGAAATGCAATCCATATTCCATGTAAGCCAACCAATGCATCGATGGCTGCGTTGGAAGTATCAATTTGCGTGATTTTGGATTATGTTATGCTTAGGTAAGGAGTGGGAGTAGCATTTTTATTTTCTTTATTGTTTGCTTTGATTTTATTTACGTTCATTTGTTTTTGTTATGCTTCATTCCTTTATGTTATTTCCAGCTAGAGGTTGGTTTCTAAATGAGACCGTATTTGGCTTCTGAAGCAAGCATAGTGAAACCCAAGAGGAATTTGTGCTTCTATCAACACTTGGTTTTTTGTCTATTCCCTCTCTTTACGCAAATCTTGAATTATTTTAAGTTGATGACACTCTGATGGAAAATACACTCCTTGTGAGAGAGAACCATAGTGAAATCACAATGTTTGAATTTTAACTGGCACTGCCTACTCTAATCTATTTTATCATTTCGGTTAATCCTTGTCAACCTTGTCGAGTAGAGTAAGGAGAGGATGAAAACCTTAACAAGTATGTCAAAGGTGTATATAAGCATCCTTCTCTGAAGGAATAACCTCTTCTATTATCAATAATTCAGGATCCCTCTTCCGCCCTATGAAATAAACAAGTGCCTATGCATAGTTCTCTAAAAAAAAAATTAAAAAAAATGAAAAAAATAAAATAAAGGGAGAAAGTAAAGAATGGCTTCTTGTGTAGAGAGGTGAAGCAAGAAACCATGCCATGGTATTGTCTAAGCTCACAGGAAGTGGAGCAATGTTTGTCTTCCTGAAGTGACTCTGTCAGGGTACTGTCCAAGCCTGCTGGCAGCGGAGCAACGTCAAAGGTGAAAATAAATAATATGAAAATTTATTTTACTCGTGCACTTATATATTCCTCATATCCAATCAAAATAACATAATTTGAATTGGCTTGGTTAGTGTGTCACCGATGAAGAGGATTGATGGGAATATGTATTTAACTCATACTAAGTGAGGAAGTTGTGGTAATCAATGAATTGATCAATAATTTTGGAAGGGTGAGACCGGTTTTCCATGAAACAATATTCATTCAGAGAGATGAAGTTCTACCAGTGTGTCGCTAGTAATGTAGAAGGTACAACAACCCTCCAAAATTTTCCTATGCTTAGATTTTGGAGCCTAACCTTATTTTCATAGAAGCTCATCTTGCACTACTATCAAGTGTTCAATATTTGAATAAAACTTATATTTTCATCTTTCTAAGTCACAAGCCAACCTCCAAACTTTGTCTTGTAGTAGTTCTTGGATTTCCCCAGAAACAATGCAATCCATGAGGGAAAACTTGACCTTGCTGACTCAAATTGTGCAGTCATGACTGGAAGTTGTGGCTTGAGCCCAGAAAAATGTGCAGTCATGGATGGGAGCTCAAAACTAAGCTCAAAAAATGCATAGTACCCTAAGCCGGAAAGTTTCCCACTTCCCTAGAACTCCACAATCTTTCCCAACATTGGGCATGGCAGTTTCCCCAGAAAATAAAAAGTAGAAAAACTGGAAAAAGAGAAAAGCATCCCTAAAAAGTAAGGATCAATTTTTAGCTTCCCGAAGGAGACACAGTTTCTATTTTTGGAAACTTTCGCCAAGTGTCGCTCTTTCCTTGATTTTTGGCATGCGTGTCATAAACCCTAATTCGCTCAAATATATTTAATTGATGCCCCTATATCTCATTTTCACACCCAATATTGGAGCTCTATAATTCACAAGGAGATCAGGGAACATTCAGTACGATCGTCGTCGCTTTTCCGGGTGGGTTTCACGTTTATCGATTTTTGTCACTTTTTGTCGTTTGGCTTGTGTGAGTGTTGTTTTTCTATTTTCTTTGCATGAATGCTGACGTTTCAACTTGTTATAGATTATAGAAGTGTTGTTTCAAGTTATCATTTTCCTTTCACAAGTGTCACATTGGTTTCTATGTTTTTTCACTGATGGGCGCCATTGCGGTGACTCTCTTCACCGATTTCATTTTCTTCCCGTTTATTCAGTTTTTACACTCAATATATCTTGATTAATTCACATTTATTCATATATGCACTCAATCCCACATAGTTTCTCAAATATGCACATTTTTCACACTTCGCTTCAACAAATCTCCTTTTCCCTTGGCTTGTTTTCACTTTGGATAGCTTGGCACTACACAATCCTAAGGATCAAGATGAGAGCTTAGCCTCTAGAACTTCGTAGTGCATAGTTCAGGCTGGCCCAAATGAAAATTTCGCAGTTCAAGGGCTCAGCCTACATCCTTGACCACTAAGACTACCCAATGTAGAGCCTCTCCCAGGCCACTGCCTAGGTTGAACCGCTCATTACGTGGTTTCATACCTCAATATTTGACCCTTACTGTTAGGATTGCATAGTCAACAGTTCCCACAAGTAGCCATCCCCTCTTTCAAGTGAAAATTAAGTAATCATCCCCATCAGATTCTTGAAGATGCCTTGAATGTGAATTTGCCTAAAAAATGATGTTTGCTTTCCGTGAGTGCCTTTTCTATCCCACAGGTACAACAGTTGTTGAGAACCTCTCTAGTGGTCATTGTTACGATGGCACCCAAGAGAGATGATTCAAAAGAGACCACTGAAATTAATAATTGGGAAGCCGATGAGAAAGGTCCAGTTAAATTTCCAGTATACATGGAAACTCGACTGTTTATTGAAAAGGAATTAACACTGACATGCCAACAGATTAAATATGCTTTTGCAAAGGGACTTTGGGGCATGTTTAGAAGACTCAAAGGTGTATCTAAGCATCCAAAAATTTGGACTCTACAAGGTTTCATGTAGTTATCCAACATTCCTGTGTGCATATGTGATCAACTAGGTTGTCTCACACATTAATGAGAGAAATATGATATTGAGCAAAACCAGTGGGTATAATATTTCTACATCCCTGGAAATATATTATCAACACATGTATCATCTTCCTGAGAGATTGAAGCTCATGGAATCATATTTTTATGCCACCCACAAATAAAATAACACAAGAGATATTGTCAAAAGTTGGGTGAAGGATCCATCCAAGTTTCGATAGACACCCACCCACACATACAAGACAAGGTCAGTCAGGAAGGCCTACCAACTCTTGGTCATCTTAGCTTGTAGGATAAACAACAGCTAAGCAAAGAGACCTTTCCTCAGGGGTGGGCTATCTTACTAAACTAGGCGATGAAAAAGGGGAAGCCATTCAACTGGTCAGATATGTTTGCTCATCAACTAAGAGTGCATGTAGCACAAGCCTGAGACCCTCCCATAGGAGAGAAAGAACGATTTTATATGTTTGCATACTTACTGGATGTGATTTGTGCATAAAATCAGTTTCTTGGAATGAACTGGATCTCGACATTGAGAGAATATGTCGTGCATATCTATTGCAAGCTGCTTTAGGATTGTAGTCATCGTGGATTTATGGAGGAGCGCACTCATCACTTCATCATCCCACTATACACGCTTATCTTTCTAGAGGACCCACCTTGCATGACACGAGGAGAAATGGAGGCAATATCAGAGATTGTAGATTGGTTCGACTTGCTCGATGGCAAACTTATTAGAGTGTTTGGCGGGCAAAATCCACCACATATTTTTCCAAGGTATTCCATTGACAAGATTTTCATGCAAGAGGTATCATATCATATCTCCACAGGGTTGTCAACATCACTGCATAGGAATATGAAAGCATCATGGACCATTATTCCTTTGCATATTGTGTTATATGACATTAAGAATCTCATAGTTACAGATACTGAAGCAAAAGCCATAGTAAAATTTGAGTTTGTTATAAAGACTTAAATATGTATGATCTAAGGGTAATTTGTGAAGACCACTATGCGAGAATATACTACAACTGGGTCAAAAAGGCATTTCAGTGGCCAGAGGAGGAACCATAGAAGAATTTTTATAATTCCCTTAGGCCCCACAAGTCAATCAGTATAGCTCGGAATTCACAAGCTACTCCACATACGATAATAGTTCCAAAAGAAACAACAACAAAAGGTAACAACCTAGTATAGGTTAAAGGAAGGATGAGGGTTGCTAATAGTGCAGAGGAAGAACAATGTTCGAATATGAAAGTGGATCCCCTCCCTACTAAAGAAACCTTGGCAGGAGAAGAAAATTGGAAGTAGAGGCTATAGAGAGCAAAGTGCAGGAAGAGAGAGAAGAAAATTTTGGAGGAAGTAAAGCTGAGTGCATAGAGAGTAGAACAAGATTTAAGGGAATAATGAGAGAAAATAAGGATATAACAAGAGAAGAAGTATAATTAGGAAGAATAAGGGAGGTAATTCATGACAAGAAATGAAACAACGCCTATCCAATTTGAAGAGCAAGAAAAAATCCAACTAGCAGCAGAGGGAGAGAGAGTGAAAAAATGGAGGATCGAGAGATTTCTTAGTATTTTGAAGACTTGATTGAGGTTATGGAAACAAAGTTTAGACCGAAGCCATCAAATGAAGATTTTGATATGATGTCTAGCACACCATAGGTCACATTTCAATCTCCACCACCTCCAACCACATAGCCAACCCTGAGCGAGGAATGGGAGATAGTTCCTCTTTATGATGATTCGGTGATGGATGTGTATAGTTTTTCATATAATTAACTGAAGAAGAATATTGTACAAGTGCGGGGAAATCACTTCCAAGATGATCATGAAAAAACCTCCATTTATGAGAGAAAGGGTGATTGTGGCATAAACTAGCAAGAATCCAAATCCTATTTCCGAATCCAACTTGGCCTTGACAAGTGCAACGAGATCTAACACTCAGTATCTGATGACTGAGAATGAAAAATTGGTACGAAATATACAATTTTCCCAAAAATAGATAGAATAGCTTCGCAAAATAGTCAAGAATTTGTCTTTCGCACAGATCTACTTGTGGGAGATGAGAGCAACGATACTTGTTGAAGTATCTACACCAAGAGAGACCATACGAGACCTCAATGAGGAGCTCATGACCTTGCATAAGAAAATTTTCTACTTCCACAGCTTGCAACAATATAGCAGGGAATTTGTCAAAACCCTTAATAATGTGCAAGTTTCCATCACTCTCATGCAAGATTAGACAATGCGAAACAAAGGGGCACCAATCACATTGGTAAGGAAAATCAAGCCGTAGGAAGAGCTAGAGAAAGAAAGGGTTCATATATTGATCCATAAAAATAAGTGGCTTTCCTCATTCATTGGAAACATTTAGGCCTCATATGCACGGTTGTACAACAATTTATATTTCATGGTGATAATACGCAAGATACCATCAGTCAACTCACTCACTGAAGCTAAGCAAAAGCATTAGGTTCGAAATGAGATTGATGAGTATTTGGAGCAACTAAAGCAAATTTCCACCAAGGAGGATTTGGAGATGAATAGACAGAATAGACAAAACTACATTGGTGGCCCTATTCATATCAGAACAATGTTGCTCCTGATTGAGAGAGGTTCAGACTAGATCGAAGACATTGTACTTGGATGCCATGGAGGCAAGAGTCTGCTTCCAGCCTCACACCATCACACAGTTTGGGGAGACCATCAAAGAGTACGAAGCTTGGCATCAATATGTGACTCAGAGGCACCAAGTAGAAGTTTCCCAACTTGAGTTTGCCCAGAATCCAATATCATAGAGTTTTGTCTCGTTAGGTTGTCAATTTATCTCTACCATGTTTTTTCTTATATGGGTACGAGTGAAAAATGTAATATTATTTGTAATTATTGTAAAAGTGAAATTCCATGTGTCCGTGTTGGAATGTGAAGAGTCATATTGATGCAGGAGCATTTGACCCAGGAAAAATACTTGTATTTTATTGAACCTAGGGGTCTCATGTTTTTGAGAAAATATTAAATCCATGTAAATATTAATATTATTTTTGAGTGATTAAATTATATTTTAATTAATTATATGTGAGGATTTGTAAATGTTCCCAAAATAATTTGGAGAACATGAGATAAATTAGACTTGAGATATCTAAGAATTAATTAAGAGGCCTAAGTTAGATTTTAGTTTCAAGATTTTATGGATAAATCTAGATTGTAGGATTTGTGGAGTTATTAAAGGGATGTGAACCAAAATTGGTTCAATTAAATTTGTATAAATTAATATGCCTCAAAGGCAAAATAGATCAGGAAGAATAGAGTGATTGAGAGCTGAGGTTTGGACATCCAAGTTTGTAAGCCTTCGGGCAATTGAAAGGGCCATGAATTTTGAATATCTGGCCAAAGAAAAAGTTTGTAAGTAATCTCATTTTGTTTATATGAAAAAATTGTTTCAGAATTATATATATATATATATATATATATATATATTAGTTGATTGCTTGAAAAATTGTATACTTAATCTTTGAAGTCGGATTCTGAAGCGATATTATGCATGTAATTGGGGGAATTGAGATGCCAATTTCGTGAATTGAAACACCAAAAAGTTGTATACGTTTCTGTATAAATATATATATATATGAATTGATGTATCGATCATTGGAGAGATCGATTCAAGGGAGTGCCGATATAAAAGAATTTGTAAGATCGATTTATGCATATAAGTTGGAAGGATCGATATTAATATGGCAATTGTTAAATTGTATTGATAAATCCATGTGAGAGACTATGTCTGTCGAGTGAATTGGTTATTTTATATCGATCTGTAGTTTGGATTGACAGTGATGGAGAAAAGGGAGCGCCCAGTGAATGTGAAGCCATAGAGCTTCATAAGGGACCAAGAGAGTTTCGAGTTTAACGTTGAAGAGCTGTATTCTCAATATGAAAAGCGTATGATGGGATTGTTCACATTAACCTGAGAATCCATTAATCACTAAACACAAATAGTTGGTGAACGCATAGTTTGAAAGTGTTAATGAAACGTTGTTCACATTGATTGTTAATGGCCCAACGATGTTACATGAGGATCGATTAATCAATCGACACACAAATTGAATTTTGAAATAGAATCCAAGTTAACTGTGTTGACATGTTGCAGGTGAAGCGAGCCATTGTACTGGGAAGACACTCAGCAACGCACAAAGCAGTTGGGCTGTCAAAGGTTGTCGGACACAACGACTTGAACAAAATGTGTGATGAAGTCTCTTACATAAGAGGCGCAACATTTATTTTAGAGTCGACGGAACAATGAATCAATCAAGGGTAGAGGCACCATAATGAAGTTCTAAAGTTGACCTGTGAGTAATTGAAATGCCGGAGGTGCGTAGTGAAGTTTGAAGTGGAGAGCAGTTGATTGAACAGAATGCGAAGGAGGGTGCTGAGCAAGTTGAAGCGGCCGTAGAGCCAAAGGAAAACAAGGTTGAGTCAACAACGAGAATGCCAAAGTGTTTGATAAGCAACATGACAAAGAAAGTCTGTATTTGGAGAACGCGAGGTAAGTCACCTTTGTATCGATCAAACATATATAAAAACCGTGGCCTGGTCTACTGTGGTATTGAATGGAATGGGTAATCCAACGATCGAATTAAATGATGGTCAAATGTTATTTTAAATGATGGTAGCAGTGTGAAGTTTCATATAAAACTCATTTATATTGGAATGCATAAAATTGATATGCAATGGCATTAATTTTCCAGTTGAAATTTTAAACATGGTTTTATCTTGGTACTTGGGTTTTATCAAGATTGAAACACATATATGGGTGTTGGTCAAGTATGCTATGCATTTAATTAAGGCGTGAAGGTTGTGGGGATTTAATAAATTGAATCCGAACTTTTGTGTGAGTTAAGCCTTGGGCTTAATTAAAAGTTGAGTGTTTAAATAAAACCACTGGGGTTTTAAGATCTTTTCTTAAGAATTTTGGGAAAAGCTTACAATTGTGAAATAACCTTGGTATGAAGATTGTTGAGTTATGGTTTTTGATCCATATGATTGAGGAGCTTCTGCAATTGTTCGTGTGAAATGGCCCAGACTGAGTCTTATTTGGGCAAAGATTTGGAGATGCATTCATATATGTATAGTAATGGGCATATTCTGGTCTTGCAGGGTTTTCCTGCATCATTTTGGTATCAGAGCCCAGTTGAAGAAGTGAAGCAATATCAACAGGATCTTGAAGGTGAGTTGTCAGATGATATTTAACTCTGGTTTGAAGACTGTTTGCAGAATTTAGGTTGCAAGCAGGTTGAAGAAAATCTCAGCGGGAAGAAGCAGATCACAGCTGGAATGCAGTGATGAAGGAGTCCAATGAGGGATTATAAGAGAAAGTGGCAGAACCTGGAGATTCAACGGAGGTTTAATAAAGTTGCAGATGAGAGAAGCCTGAAGGAGCAGTGGAGAAATTCTCGAAAGGGTTCCAACAGAGGACCGGTGATTACCAAAAGACCAGATCTGGAGGAAAGGATTGGTGAGGTAAGTGGCAGCAGGAGAGCTTGCTGTTGTAGAGGCTTGGTGCAACTCGTGGGTGAGAAACTCATGGTGAAGGAGATGACTACGGAAAGTCATAAAGGAGAGAGCAGAGGTTCAGAGAGAGGCCACAGTAGAAAGAGGGAGAAAGATGCCAAGGCGAATGGCATATGGAAGCAGTTAACTAATGAAGAGTATGAGAAAGAGAAAGCTAAGATAGCAGTTCATCTTGAGTTATTGATGGAATTGTTACAGGAAAATATGAAGGACCAGAGACATGGTTTTACCATGAGGAAGAAAGTGAAATGGCAAAGAATACAAGTAAAGAGGGATCAACAGGTGAACATGCAGTTAACAGAAGAGCTGAAGAAGCTCGAGCAGATGATGAGTTATTGGGAAAATACAGATTAGCTGGATAATGTAAAACCATGTATTTTTATAACTGACAATTGTGATGTGATTACAGGTTTTACAGAGGAGGATGTGCAATCTTGTGAAGCTTTCACAAGTAGGGAAAATTATCTTTCAGGAAATAAGTACTCTGAAGAAGAAAGCAGTGATGCATTTGTACTTGAAGCTGTTACAGTACAAGAGGAAGTTCTTGTGAATGAAGAAGAGGATGAGCTTGAAGAGCCAGTATATAAAGCAATAGTTGAGATTGTGGAAACTTGTAGTTTTCAAACTGACAAGTTGTGTATGAATGCAGGGACTGTAAGTGATGGTGAAATGCTTCAGCGATGCCATAGAGAAATTGCATTGTTGGAATATTTATTGGAACATTCAGAATATGATGGGAAGATTGCAGAAGAAAGAGTTTAGTACAGTGAACAAGAGAAGAAAGACATCGTGGAGACAGATGGTGTGAGAGAAAGACTAGTTGTGAGTCTTTAGAATTCTTCAGAGAATTCTTTTGGAAGAGAGAATCAGCATACTGATGTGCTGATAGTGGAGGAAAATTCAGGACAGCATACTGAGGTGCTGACAGAGGGAAGTAAGGCACTGAGGCCTTATGATTTTTGTTTTAACAAGTGTTTTGTGAATGTAGGTGTTATTGCAAGTAAGGAAGAACATTTGACTCAGTTGAGTAGTCAAATGAAGGAGAAAGATGAGAATTATGTGGAAATTTCTAATCCATGGGATGAGGACGTTATGATGTTGAATAGTCAAGATTCAGTGCAAGAAGAAAATTCTCAATTTCAGAATTGGGAATTGCAGATGCAGAGAGATGAAGATAACAGAAAGGAGTACACAATGTACCAGTCCAGTAAGTTGCTGATAGGAGAAGGCAGAGAAGAAGTTTTCAGTTGTAGAAGTCAAGAGGGCATGGATGATTGGGTGGCGGTAAAGACTGAACGAGTGAGAATTGAGCAAGTAAGAACTGAGGAAGCAAGAAATCAACAGTCTGGAGATTTATTGGACTGAGAAATTGAATTGATCAGAAGAATCATGTTGAAAGTGTCTCAGAGGAAGACATCAGCAAGGAAGAGAAGCAACAGTAGCAAAATGAAAATAGAGAAAGATTGTGAAAGTGCAACCAGTGGAGCAAGACAACATAAGATATGGAGACTTGGAGAAAAGCAGCAAACAACAGATATAGATGATGAGTTACAAAACAAAGTGTGGGATCCAGGCAGACAAGGACTTAAAACGCATGATCAGGAGATCATGATCATTTTCAACCTTGGGAGTCTGATGCAGGAGCATTTGACCCGGGAAAAATACTTGTATTTTATTAAACCTAGGGGTCTCATGTTTTTGAGAAAATATTAAATCCATGTAAATATTAATATTATTTTTGAGTGATTAAATTATATTTTTAATTAATTATATGTGAGGATTTGTAAATGTTCCCAAAATAATTTGGAGAACATGAGAGAAATTAGACTTGAGATATCTAAGAATTAATTAAGAGGCCTAAGTTAGATTTTAGTTTCAAGATTTTAGGGATAAATCTAGATTGTAGGATTTGTTGAGATATTTGAGGATTTGTTGAGTTATTAAAGGGATGTGAACCAAAATTGGTTCAATTAAATTTGTATAAATTAATATGCCTCAAAGGCAAAAAAGATCAGGAAGAATAGAGTGATTGAGAGCTGAGGTTTGGAAAACCAAGTTTGTAAGCCTCCGGGCAATTGAAAGGGCCATGAATTTTGAATATCTGGCCAAAGAAAAAGTTTGTAAGTAATCTCATTTTGTTTATATGAAAACATTGTTTCAGAATTATATATATATATATTGGTTGATTGCTTGAGAAATTGTATACTTAATTTTTGAAGTCGGATTCTGAAGCGATATTATGCATGTAATTGGGGGAATTGAGATATCAATTTCGTGAATTGAAACATCGAAAAGTTGTATACATTTCTGTATAAATATATATATATGAATTGTTGTATCGATCGTTGGAGAGATCAATTGAAGGGAGTGCAGCAATAAAAGAATTTGTAAGATCGATTTATGCACATAAGTTGGAAGGATCGATATTAATATGGCAATTGTTAAATTGTATTGATAAATACATGTGAGAGACTATGTCTATCGAGTGAATTGGTTATTTTATATCAATCTGTATTTTGGATTGACAGCGATGGAAAAAAGGGAGTGCCCAGTGAATGTGAAGCCATAGAGCTTCATAAGGGACCAAGAGAGTTTCGAGTTTAACGTTGAAGAGATTTATTCTCAATATGAAAATTGTATGATGGGATTGTTCACATTAACCTGAGAATCCATTAGTCACTAGACACAAATAGTTGGTGAACGCATAGTTTGAAAGTGTTAATGAAACGTTGTTCACATTGATTGTTAATGGCCCAACGATGTTACATGAGGATCGATTAATCAATCGACACACGAATTGAATTTTGAAATAGAATCCAAGTTAACTGTGTTGACATGCTACAGGTGAAGCAAGCCATTGTACTGGGAAGACACTTAGCAATGCACAAAGCAGTTGGGCTATCAAAGGTTGTCGGACGCAGGTCCTGAACAAAACGTGTGATGAAGTCTCTTACATAAGAGGCGCATAATTTGTTTTAGAGTCGACAGACCAGTGAATCAATCAAGGGTAGAGGCGCCATAATGAAGTTCTAAAGTCGACCTGTGAGTAATTGAAATGCCGGAGGTGTGTAGTGAAGTTTGAAGTGGAGAGCAGTTGATTGAACAGAATGCGAAGGAGGGTGCTGAGCAAGTTGAAGCGGCTGTAGAGCCAAAGGAAAACAAGGTTGAGTGAACAGCGAGAACGCTGAAGTCTTTGATAAGCAGTATGACAAAGAAAGTCTGTCTTTGGAGAACGCGAGGTAAGTCACCTTTGTATCGATCAAACATATATAAAAATCGTGGCCTGGTCTATTGTGGTATTGAATGGAATGGGTAATCCAAGGATTGAATTAAATGATGGTCAAATGTTATTTTAAATGATGGTAGTAGTGTGAAGTTTCATATAAAACTCATTTATATTGGAATGCATAAAATTGATATGCAGTGGCATTAATTTTCCAGTTGAACTTTTAAACATGGTTTTATCTTGGTACTTGGGTTTTATCAAGATTGAAATTCATATATGGGTGTTGGTCAAGTATGATATGCATTTAATTAAGGTGTGAAGGTTGTGGGGATTTAATAAATTGAATCCGAACTTTTGTGTGAGTTAAGCCTTGGGCTTAATTAAAATTTGAGTGTTTAAATAAAACCATTGGGGTTTTAAGATCTTTCCTTAAGACTTTTGGGAAAAGCTTACACTTGTGAAATAACCTTGGTATGAAGATTGTTGATATATGGTTTTTGATCCATATGATTGAGGAGCTTCCACAATTGTTCGTGTGAAATTGCCCAGACTGAGTCTTATTTGGGCAAAGATTTGGAGATGCATTTATATATGTATAGTAAGGGGCAGATTCTGGGCTTGCAGGGTTTTCCTGCATCACATATGTAATGTAATGAGCTATTTTTTAAACAATTTGAAGAGTCATGAGGGGAGTCTAAGGGTCACAAAGGGTGCATGCCAAGATTCACACCCCTTTATTATAAATATATCTTCATAACTCATGTAAATGTATTTTGGGAGCCAATATTTTGGCTAGGATTAGGATTAGGAAGAGCTTGGGAGTTTTGTGAGAGCCTTTCCTTCTCCGTAGCGTAGATGGAGTATACTTATTTAGATGAGGAGGTTTTTTTGATTTCACATTCCATTATTGGGGAAAGTGGTTCGTCAATGTTGTATGTATGAAGGAAACTTTAACTTATAATAAAATCAAAGCCGAAACACCTTCATGCATATATTGTTTATATAGTAGGACTAATCTAATTGTATTTTCAATGTATTTTATTTAACTTACGCATATGATTATGAACTATTTCATTTGCATTTGTATTTATCTTGTTGAATGTGTGTTTATGTATTAATATGTCGCCTTAACTTGTGAACTATTCTGCTTTTTAGTTTGTGTGATGTTATTTTTCTCGTTTTTTCCTTCCAAGTTTCGTACTATTACAAGATTCTAAGGGGAACACTTCCTTTTCCCTTTGTGCATTGGAACCAATCATGCATCCCACTTGACCATCTGCGGGGTCACACACTTGTTCTGACCTAAGACATCATGCACCACTATATTTATTTTGCAATCCAAGGCATATCATTCACACCCCATTATTGGGACCCCTAATCCAAATGGAGTGAGGTCTATTTTTACTTCATATCAGGGAAATCCCCTAAATGTTGATGGGTCCAACACCGTCAATAGAACCCCATTGATATTTTCTATAGATAGCTTCTTCCACAAATACTATCCTAATTACAAGGAGTCTCTAAGAACAAGAGGTGTGTAAAACCTTCACATCTAGGGTCAATATTATTTTCACTCTCTAAGATAATTTTTCCATGGATCAAAATTAAAAGAAGTTGCATGATTATTAGAATTTCCCTTTATGCCATTTGGAAGAATGGCATAAATTTATCATTCATATATAACCTTAAAGCCTACAAAAAAGTTACCACTAAAAGCTTTCTCCAATTTTTAATGACCACTATAAGGTCATCAAGCATATTTAGATAGTTGATTTCAAATTATAGTTTCTTAGATACTCAAATAGTCATCACAACCTTCATGTCTCCCATTTAAAGAAAGTGGTAAAATCTAATTGTCATGTTTAAATTATCCTTCCTAAAATAAATAAATAAAAAGGTTACATTTGGTTGTAGCTCGAGGTTTCTCTTTGAAAAAGGTAGCATCATTTCCACCAGTTCACTTTCTCAGAGGTGTTGATCCAATGAAAGGATACATCGTAATAAGGATACGACATAGGAACCACTAAATTTCCTTCAATAACTTTAGCCTTGAGGGGAATTCTTCCCTTTAATGGGGAGGGCATGTTTGGGTTCCACTCTCCCTAACCACTTACATAGATAAATAAGTTGTAATGTATGGATAAAAACTCTTGTAGATGAGGCCCATGTTGTAGTGCAAAAGAAATAAATGTAAGAAGGCTAACCAAAGTGTTCTCCTACTAGAAAGTTCCTTCTCTAAAATGTTCCTAAGAAGTAAAAAGAAGTAAATAGTGCTATATATAAAAAAGTGAAATAATATATTGAAAGGTAAATTTTATGTTTTTTTGGAGCTCTCCGGGCAAACATTTCTTTCATCAATATAGGCATACCTTTTGTGATACTTTAGTTATCGATTTGGATATTGTGATTACAACTTGTGATTTTTGTGGTATATATAGGTAAACTATATTATTTTTTCTCTATATTATTTAATTTACTAATAGTCAACTTGTCATTTTTGTGGTATATATAGGTAAAGTATATTATTTTTTCTCTACGTTATTCAATTTATTACTAATAAAGAACACCATAGTACTATATTTGCGTTATGTTGTGGTATATTCAAATAAACATCTTGAACATCTTTAATATCTAAAGAAAATTATGAAATATGAAAGAAATCAAGAACTTCTTCGAATTAAATATAGATTATTTTTGCCATAACTGGCGGAAAGTTGGTTGTTCATATTATCTACAAAGATGGTACATGGTACATTGGTAGAACATAAATAACTAAAGCTATCAATACGATTCCTTCATCCCAAAATAATAAGTCTATGCATCTTTTTATTATTATTATATAATACTAATTTGTAATACCTTTCGTCTTAGATTATTAGAAACTGTAAAACCATTGCAAAATATGATTAAAAAAGATTCAACCTTTAAGTATATTCAAACTGAAAAGACCATTTCGAAGGAGATAAAGGTTTCTATCATTGCTACATCAATGCTAATTTGTAAAAGAAATTATAAATATTTATTTTTATGCTTCTTCTCATTTCAACACTCTTTGGTTACTATATTCACTCGATAATGAAAATTAATTTTTATCTCATTCATGAGCATAAGTTTACAAGGTCTTGAACTCAATTACCTAGCAATTAAAAAACAATAATTTTTTATATTTAAAGAAATAAAAGCATTACAAACCTTATATTTTGAAAAGCATCACTATTGCAATAGTTCCTCAATCAACCGCCGGATCCCTTTTTTATTCAAAAGGAACATGGTGAAAGAAGCAAAAGTTTGATGACTATTTTCGATGAGTAATATAGAGTTTAAACCAACCAACTTGGACTAGAGTGAGGGACTTTACAAATTGGAAACTTAAGGAAAATATCAAGCTTGCTTATTCGAATGAAGAAAGATGGGAAAATGAGATCTCCATGTATGTTGGTGACAATTTTAATATTCCTACCATCACCAACTCATGGTTTGGTGATATTAAACATTATCTACAATTTGGATGATGTCCTAGATATTTGGGTTTAAGTAAGAAAAATGTTTTGTGATTCGAATTTGTAAAATAACACCTCATTAATTGTGCCCTCTTCCATAATGATTATGATTAAGTTTGACTCAGATATTAAGAAAAGGATGGATTTGAACATGTATTAAATGATACGAATGATGGGTTAGTTGGTAATAATTTCTAAACAAGAGCCATTGTTCATAATATTCTCAAAGTTAGTTATTATTGGCCAAAATTATTGAAGGACAAACACTTCCATGTTATAAAATGAGTGTTTTTCAAATGTCCATTGTGAAAGATATTAAATATGTTCTATTTCTATAGTTAATGACCATAGAAGGATTTTTTTAATAATGGGGACTTGAAGTGATTGGGAAATTAATTCCAATTTCTTTAAGAAACATAAGTGCATCCTCACTTCTAATTATTACTTCACTAGGTGGGGTGAAACTATAAAGCTCACATAGTTAAATGAAAATGCTATAACTATATTCTTAGAACAACATTTAATAACTAGGTTCAACACACCTTCCATGGTAGTTTTGGAAATCCCACATATTTGTACTCACTAAAACTAACAATGATTGATTTAAGGAAGGGGCTAATTTTACAAAAACTTGCTAATATTCTTCTTAGGAAAATAGTGCAGCTAATTGCACAAATAAAAACTTCGTTTCAATTATTAAGAAAAAGTAGGTGAACACCACTTAAGCTAATGAATTCCCTACTAAATTCCCTATAGGTAAATAGAATCACACTTAGGACCACATTGGGTACTGATCCATAAATTGTCATGGATATTCCACTTGGCAATTCATCACAGCAAATATGATAATATTATATTTAAAATTTGAGATTCTACACTATTACAATTTTATTAAACTTTAAGAACTGTACATTTAACTGTAATTAGTGCATGCATGCGAGTGGAAATTATGCAAAAAAAAAATAGAAAAAATAATTTCTCTCACACACACACACACATAAGACAAAAAGTATGCTCTGGAAAACCCTATCGGGAGAAAACCCTAGTGGAAGGTGAGATCTCTTCACTCTCTTTCTTTGTTTGGAAATATGGATGTAGGTACAAAGAAGTAATGCATGTGGCTCGTGGGTTTCTACAGTGAAAAAATCCTTCATGTGTGCTATACATCCTATCCCTCTTAGCTATATTTTCTCAATTATGGAAAACAATACTCTCGAAAGAATGGAATGTCTCTTCCTCCTAGTGGCTTAGTTATAACACAACCCGATAGAGTACTAGTGGTTAAATTTTATTACATCAACTCTTAACTAGAGTTACAATATAGACTCTTATTGAGTTTTTTACATCACAATCACGTGGCTAGCCCCTTTTCCATGAAAAATGGGGGTTGATGCGGTATCCTCCCGAATTATAGGTGAGAAAATAGGAACGTCAAATTCTAAGTGACTTAAAATTTGCATACAGACTCTAATTGACGCACTTCTTATGACGCTGAAAATATATCTATGTGTAGAACTACATGAATAGGTGGGGCACTAACGTGGAAAATTTTTACCCCCAAAAAACGTCGTTTGATGCCTCAAAATTCTCTTGCAATGTTTCAGACCCTATTTTTCCAAACTGGGTCACGCCAGTAAAAATGGTCCCGCGAGTGGATTCCTCCATTATTTTCACTCTTAATGTGTCAATATGGATGACAAACAATATGATGATCCATTCCAAATAAGGTACCTTCTTTCTATTTTTGGTTTATGGAGGAAATATAACCCCTCTTGAGATATATTTTTTCATTCTTCCGAGCCTCCTCAATCATTCTAGAGAAAAAAATTCATCAACTATTCAGAATCAAATTCATCTATTATTGAAACTATATGAATAAAGAGAGGAATTCAAGCACAACTTTTCCATTCACCAATATATTGTTAAGTGTGAGTTTGTCTAACATTCAGTATATCATAAATATATCTATGCTAGAGCACCAAATTTCAAGTGGGATAAGTAGAATGAATCCAAAGGAAAACATAAAAAATTACAATAAATTTTGCTAGGACTATTTTAATTCATAGCAAAATTTGGTTGGCACAGAAAATTTGTAAATCTTAGAGGGAGAGTTGGGAAGTACCCTTGTAATGGCCCAATTTAGAAATATTATTTCAATTAGTTTCCTTTAGAATATATACCTTATATATATAATAGTTTTCTTCTACTTTTATTCTGTGTATTTCATTTTAGAAAATGCTTTTGTAGGATTTCTTGTGTGTCCCATTTTTATTATGATTACAATTAGCTTATGAAATTTTTTCATTATTGTTCCATTAATAACCTCATAGACCGATCCTCCTATCTTTGATTATTTATTTGATTATTGATTTTAATTTTCATTGAATCTTATATCTTTTAGGGGCATTTTTATAGAGCATGAGGATTTCATTTTACTCCTCAACCATATTTAGTAGTAAAGCTTTGATTGTATGTTTTGTGATGCCCCATGCATATCAAATGGTTCCATAAATAAGAATGTTTTGAGATGATAATTATCGATAAATATGAAATTTTAGCCACTTTTGGTTGGGTAGCCTAATGGATAATTTCATCCACCCCAAATTTATAAGCATTCCATTGTGTAAGGTGATTAATTAGAAATCCAAAATGTGAAATTTTAAAGGGATATTCTTATCACTTAGACACAACTAATCCCATATATAAATAAGTATCATCCCCACTTAGTTATAATGGTTTACTGGTGGGGAACACTCATGGTAGAACTAGGGTTACGCTGACACCTGCACTGAACTCCATCGTGACCTAGTATGGTGGTTACCTAAGTGCATCCACAGCAATTGATGGCGGCTATCCATGGGTTTCGAGGTATAGGATATTATATGGGGTCACTCTGCAATAACTGTGACACACTTTCCGGATCCCCATCATTTGGTTGACTTCTTGTTTCAACCTTCATCTGCACCCTTCAGCCTTTGACGAAGCTCAATTGATTTTCTCAGCCCATTCCAGCATTGGAACGCTGCATTTGTCAGTGTTTTGTCCTCGTGAACACCCTTCGTTTTTGCCTCTGGTGACCTCTTTACTGTTCATTTCCGGTATTGCAGCTTTTGATGACCGTTTTTCTCTGATTGATAGTTGGACTCTGGCATTAACGGTTTTTTAATGTGGATTTCAATGGAGGGGGCCCAGGAAGAACAATTGGTAGATTATTTGGAGGAACCATTTGCCGAGGTGGATATTTGGACCCTTGCACAACGTTTATAATTTAGTATGTATGTCTCTCACCCCACATCCTTTAAATTTACTTGTCCTTATTTTTCAGGGTCCACAGCTTCAGCATCCTCCCCACTTACCTTCCTTGCCTTCGACTCTTTTCTGGTCCCTGACCTCTCCCCCTTCTCCCCTGCTATTCTCTTGGCTCCAGATCTGGACCTCATCTCCTCTCCGGACCTCCGCCCTCTGTCCCTTGCAACTTTAGCCTTCCTCTCGCAAACCCTCCCTCTCACACCGGTTTCTACCTCTTTCACCTACCCTTTCTCACTCACTCTAGTTCTTTCGCTTCCCTCAACCTCATCTCCCCCTCACACCACCCACCCGCTCTCTACCCCACCCTCTCATCCCCCGTATACCACTCATGGACTTGCAGCTACCCCCCCTTGATATCCATCTGACTGATTTATCATTCCCCCACCTGACTCCACACACCCCCCTCCCATCTCTTCATCGCCTCCTTCGCATACCGCCTCAGAATCCATAACTCCTGGGCTCCCCCCTCATGCCCCTCGTCGCAAGAAATGTGTGTAGTCTTGTAAGCGTTCAAGCCTCTTCACCCTGAGCGCTAGATTTCAGATGGATAATATTATGGGCACCATGGATAGAGTGGTGGTGGCTCATGTTCATGGCCGAAACTATGGGGTTAAAAGACTGAAACAGTGGGTTCAAGAGATTTGGGGTGATATTTTACATGAGCTCCCTACCTTTAATACACTTTCTAAGGGATGGTTTGCTCTCTGCTTCACTACCAGGGACCCTACTGATCTAGTATTATCGCAATATTGGCACATTGAGATGGCTCCTGTGCTATTGAAGAGGTGAAGCCCCTTATTTGATCTTGAACATGAACCGTTGGGAGAGGGACCTATTTGGGTTCGTTTGCTTGGTCTTCCGCTACATTTATTGAATGAATAGATCTTCAAAGATATTGGTAATCTACTAGGTACATATTTGGACCATGATCGCTGATATATTGAATTAGGCAAGGTGGCTTTTGCCCACATTCTGGTATAGATGGATACCATGGAAGGACTTGAAGAATCCTTCAATATTCAATGGTGCAATTCTACTTGGATAGAGTTACTGGATTATGAAGGGGTTCCATTACACTGTCATCATTTTCTTAAAGTGGGACATGTATTAAAGATTTTCCATTAAATGGACATGCATCGAATACCTGATCACTGGGTGGTTCGAATCATATAGAACCACTATCGGTCTTGCTGCAGCAACAGACACAACTCACTGGGTTCCTCTCGAGACCTGATCACTCCTCACAGGTAGACATCTCTTAGGTGGATGTGGCTGCCCCTTACTGAGTCACTCAATCTATGACTACTGCTACACCTATTGGTCTCCCTCTGGATGATGGTACTCCCTCTTCTCCTCCTTTCAATTTTTTATCTTATTTTTCTACTACATCTATTAAGTGCACGGAGCCCTCTCTGGCTGGATTCTCTACCTCTTCCATTATTTTTCCCCCATCCTCCTCTCCTCTCCTATTTCCCCCTGCCCCCCTACCACACCTAACCTTTCTTCATCACCTTCTCCCACCTCCTCACTTGCACCTCCTACACTTCCCCCCTACACCTCCCACTCTCCCCCTTTCACCTCTCATCCCAACCCTTATTGTTGAACCATATGAAACCTCTTCCACACATTCTTACAATTTTTTCCCTCGAAATTACACCTCGGCTGGTCTTGGACCACATCTTGGCTCCCCTCACACTCTACACAAGTCCACTCGTGGCCGACAATCTCATATTTCGAAGGCCATCCTTCAGGCTCGTTTTGAAGTTGCCTCTGGCACTCAAACCTCCATCGATGGGATCATTAGAGAAAGACAATCCCCTCTCATTTTTTCTCAATGATTCGTCTTTATTTCAATTTTCATGGGCTTTCCAGCCCTGCAAAGCACCTCGCTCTTAGGCACATCTTCACTACTTCCTCTGCTGACATCATCCTCCTCTAGGAAACTCATGGTACTTCTAAACTTGTCATTCAAGCACTTGCTCCCCTCCTCCCTTCATGTACCATCCATGCCATTGATGCTAATGAATGCTCAGGTTGACTGGCCCTTTGTATCAACCCCTGGCATATCAAACTACTAAATTTTTAGGGGAGGGAATGCATACTGGGGATGGATATTTTCTCGAAAGCTCTTGGTCTACAATTTTTCATTATCAATGTCTATGGTCCCTGCACCGACAGGCAGCAGTGCTGGACCTCTCTTATGAATTTATTGGTGCTACGTTCTGACAATATTATATTGGCTAGTGACTTGAATTTCTCCCTTAGTATCTCTGAGTCTTGGGGACCTAATTCACATGCGGATCCACTCTTTGATTTCTTCAGACACCTTCTCTCTTCCTATCAACTGGTGGATCCCCCAATAATCACTCCTTCTCCCACCTGGCGCAACATGTGCACTAGGGTTGATTTGGTTGCTCGCATGCTTGACTGCTTCCTTATCAAGGAAGGCTTACTACACACTCTCGACTCCTTCAGACAATGGATCGGCTTTGTTCATATCTCAAACCACTCTTCGATATACCTAGAAATTACTAGGGCCTTCAGCAAGCCGGCCACTCCATTAAAATTCTACTCTGTGTCATTACAAGACACATACAACATCAATTTAGTGAATACTTAGTGGAGACTCCCTCCACCACAAAGCCTTCACTCGACATCCTACATATTTGCACACAGACTCCTCTCAATTAAGAAGGAGTCAATTACTTGGGCTAGGAATAAGAAAAGAATGGAGGAACTAGAGCTCACTAAAATTGAACAGGATATCCATAGTAGGGAATGCTCTATTAGGGGATGTTTTGCGACAAAAGATGAGAAATCACAACTTATTAATCTAGAATCTAATCACCTAAATATTCTTCAAAAGTGGGATGAATTTGGGAGACTGAAAATTCGTGCAACTTAGATCAAAGCAGGTGATGACTCAAAATTATTTCGTCAATTTTCTAAGGGTCAAAAGACCATTAATACCATTTGGGAACTCGGCAATGAGGATGGTACCACTGCTTCTACCTTCTATCAACTTGCACAGAAGGGTATCAGTCATTTTAGTGATATATATAAGGTGCCTCTGCAACCCTCACTAGCTAAAATCATCAAGTTGGCCTCCCTTTTTCCTAGATATGTGGATCCTGTAGAAGAGGATGATCTCCTATCACTTGTAATGATGAAGGAATTAGAATATGTATTTAAATGGTTCAAAAAGGACAAGATCCCTGGACCTGATGGGTGGTCTGTGGAATTTTATCTGGCTTTCTTTGAACTACTGGGACATGATCTTCTGGAGGTGGTGGAAGAGCCCTGACAAACTGTGTGCATCTATGAGGCCTTTAATGCTACCTTCGTTTCCCTTATCCTCAAATCTAATCATCCCTCCTCTTTCAAATATTTTCATCCAATTTATTTATGCAGCTGTATCTACAAGATTATGGCCAAGATCCTTGCAAATCAGATGAAACCCATTTTATCTAAATTTATCTCACCTGAACAGTTCGCATTTCTTGAAAATCGACAAATCCATGATGCTATAGGCATTGCACAAGAAGGATTACATTATATGCACACTAAGAAGATCAAAGGGATGATTCTCAATATAGGTCTCGCAAAAGCTTTTGATCAAGATAGCTGGCTCTAAATCTGCATGCTTCTTACTCATCTAGGATTCCCCTTACAAATTATTAATCGGATCATGTGTTGCATTACCTCTGTTTCATTTATCATTCTCATTAATGGGGCTGCAACCAAATTTTTTCATGCTGAACGGGGAATTCGACAAGGGTGCCCGTTATCTCCCCTTCTATTTCTCCTAGTCATGGAGGGCCTCAGTAGATGTATCATTGATGAAAGGGATCATGGTAGAATGAAAGGCATTCACATATCGAAAAATTGTGTACTCACTCACCTACTTTTTGTTGATGATATCATACTCTTTCTCAATGGCACACTTGGTGATTATACAATGGTTAGATCCATCCTACTACTATTTTGTACTGCTACTGGTATGCAATGAAATAAAAACAAATCTACTTTGACTTTTCATGGATGAACACCACATGAGATCTATTATGCACAGCAGAGATTCTCATTTACCCTCACTAGATTTGAGGATGGACTGTGTTAAACACCATGTTGAACACACACATGGTGTATGAGAAAGATAAACACACACACACAGGAGACTCAACACACAATGAAAGATAAGCATGAGGCTTTCTTATTTTTTCCATTATACATGACGTACATTTATAATACAATGGTGTGACTCTTGGTTTCATATTCCAAGGTCACTTGGACTCCATTGTGACTTTTCGCATTCCACACCTACCCATGTAGGATTAGATGTTCCAACATCCCCCCTTAATCTGAAGGGGTATGTGTGAGTCCAAGAAGAGAGTTGTAATACAAATCTGCAAAGTATACATGGAAGCACTTGGGCTGAATCAACTCTCTGAAATGTTGGAAAAAAGAGGTGGTTTAAGCATGACCACCAACACTGGAACACAATACTTGTTGCAGTTCCCGGAACTCTTCCAAAACTGGCAAGAAGCTGAAATCTTCTACTAGAGGAATTGTCCCTCATAAAAAAGGGAGACCTTCAACCTAAAATAAGGGAGGTCTACTACCTGTGATGGTTTTAGGATTACCAACAACTATGGAATGATTTAAGCATTTCCTGGAACTCAACCAAAGCTGGCAAGAAGCTGAAGGCTTCTGCTAGAGGAAGTGTCCCTCATATATGAAAGGGAGACCTTCGACCTAAAAGAAGGGAGGTCTACTACCTGTGATGGTTTTAGGATGACCACCAATCAAAGATGATGGTTTAAGGTTGTCCACCAACCAAAGGCATGCTCATGGGCATTCGTGTCTCTGGCTACATCTCTGAATCTGGAATGACGAATTGTGTCTCAGGCTCGCTTGAACTGCAGTGTCTCTGGCTACAACTCTGAACATGGAATGAGAGATTATGGCTCAAGCTCGCTTGATCTGTCGTCGAAGCTTGTACATGACCACCATTTTCCCCCCTGTCAGGGACAAGGTGAGATGATGGCGAAAACTCAACTGCAATTTTGTTCAATATTCATGAGCAAGTTCTAACATGTGTCGTAAACATCTTGGCTGTTGATGCCCATTGCCAAGAAGCGATCCATCCAAGATGAATCTTGGTTCTTGCAGGAGGCTTGTGTCTAAAGCATCTGTGTGAAGAATGGGTGTGCCGACCACAGTGCTTGCATGGATGAAGATCAAAACAATGATATTTTGTATGGCCAACTCGATGACAGTGTTGGCATTTCTCAATCTGTTGTTGTTGTGGAGCAGGATCTGGAACAACTGCAGGTGGAATGTCATACATGAATCCGACACTCTGAAATATTATGGGCTTGGTGTAGTCTGGAATATGAAATGACACATCCTTGTCATATCGAAGACCAGTTATGTGCTTGTTGTGGACAAGCTCTTCCCAAGGTCTGATGATGGGCTTGAGAAGTGCAGGTTGAATTGCTGCATCTGCATGTACATATGCTCTAGTACAAGGAACTGAATGGGAATCAGTTGCAACTTTATCTTCTTTCTTCTGATGAGAGTCCTTCACAATGTTCTAAATAGAAACAGGTTCAGAATGGTGACTCTTTTGTTGAAGTTCATCTTGTTGAAGCTAAGATTCCAACTGCAAAAACTCAATCTTTTCTTGTGCATCTAGCAAACAACTTTGAATGTTACAAACAACATCCTTGCTCATTTTTATCATGTCATCAACATTTGAATGAATGAGGTTATTCAACAACTCTAATGCCTCATTGATTTTAGCCATTTTCAACAACTTAAGCTCAAAAGATGAAAGGGTGTCGGCTTCAACCGAAAATGCACCCGTTTACAATGTGATGCAACTTAATTTCAATAAATACAAATGACTCAAGAGAACTCTCAAAGTACAAAATCTTCTCCTCAAATGATGGAGGGAAATCAACAATTCAACAACTCAAATTTACACTTCAAGTCTTAATTGCAAAATATTTTGTAAATGTGCAGCTGAAAACACTATGCAGCTGAATTTATTCTTCAAATAATTGTTTTGCAATGATGGCAAACTTGTCTTCTCATGTAAAATTCTTCAGAAAATCACCCTCTTATATATGCCACAAATCATAAAATGTCAAATATACAATTTTCTCTATATATTCAATCCATTTTCTCACATGTCATTTCCATTTCTCTGCTGTTCATTTTTTGTCTTCCTCTCTCTCTGCTATTTTTTTTTTAAAATAATTAAATTAAAAAAAATTAGGAAACTATGGGAAATTTAAAAAATGTGAGGGGAGGGAAATTAAAAGGGAGGGGGAATTTAAAAGGGGTGGGAGATTGGGGAGTTTAAAAACTAAGGGAATTTTTTTTTTTTTTTTGAAGGATAGAATTTTAAATTAAATGTTAAAAAAGCTTGACAGAAAAATTTAAAAATAGGAATTCCTTAAAAAAAAGGGAAATTAATTAAAACATTGGAAGGGAATTATCAATGCATAATAGGGAATAACACAGAGAAGGGAGGGCGTTCCTATTGGGGGAAGGGTGGCCGAAAGGCCGAGAGGTCGGGTAAGGAGGTGTGCGCAGGAGTGTGGGTGGGTAGAGGCATAGGGAGGGGGCTTGGGGAGAGGAGGGTAGGGTAGGCGGGGTTTGGAGGCTGCGGTGAGGGTCGGTGTTAGCAGGGGAGCCGGGGTTAGGGAGAGACGGGGGCTGGGTTAAGTGTTGAGGAAGGAGCGGGTCTGGGATAGGTGGGTGAGCGTATGTGTGAAGGCCATAAGGGAGGGCCGAGAGGCCAGGGTTGAAGGGGAGGAGTGTATAGTGGGGAGGGAGAGTAATGGCGGAGGGCGGAGTGGTGTATGCCATAGGGTGGAAGCAGGTAGGGCGTAGGTTAAGCGGTGAGGGAGCGCAGGTGTGTAAGGTTTAGCGCAGGTAGGTAAGGCGCAGGCAGGGGATTTAAGGGAGAGCGCAGTTGAGTTTTTATTGGGGATGGGTGAGTGTGAGCGGTTGGTAAGGTTTTGGGTGGTGGGTATATAGGAGCATGCAGGGCGTGAGGGTATGGGAACGAGGAAGAGTGCGTAGGGAGAGGCGTATTGTTGTGCGAAGGATGAGGGGAGGGTCGTGAGGCCATAGGGGAGGGAAAATGGGGTTAGCACGATTTTTTTGCAGGTTGCAGGGGTAAAGGGGGGGCCAAAAGGCCAAGTTGCAAAATTTTATATTTTATATTTTTTTTTTTTTTTTTGTTTTTTTTTTTTTTTTTTTTTTTTTTTTAAATTTAAAAACAACAGAGAGGAGGGCCGGAAGGCTTGAAACAACTCAGAATTTTTTTTTTTCTTAAAACAGTAGAGAGCAGTAATTTCACAAATGCTGCAGGAGAGATGCAACAGAGAATATTTTTCCAGCAGTAGAAAATGCAGAAATGAGGGAAACTGCATAATTTTAGTCTTCAAAACAGCAGATTTTTTTTTCAAATATATAGCAATCTACTCCATTCCAGAATTTAACAGTATTCAAAAATCTTTTCCATTAAAAACCCAGAAAGTTGCAGAGATTTTTCAATGAAAAACTCAAAAATTTTCCTTTCAGAAACCCACTTTGAAACACTATTCTCAACAGCTCTCCAAAATGCAGAAATTGCAGGAAGAATGAGCAGTGAGAAAACCTTCAGATGCACAATGCTGATTTTCTCCAAACCAATGCTGCTCTTCTTCAAAACCACTTTCTGAATGCGGCAAAATGTCTGCTGCAGAAACTATGAATGCTGCAAAAATGTCAAGAATTTTTGCAGATATCCATAGGCCATAAACACAAATGGCTCACTCAAGGTTGAGCTGGTTATGGACTTCTCAGCTCCGATACCATGTTAAACACCATGTTGAACACACACATGGTGTATGAGAAAGATAAACACACACACACAGGAGACTCAACACACAATGAAAGATAAGCGTGAGGGTTTCTTATTTCTTCCATTATACATGATGTACATTTATAATACAATGGTGTGACTCTTGGTTTCATATTCCAAGGTCACTTGGACTCCATTGTGACTTTTCGCATTCCACACCTACCCATGTAGGATTAGGTGTTCCAACAGACTGAAATATCTGGGATTTTACCTCAAACCAGTGAGCTATAAAACTATTGATTGGAATTGGCTTATCACCAAGATTGAAAAATGACTGAAAAATTGGTGTCATTGTTGGCTATCAAGGTCTGGTCTACTGACACTTATCCAATCTGTTTTAGAGGCCATTTCGGCATGCCAAGTATTTTATTAGATTCTAAGGTATTAACAATAATGAAGGAAGGAAACTCACACATTTTCCTGGACTAAATGGACTCGTATTGCTTTAGCTAAGCGATGGGGGGGTTGGGTTATCAAAGATCTACGGACCATTGCATTGGCACTGGCTGCTAAACTTGGCTGGCATATTCTTACTGGCAACAACTTATGGACCAGGGTGGTAATTCAGAAATATATCCATCCTCTAAATCCACTTGAATGGCTTCGTCTACTACCAGTGCACTATCCCAGCTGTTCAACTCTTTGGTGCATTGTCCTTGGCTCTATTCGACATATCAGTAGAGATTTGGCATGGAAAATTGTTAATGGATCTAGGGTTTGTATTGGCTGGGATTATTGGACGAGTTGCAGCAATGCCCACCTCCTCCTGCCTACACTTATTAACCCTCTCAATCTTGCCGGTTATCTGGCACTCAACAACATTGCTGACAAAAACCGAACCACCCTAGTCACTCAAGGCTGGTTAGGCCATCAGGATCTACAGATTCAACCCCAAAGGGTTGTGACGTGGTCTGCTTATCTGGATGCATTAAGAGATACATACGTCAGAATTCTCAATCGAGAGGATGAAATCATATGGACTGTCTCTAAACAGGGATTATACACTCCCAAAGACGGGTATATTTATATATATAGATCACACAAACCTGAATCCTTGCTCCCATGGTGGCGCAATATCTGGAAATTAAAGGGACCTATGAAAGCTAGGCTCCTCATGTGGTGTATTCTTACTGATAAAATACCTACGGGGGCTAACCTCCAAAAAATATCACATATTGGTCCCCATATATGTCCACTTTGTAATGTGGCTATTGAAGATACTATTCATCTATTCCTTCATTGTGATGCAACTCATGAACTCTGGCATCTTATCCACTCCTCCATTAATCATAATCTTCGTTGGGAGGGGATTTATCTTACAAAAGCTTAGGAAACTTGGTGGACATCTGCAGATCCCCATAAGCTGAGAAATCTGCCTACTTTAATCTACTAGAGCATCTGGATGGCTCGCAATCAGACCATCTTCCATAACATACCACATCACTTGCCCTCATCTGTTGCCCACATTATCTCCATTTACCACTTGATGCCAGATGATCCACCCCCTCCACAGCCTCGAATTATCTCCCCTAAGATTATTGACTTATCACTCCCTTGGGCCTATTTCGATGGATTCGCACAAATACATGGTTATGGTGGTGGCTTCCTACTTCATCAGTCACCCCACCACTTTTACAATGTCAAGATTGGACTTGGATGTGGCACCAATAGCTATGCAAAAATCTTCTGTCTATTATATATCCTTCAATTCGCCACCACAAAAAATGTTCATGCTCTACAGATATTCGGTGATTCCAAAATTATCATTGACTGGTTCAACCAACAATCAACCTGTCACATACACACACTGCAGACTATTTTGGATGAAGTTCTACAGCACAAAACATATTTTGATCATATTTCTTGTCGACACATTTACAGGGAGAGGAACTCAATTTTCGATCTCCTTTCCAAGCAGGCGTTAGACCTATTGACAGATCACATGGAGATTCAGGAGCATAATAATCATGCATATTATTAGTACTTTAATTGTCCTTTTGTACCTAATCATTGGAATGGGTTCAACCCCCATTAGAGGCAACAACTATTTTTTGTTTATTTTTTATTTTAGTTACTTATGTATATATGTTCCTAGAATATTGATTGTTCTTCCACAAGATGTATTTATGCGGCACATAACGGATGTATTTATTTTTTGCTACACTACAACTATATATTGATAGCTTCACTGTTGATCTGCATATGCATTTAACATATACAACATATAAATTTTATTTTCATTAATATAAGCTACGACTTTTCCTGTGGAAAAAAGTTATAACGATTTACTAAAGTTCCCCCCCTACACCATTAGAATATATTCCAAAAAGTAAAAATAAATAATTAAATAAAAAATAGATGAATGAAATGGTAAAGGGTTATGAAATAAATTTAGTCTCTTCTAGGCCCATGTAGATATCTTCGTCAAGGTTATGGACACTCACTGGTAGCAGAGCACGACCTATGATATTAAGGTGACACCACTAGGGATATGTATGCTTTCAGCAATGGAGAAACATGTCGCTATTTGGAAACAACCTATCTATAGAAATAGTTAAACATATTAAGAAACTCGATGATTATGATTTTACCCCAAATATTTGGATTATGCTATACAGAATATCATCATAAAATAATGTCTTTAATAAGTTTTTAGAGATGTAGATTCAAGATTAGATGTTTGAGAATCTACATTAAAGAAGAAAATCATATATGTATAGTATGGAAAATATGTTTTTTGGATTATAAGACAAGGCTTTAGTTCATGGATAGATTTAACAGTAGAGAATTCTCACTCCAACTAATGTGCTACCCTTTTTTGAGGTCTCAACAATCCCAAAATATTTCAAATTAGGGTCCTTCCTTTTTACTATTTCATGTGTTTGGTATTATGATTTATGATTTATGAATGATTTTTTTTTTAACCTTGGTATCCTTCATTTAGATCATTTTTTCCCTACCAATATCCAAAGTCTAAATTTACTAGGTTAGTTTCGATTTATTTTTAGAATATTAAAATTTTTTTTTAGATTCGCAATTTGTTTTTAGTATTTCATAATTGATCCCAAATTCTTATTGATTTAGTATTTTCGATTGCTCGCTAATGTTACAAATATTTTAGCTAATCAATTTAATTTGTATATGGATTTTGTTTTTTAACTATTTTATTCGCCTCAATTATAGAAAAGGACATTTTACTTATCGATGTATTTTTTTCTTTATCTTTTGTATATTTGAGAATTTTGAAAGGCACATATTTCTCTACTCCCTACCACCCACAAGGAGTACTAGAAATCCATCTTTTTATAATGCCCAAATCATTGGATATTTACAAAAATGAATCTTTACTTCTTCCCACAATTGTGAATCGTTTTCGGAAATGGATTTCATGTTTCTCTTCAAAATGTCTTATAAAAACCATTTGTGCCATTTCCCCCTTCACTCATTCCTTGACATATCCATTCAAAAATTAACATGTTGAGTTCATTGAATGTAATGCCTCCTCCCACATTTACCCACTTTTACAAGCTTTCCAGGGTAAAGATGAGTTGAGTTTCACTATGATATGACCCGACCTCCAAATTCCAGTTATGGAAGTAGGTCTGACTAACTGACAATTTGTAGCCATCCCTCAAGGACTGCGGACTACAGAAGAGCCTACAAACCACCCCAAGTGATCAATCCCTGAGTTTTAGCTCTTTTCCACTGACTTAACACTAACACCACACCCTTGAAATACTATGTGTGTGGTTATGAGGATCCAACTGCACTCATAAGTATGTTTGCATGCAGTTATGACCAAAATTCCTAGTTCAGTACATGCAGTCACAAGATCTATGCCACCCTTTTAAATCTAGTCTCAATACCACTGCCCATAAATGCTTGTAACTTTTCGAAATCATAAATAAGGATAAAAATGCTAAAAAAACAAACTTTAGGCAAATTTTGACTGATACATGCCTAATGCAAGATAGAAATTTCGTCAAAAACATGAAAAACATGTAAGCTATAGGTCATGAATTCATATCTAATCATAAACTTCTAAATTTAATCTAAGAATCACGACGAAGGCTCAATTCCCTCTCAATGTAGTTGCAATAACACTGGTTAGGACATGCATTCATTAATCATTCAATAACTTGTTAAATCATGAGAGAGATCCATAGCTATAGAAAATCATAAACCATGCATATACCTAACATATAACCTGAAAAGAAACTATGAAAAAACATCCATAAGATCACCACAACAACAAGTAAAAGTTCTCATAGATCACAATAGGGAAATAACTCATATTGACATATGAAAACACTAACCAATGAAGGGAATTCCACATACCACCCGGCCATATATTGGACTAAGCCAAATCCCTCTTTCATCCAATCACCCCTACATCATATTCCAAGCATGAATGTGGGACCATAAGGGTTAGACCAAAACAAAACCAAGTAGGGCTTCCAGAGGCCAAACCACCTTAACCCTAAAGCATAGTGATCTCACCTATATGGTCCATAAATAACTAAAATAAAATAAATTGGTCTCTACACATGTTTTCCAAGGCTCTGGTAACTAATAACTCAACCCATGACCTATAGGGAACCTAATTTGTTTAAGGGCTCCAAATCATTTTTCCCAAGCCTTAGGCTCCAAGGACTAGTAATTCAACCCACAAACTATAGGGAACCCAAGCTATTTCAGGGCTACAGAGAATTTATTCCAACCCACATCCATAGGAAACCAAAGAACCAATCATAAAACCAAATGGGGAACCCACTACACCATGAATATCCAGGAAATGGAAAGGAAATCTTGAAACCACTATTAATCTAGAAAACCCTCCATGCCAATGACAACACATAACCAAGGAACCACATGCATATACCATGCATCTAAAAATAAACAAGTATATCACACATGCAACCTGTTACCTGTGAAGTAAGTCTGTTGTAGCTATTGATCCAGCTATCTCCTTGCACTTCATTTCTTTCCTTGCTTTCTTTCTCCAAATAAAAATAAATGCTAGAGTGCTCCCAGAATGCTCCAAAAATTCTCAAAGTGTGCAAGAGTGCATGAGAGAGAGAATGAAAGGAGAGAGTCGAAACTAAACTGAAAAAGGTTGTGAATTGTTTCTCTGAGGCCTTATTATCATTGATGTTTCCTTTTTCTTCTTTTCCCTTTATTTTCTTTTAATTTCCCTTTAATGAAAATTTGGGTAACTTCACCTTCCTTTTCTCCTATTTTCCTTTATTTTCATAATTAAATTCCAATTATCGCCTCTTTTCCTTTGCCAATTCCTTGCCAATTTTCATAGTCATTATTATCGAAAGGTGATTCTCACTATAATGTTTTCCCAATATTCAACTTGGAATACATGTATAATGACATTGGTTTTATTTTATTTAAATGTAAAGTCAACTAGGGGATGTTGCAAACCCCTCCCCCTTTGGCAAACACCATCTTCAGTGTTCAATGATGCTTATAACCAGAAAAACATGCTACCCATGGAGATTTATAACACAAATCGATGAAAATTTACATCATAGAAAACTGCTTAAACCATGAACATCGTATTTCTTATTATATATTTATAACATCGCTCGATGCAATATTTACAACATACTGCTTATTGGAGCTTTATAACACAACTCACTATAGTATTTACAATACACATACACATATATAAATATAAATCAAAACACATCAACCAAGCACATATGCTCAACCAAAAAATAAATAAGGATACAAAACTTGCATCTGATCAACCATCTCCCATGTAACTTCATCGGGCCCAAAGTGCTTCCACTACACTTTAACTTGCTTGATTAGTTGGTTCCAAAGCATGAGTTTTTTTTGCTACAAAATGCATTGAGGTTCTTGTAGAAATATGGTGATAGAATTACAACTTCTCAAGAAATTTAACTAAATCAAGAGACCCAATTATACTCTATTACTCTATGGAACTTAATTCAAAATTTAGAACAACATTCATAAACATGCATCAATCACATACACAAGTACATAAATTTATCTAGGGGTAGCCAACTCGTAAAAACACCTTAATATTTCTTGCATTAATAAGATGAATAGACAATTTATTACAATTTCTTTCCCCCTTTGAGCTAAACCTATGAAAGTATAATTGTTCAATCTCCTCAATCAAAAGCTATAACCCAAACTTATTTGATTTACGCCTCCACCTAAGCTCCTATTTGTGTGCAGAAATACTTAGGAATTAGGCCCCTATTTTTTAGGAATCTTCCTCCAATTGATTGTGCAATTCCCAAGAATTTACCATTGATTTCATGCAACACGTGTACACTCAAGAATAGTTTACAATTGTTGTTACAATACCTTGGACTCTACATCACAACCAAAGAAATTGAATTCCTTGAATGAATTAACTATTTTGAGTTGATTTATCAGTTAACTGGATGATATCTAAGTTAGAATGTTTTCTCACTGCATAACTGACCTCCAATTAGTTCTATTAACCATTATAACTAGTTTAACTAAATACCACTATAAATAACTGAACTCGATTGCTACAAATTAGAAATAACACATTCATAACTGAACTCCAAGCCCACTAACTTGAATTTATTGAGCTAACTGAGTGAAAAGAGCCATGTCACCTCAGTTAACTACCTCCAATTTATTTGTTCATGTGGAAATTTCAAATTTTTTTAATTTGACAAAGGATAAGTCAAATTGAGCCTTTCTTTCCATACTTTGTACTAATTCTAGTTGTAACTCTCCCTTTTCTTCCACCTATAATACATACCAATTAATCACATGATCAACATCTTGGATATATCTCTTAAGTTATGAAACATAGAAAACATCATGGACTTTTGTTGTTGGCGGGAGTGCAAGTCGGTAGGTCATTGGTCCAATCCTCTCAAGGATCTTAAAAGGCCCATAATACCGAGGTGTCAGCTTGGAACATGATACAATATTTAAGGGGATACTCTTGGGCTTGATGCACAAGTAGACATGCTCCCCAACCTAAAACTCTTTGAATTAACTATGTTTATCTTCTTAAATATTCAGTGTGTCTTGCACTACCTTCAAATTCCTTCTAATAACTTGCATCTCCTGCTCCATCTTAGCCAACATATATGGTGCAATCAATACCATATTCACGGAATCACTCCAGATGATAGGAGTATTTCAAATCTTCCCATAAAGAGCCTCAAATGTACTCATATTCAAGAACTCATGATACCCATTGTTATATGAAAAATCCACTAGTGGAATATGCTCCTCCCACTTCCTATGTTGATGCATCACATACATCCTCAACATATCCTCAAGAATCTTATTAACCCTCTCTCTCCCGCCATATCTCTGCGAATGATAATTTATGCTGAAATCTAACTCTTTCCTTAAGCTTACAAACAACTCCTTTGAAAAACTGGAAGTGACATTCAAATATTTGTCTAATATAATCTTGTTGGGAACACCATGAAACCTCATTATCTCCCTTATAAAGATATTAGCTACATCAGTAGCTAAATTTTTAGACTTCACTAGAGTGAAGTGAGCCACCTTTCTCAACCTATTAACCACAACCACGATGGAATCATATTGTTTCAACATCATCGACAACCCTATAATTAATTCCATGGAAATAACCTATTACATTCTAGATTTGGAATATTTTGTAATAAACCAGATGGATTCTTACTCTATGCTTTCACCTATTGACAGTCCAAACACTTCACAACAAACACAACCACCTCTTTATTCAAGTTCGTCCAATGATAGAACTCCCTCAAGATAAGATTCTTGAGCTCACTGTTATCTGACATGTAAATCATTTTCCTGAATCTCACTAAGCCATATGTCGTGAGGTGATACTCCTAATCCCTATCACCTTCACTCTATTGCTACAATTTCTTCTTTAGTTACAAGTACTTATCATCATGTTTCCCTGCATGTAAGATCCTTTCTTTTAAATCTATCCCACATGAAATCACAACTGAAATGTGATTCACTTGCACTCTCCTACTAAGAACATTTGCAACCTTGTTCTGCTTTCCCTTGATGTATCATATCTCAAAGTAAAACTCAATAAGGGTATGCAACCATATCGATTTCCTAGCATTAAGATTAGGTTGGTCAAACAAGTACCTTAACCCAATGTGATCACCCATCAAGACAAAACTCCTACGAAGAAGATAATGTCTCCACATCTTTAATGTATTAATGATATCTACCAAATCAATATCGTGAGTCACATAGTTACGCTCATGCTCGTTCAACTTACTTAAAGCATATAATACCACCTACCTTTCCTATGTCACAACCCCAACAAGTCTGTCCTTGAAAGCATCTTTACATACCATGAACTCCTTATCAGGATGATCCAGGTGGATTAAACAAGTACAGGTACAAATGGCTTAAGTACAAGGCTCAGAAATCAAAGTGTTCAAAAATCCTTCGAACCAAGTTCAAGTTGTAGATCTCAAAATTCTGAATCCAACAGCGCAGACGGCACTCAATTCCGAGTCCGAATGAAGAAGTTAGGAGCAGTCAAAGTTCAGAGGTTGACTTGGTGATGTGGCAGAGTAAGGAGGCAACAATTTTGCTGAAACCCGGCCACCGGATTCCGACCAACCTGGCCAGATTCCGGGCGAATTTGTGGGACCGTTAAAAGCACTCCTTCGATCAAAATTCAAAGGTTCAAAAAACAACCATATTGTTTTATTAACAACAAAACAAAAAAAATATAAAAATGGGTGGCCGGCCACCAACCCCGCCACCCCATGCCGTAACCATATGATATTAAAAATACAATGTTGTTGGGGGGCGGGTGGTCAGCCCCGCCACCCCTGTGTACCAACGGCCGTATATATATTATACGTGGCACATTACCATATGGGGCGGGCCGCCCAATATGGGTCCGCCCCCCCCCATCCACATCAACAATTTTAAATATGGTCAACGCCAAGTTAAAAAAATATATATAACGGTTCAAAAATGGAACGCGGTTCAAACAGATCAAACGCCGATTTTAAAAATGTAATGCGGTTTATTTAAAAATGTAAATGCAGTTTGCAGTCGGCCTTTTTATGGTGGGGTCGGGATTTGACAACCCGACCTCCGCCCAAACAATGTGGATGTCAACCATTTCAGCTAACGGTGGCTTTGGAAAGCCCGTCCGAGTTTTATTATATAAACCTTCATTCATTTGTGCGCCCAAGGACGGAAAGGACGGACAGGAGCGGGCACGGAAAACGAGGCAGTGGAACCTTGAACAGTGTGCAGGGGGGGGCGGAACCATGATCTGAGCCATTTTTCCAGAGGGGCCAGATTTTCACTTTGTCCGATTGGGGCAAGTTTTATATGGATTCAGCACTACTCGACGCCACAAATCCAACGGTGCTGCCCATTTTTCCATCAGAGGTCTGCAATTTTCGGCCATTTCCAGATTGGGCAGGTATAAGGGTGTAATTCCTCATTTTGTACTTGTACTTTCATTTTGCCATTTAATTAAAGCAGGGCCTCCCCACTATTAGAGCAGGGCCCGGAGACGTAGTCCCTCCTGGATGAACTCCGATATCAACTCTTGTGTCTTCGTGCATGATGTTAATTGCTTCTCTCTTTTTCCGCTTATGCCTTTAAATTTTCTTGTTTTAAAAGCTACAATTTTCACATGTTAATTCTTTTATACATCTCAAACAAAAGATTTTGGATCAAGTGGTATCGGAGCGGGTGTTTGTAGATGTGAATTACATGTTTGTATGCTAACAAGAAGTAGGCTAAGAAGAGGCGAAGGGACGCTACAAGCTTTTGATCCCGAAGCAGGACGTGCACGTCAGAGAAGGAACATGGGAGACGAAGATCGGAATGAAGAGGAGCTCAATTTCCGCAAAACTTTCTATACCATGGCAGATCGAGTAGAGAGACTATTCTCTAGACTTGAAAGGTTAGAGAAAACAAGAGATCATTCTTTAGAAGGGCAAGGTTCAGCGCATGGAGATGGTGGAGGAAATCCACCCCCTTCAGGAAATGAAAGTCCTTCCTCCTCTTCTAACCATCATAATAAAAATTCTGGAAATGCATCTAACAAGCCTTTCTTTAAGTTAGATGTTAAGTTTGATCTACCAGTATATAATGGTGAAAGTAATGCTGAGAAGCTTAACAATTGGATTAGGCAGCTTGAACTCTATTGCAGGATCTAGTAGATTATGGAGGACGAGGCAAAAATCCAATTGGCTTCTCTTCGATTGAGTGGCACAGCTCTCATCTGGTGGGAGAGCAAACTTCGAAGTAGCAGTAACTTGGGTAACCTTCTTTCTTCCTGGTCAGATTTTATTATTGCAATTAAAAATCAATTCTATCCCTTAGGTTACAAGCAGAAAGCCTTAATGGAGTGGCAGTACCTAAGGCAAGGTAAAGGACAAAATGTGAAAACCTTTACTGAAGAATTTCGAAAACAGGCATTAAGTTTGGGCATCTCTTTAGATTCTCCTGAAGTTGTAACTAAGTACATTGGTTCATTGCATAGTTACATTAGACATTCATTGTTAATGTTTGAACCTACTACCATTGACTCGGCCAGTGTGAAGGCCATTCATCTTGAAAACAGGGGCAGAAATGATAAGGATGATCATTCAAAGAAACCGCTTTCCAAACCTTCAAATGGAAAATTCAAAGGGAAAGGAAAGGAGAAGGAAAAGAAGATGGCGTCAACAAAGAAGGATGAAGGAGAAAAGCCTTATTGCACTCACTGAAAAAAGGAACGCCATGACGACGATCATTGTTGGAAACTTTATCCAGAAAAGAAGCCGAAGAGATATGGAGGAAAGGGTAAGCAGAAGACGGTAGCAACCGCACAGCAGGACCTTGGATCCGACTCAGGCGATGAGGCATTGATCACAACAGCAAGGGCAAAAGGTACTCATTCTCTTCATGATTCTGAATCACATGAAAGCACTAGTGCATCAAATGAGCCTCTTTCTAATGAACGTAAGAGAATTGAGTTGTTTCATATTAGAGTTGTTATAAACCATGCAAAAGTAGAAACTCTATTTGATTCAGGCTCTCAAGCAAACCTTATTTCAGAATCCTTGGTTAAAAAGTTAGGCTTAGAAGTTAAGCCTCATCCAAAACCTTATCCACTTGGATGGATACATGATAAAGTAAAACTAAATGTAACCAAGCAGTGTAAGGTAAAATTTGATATTGCTTCTAAGCTGGTAGATGAAGTAGAATTGGATGTAATACCATTGGATATCTGTGGCATTGTGTTGGGGAGTCCCTATCTTTATGATAGGAAAGCAGTTTTCTTTCGCCATGAAAATAAATACCAAATCACTAAAGATGGGGTAGAATAAATTGTAAGAGCTCATCAAACCAAATTCAGTGCTAGCCTTGTAAGTGCAGGACAGATGAAGAGATTGGTGAATTCCAGCAAGGGGTGTTTGCTCATGGTTGTGAGAGCAAAGGATGAAGAAATAACCGATGCTTTCCGGGGATGTGATCCGGCTCATAAACAGGAATTATGTGATGTTATTTCTAACTATGATGAGTTGTTTCGGGAACCCAAAGGTTTGCCTCCAAAACAAGGGATCCAACATGAGATCCATTTGCAACATGATGCTCCATTACCAAACATTGGTATGTACAGGATTTCATCCATCGAAATGGAGGAAATCAAAAAGCAGGTACAGGAACTGTTGAACCAAGGGGTCATTCGGCCAAGTACTTCTCCTTGTGGCTCGCCGATCGTGTTAGTGCCCAAGAAAGATGGCACATGGAGGATGTGCGTGGATTATCGGGAACTAAAAAAAATCACGGTGAAAAATCGATACCCTCTCCCTCGCATTGATGATTTATTAGATCAATTACAAAATGTTGTTTATTTCACAAAATTGGATTTGCGTAGTGGTTATCACCAGGTCAGAATTGCAGAGCAGGATGTGTGGAAAACCGCCTTCAAGACCAAACAGGGTTGTTCGAATGGATGGTGATGCCATTCGGACTTTGCAACGCTCCAGCCACATTCATGAGGGTCATGAATGATCTTTTTAGGCCTTTCATTGATGAGTTTGTCCTTGTGTATTTAGATGATATTCTTGTATTCAGTAGGACTTGGGAGGAACATGTATGCCATGTAATCAAAGTTCTTGATGTTTTAAAGAAAGAACAATTGTATGTAAAGTTGTCAAAGTGTGAGTTTGGGAAAACCTCTTTGGTTTACCTTGGTCATATTGTCGGTAATGGTCAATTAAAAATAGACCCCTCAAAAGTCAAGGTGATTGTAAATTGGCCTAAGCCTACCAATGTAACAGAGGTCCGTAGTTTTTTAGGTGCAGTACAGTATTGGAGGAGGTTCATTGCCAACTTCTCCGTTATTGCATCACCCTTACACACTCTGACAAGTATCAAACAAGCCTTTCAGTGGGGAGGAAAATAGCAGAAGGCCTTCGAAGCACTGAAAGAGAAAATCAGCACCGCACCAGTCCTGGCTTTACCCGATCTCCAGCAGCCTTTTGAGATCGAAACCGATGCCAGTGGGTACGCCATGGGAGCTATACTTTTGTAGCAGAAGAAGCCGATTTGTTACCATTCGGAGAAGTTCTCCGAGGCTGTAATAAATTACCCCACTTATGACAAGGAATTGTATGCCTTGGTCCAAAGTGTGAAAAAGTGGAAACACTACCTGATCGGCAAGGAGACCATCATCCATACGGATCATCAGCCCTTGCAGTACCTTCAGTCACAAACCAAGCTACAACATCTCGTCATTTCAGGTGGATGGGGTTCCTACAACAATTTCATCTGGTAATAAAGTATAAGAAGGGCACTAGTAACAAAGTAGCAGACATGCTCTCTCGCCCTCCTATCGCTGCTTCTATTATTTTGCATAATGCGTCATTGTCTTTTGAAAGTTATGTTGAACAGTACACTTACAATGATGACTTTAAAGAAGTTTATGCAAAACTAACTCATGGTTCACAGGTGGACAACTATCATTTGCAGGGGAAGCTGTTGTATCACCTTGGTAAATTGTGCATACCCACAGCAGAAAGGGTACATGTAATTCGAGAGGCGCATACCTCTCTTGTGTCTGGTCACTTTGGTGTCGAAAAAACCTTATGTCATTTTCAAAGGTTTTGTTTTTGGCCCCATATGAAAAACATTGTAACCCGTTTTGTAAAGGGATGTGTGATGTGTTCTGTTTCAAAGCCCTCTAATAGAAAACTCGGGCTCTACACACCACTCCCTATTCCGGGACGTCCATGGGAAAGTGTGTCGATGGATTTTGTAGGAGGTTTGCCTATGTCAAGAAAGGGTCACGACTATTTGTATGTTGTCGTCGACCGCTTTAGCAAAATGTGCATATTGATGCCTTGTAAAAAGCAGGTCACTGCTGAGGAGACTGCTTGTCTTTTCTTTCAGTATGTTTGGGTCCACTTTGGGTTTCCCACGTCGATTGTGTCAGATCGAGACTCTCGTTTCCTTGGAGAGTTTTGGACCATCTTGTGGTGCATGATGGATACCAAGTTGAAGAGAAGCACGGCATTCCATCCACAAACCGACGGACAGACAGAGGTCGTTAATCGTACCGTGGTACACTTGTTGAGGGGCTATTGCAGCAAACATCCCAAGTTGTGGGATGAGCACCTTCCATATGTGCAGCACGCTTACAACCGAGCAGTGCACTCCTCTACGCAGCGTTCACCTTTTGAGACATGCTTTGGTTACTTACCAAAGGACCCTTTCGACATGATCTATGGAAGGGATGAAGATGCCAGTGGGCGTTATGATAGGGATAAAGCACAACGGTTCATTCAGTGGATTCATACGATTCACCAAGTAGTGCAAGAGCAGTTGGAGAAGAGTCAGGCGGCCCGACATGATAAGCACCGAGTTGACCATCAATTTCAAGTTGGTGACAAAGTGTGGTTCCACATCAGCAAGGATCGAATGAAGGGAGAAGGTAAGAAATTGCGACCAATCCGGTATGGTCCCTTTACCATATTGGAGAAGATTGGGAATAATGCTTTCCGACTCGATTTGCCGGTATACATGCAGATGTACTCAGTTGTGAATGTTGAAAATCTAAAACTTTATGAACCCCCATTGATTATGGACACTGAGGAGGTAGGATCAGTTCCTACAGTGGATGACTTTGCACCAGAATATCTCGATGAACTGCCAGAGGACATCATTCTCGATCGAAGGACCAAGACTTCGCGACGAGGAGATGTGGAGTATCTCCGTGTTGGTTTCAAAGGGATGCACCCAAGTAAAGCCAAATGGCTTGAAAAAGAGAAGGTGAGGGAGAAATTTCCTCACTTGCCTGTTGATTGATGAGGCTTTTGGGGTCCAAAATCTCTTTAGTGGGGAGGAATGATCCAGGTGGATTAAACAAGTACAGGTACAAATGGCTTAAGTACAAGGCTCAGAAATCAAAGTGTTCGAAAATCCTTCGAACCAAGTTCAAGTTGTAGATCTCGAAATTCTGAATCCAACAGCGCAGACGGCACTCAATTCCGAGTCCGAATGAAGAAGTTAGGAGCAGTCAAAGTTCAGAGGTTGACTTGGTGATGTGGCAGACTAAGGAGGCAACAATTTTGCTGAAACCCGGCCACCGGATTTCGACCAACCTGGCTAGATTCCGGGCGAATTTGTGGGACCGTTAAAAGCACTCCTTCGGTCAAAATTCGAAGGTTCAAAAAACAACCATATTGTTTTATTAACAACAAAGCAAAAAAAATATAAAAATGGGTGGCGGGCCACCAACCCCGCCACCCCATGCCGTAACCATATGATATTAAAAATATAATGTTGTTGGGGGGCGGGTGGTCAGCCCCGCCACCCCCGCGTACCAACGGCCGTATATATATTATACGTTGCACATTACCATATGGGGCGGGCCGCCCAATATGGGTCCGGTCCCCCCCATCCACATCAACAATTTTAAATATGATCAACGCCAAGTTAAAAAAATATATATAACGGTTCAAAAATGGAACGCGGTTCAAACAGATCAAACGCTGATTTTAAAAATGTAATGCGGTTTATTTAAAAATGTAAATGCAGTTTGCAGTCGGCCTTTTTATGGCGGGGTCGGGATTTGACAACCCGACCTCCGCCCAAACAATGTGGATCTCAACCATTTCAGCTAACGGTGGCTTTGGAAAGTCCGTCCGAGTTTTATTATATAAACCTTCATTCATTTGTGTGCCCAAGGACGGAAAGGACGGACATGAGCGGGCACGGAAAACGAGGCAGTGGAACCTTGAACAGTGTGCAGGAGGGGGGCGGAACCATGATCTCAGCCATTTTTCCAGAGGGGCCAGATTTTCACTTTGTCCGATTGGGGCAAGTTTTATATGGATTCAGCACTACTCGACGCCACAAATTCAACGGTGCTGCCCATTTTGCCATCAGAGGTCTGCAATTTTTGGCCATTTCCAGATTGGGCAGGTATAAGGGTGTAATTCCTCATTTTGTACTTGTACTTTCATTTTGCCATTTAATGAAAGCAGGGCCTCCCCACTATTAGAGCAGGGCCGGGAGACGTAGTCCCTCCTGGACGAACTCCGATATCAACTCTTGTGTCTTCGTGCATGATGTTAATTTCTTCTCTCTTTTTCCGCTTATGCCTTTAAAGTTTCTTGTTTTAAAAGCTACAATTTTTACATGTTAATTCTTTTATACATCTCAAACAAAAGATTTTGGATCACAGGATCTGCAATCTTCAAAATTGGAGCATTTGTAAGAAAATGTTTCAATTTCTCAAAACTAGCTTCACACTAATGAATCCATTAAAACTTATTCCCCTTCCTTTGCAATTATGTAATAGGATAGCCAATCCTTGAGAAGTTCTTGATGAACCACCTATAATAACATTTTAGTCCCACGAATTATATGATCTCATCAACATTCCTAGGAGTTGGCCACTCCATGATATCTTTAATATTTTCCAGGTCGACTGATATTCTGTCCTTTGAAACAACTTGTCCCAAGTAGGGAATATGATACTGAATGAAACTGCACTTGCTGAGGTTGGCATACAACTGATGCTCCCTCAATAATATCAACATTGTTTCTAGATGCTCTACATTCTCTTCCTCATTGTTGGAATATATCAATATAGCATCAATAAATACTATCAAAAACTTGTTTAGATAAGGACACAACATACTATTCATAAAAGATATGAAAGTGATTGGAGAATTGGTAATATCAAAAGGAACCACCACAAAATCATAATGTTGATACGTCATACAAAAATAAGTCTTGTAAATGCTTCTTCCATTATGCACATGTGATGATATCGTGACCTCAAATAATTCTTTGAGAACGTTGTTTATCCCTTCAAATTATCAAACAAATCATCAATCCCCGGAAATGGTTACATGTTCTTGGTAGTCACCTTATTCAACTATCTATAATCAATGCACAATCTGAGAGTACCATCCTTCTTCTTTTAAAAACATTATTTCACCCCAAGGCAAAATACTTGAGGTTGTATCCCTTACCAAGAATATTCTTAAGCTATAAATTCAATTTCACCAACTCTAGAATACTCATCTTGTGCGATGCCTTAGATGTTGATGATGCTCTAGGCATCAACTCAATAGAAAATTTTACTTCCCTATGAGGCATTAACTCTAAAATCTCTCAGGAAACACATCCTGAAATTTCTCCAAAACAAGATACCTCTTCAAGACTTCATCATCCTCAACATCCTTCTATTTTTCACTAGAAATATGAACAAAAAACATTACACATACCTTTTGTAAATTACGTGTTTCCTGTATAGATGTAAAAATTCTCACTAATCTACAATTCTTCTTTCCCTGCAAAATTATTCTTTCCCCATCTTCGTATAGGCACTCAATAGCCTCATCATAGAAATATACCTTGGTCATGTGAATGAACAACCAATCCATTCCAAAAATCATACTATATGATCCCAAAGGAAGAACTTTTAGATGTGTTGATGTAGGCAAGAAATTCAGCTCAAATGCATAATATCTCACCCAATTATGAACTCTTCTCTTGGTCCTTGCATCCAACTGCACCAACTTAGAATCTTCATGCACTTATTTATTCAAGCAACACTATCCACCAGGTCAGAACTGATATAACTATAGTTATATCGAGGATCAATAAAAGTGGAAACAACTTGATCACAAAGCTTACCTTCCATCTCAATAATGAATGCTTGATGATCAACCTTCCTATTATCCATTTCTACATAAATAAGAGGAATTATCTACCCAACATCTCCAATTGTCTATGCCTCTTGAGTACTATAAATCTAAGTTTTTCCACCCTAGTGCGATGGGAACTCATTCTTGTTATGCTCTCCACCACAAGTCTAACACCTCAAAGGTCTCCTACCATCACCCTTACTCTCCAAGGTGGAATGCCATCAATGTTGTAGGGTGACAAGAATATCCTTAAGCTACAACTTCAATTTCACCAACTCCAGAGTACTCATCCTATACGATGCCTTAGATGTTGATGATGACCTGGGCATCAACTCAATAGAAAATTTCACTTCCCTATGAGGGGGTAACTCTAAAATCTCTGCAGGAAACACTTCCTGAAATTTCTACAAAACAAGATACCTCTTCAAGAATTCATCATCCTCAACATCCTTCCATTTTTCACTAGAAATGTGAACAACAAACAATACACATCCCTTCTAGATATGACGTGTTTCCTATATAGCTGTAAACATTCTCACATATCTACACTTCTTCTTTCCCTACAAAATTCTCCTTTCTCCATCATCGTCTAGGCACTCAATAGCCTTATCATAGCAGTCTACCTTGGTCCTGTGAATGAACAACCAATCCATGTAAAAATTAATATTATATGATACCAAAGGAAGTACATTTAGATGTGTTGATGTAGGCATGAAATTCAACTTAAATTCACAATATATCACCCAATTATGAACTCTTCTCTTGGTCCTTGTATCCAATTGCACCAACTAAGAATCTGCATGCACTTATTTATTCAAGAAACACTATACACCAGGTCAGAACTGATATAAATATAATTAGATTTAGGATAAATAAAAATGGAAACAATTTGATCACAAAGCTTACCTTCCATCTTGATAATGAATGCTTGACGATCTGCCTTCCTATTATCCACTGCATAGATCCAAGGAATGCTCTTCCCAACATCTCTAGTTGTCTATCCCTCTTGAGTATTGTAAATCTAAGTTATGCCACCCCAGTGCGATGGGAACTCATGCCTGTAATGCCCACCACCACAAGTCTAACACCTCAAAGATATCCTACCATCACCCTTATTTTCCGAGGTGGAATTCCATCAATGTTGTAGGGTCGCATGACAAATAGTGCGAGTAAGCAGTTTTGTGTAGTGGTGGATCGAACAATGACATGTGATGGGAGTTGCATTGCTAAGAGGAGTGTTATTGCACCAAATATGTGGTATGACTATGAAAAATAGTGACAACTTGAACATAATCCTTATATAGTTTTGTGGAAACTATTTCCCACAAATTCCATGGAAATGTTTTCTCAATGACCAATAGATATATGTAAGGGATGGTGTAGGTCATGTTTTATGTTACTACATTTACTCATATAGAAAATTATACTTCCTATTATGAGCACATATAAATATTCTTGCATCCTGAGCCAATACACATACCTATGTAAGTTTTCCATTATCTTCCCTACACCAAAATTTCCTACAAACTCAGAGGTGTGAGCCTATATGATTAGCTCATGTGCATCATATTTAGGTTCAATACATAACTTGTCTAGCCTATAAAGTAACCGTTTCTAGATATGGTATTCAACTATGTTGTTACCATGATGCACGTGAATCTATATCTATAACTATGAAAACAACTCCTTGAATTCCTCATCATCTCTGTATGCCTCTCTATATGCATCATGGGTAATAGGCTCCATTTCCATAAGATTTCCCAAACATGGTTCTTGCAATTTATGTAGAGGTAGCCTAAATTGTAAAAGGATCACCATTAAAAGTGATCCACATAGCTTCAATAATTACCCTTTAACATCAAGTACAAAAAATAAAGCACTCATCGAGTTGAAAATTACCTCAATCAACCTCTAGTTGTGGATTGGAGCATAGTCCTTAATTTTTATGAACATCTGGTGCATTAACACACTCCTTTCAACATTTGAACATAGTAATTAAATAGTTCTAGCTTGAAAGAAATAACAAACACTTAGGGGGTGTGCTACAATGTACCTTGAGCATTTTTTTTATGGGATGACGAAAGCCCACCCCCACTCCTTTACCTGACAAACACTCCATCTCGATGAGAATGATCTTGTTGCACGAGGCCCAAAAAATCATCTTTAATTGGAAAATATTCAAGGGAGCACCACAATGTTGATAGAATAGCATATATATTAGAACATCCATGATTGAGAAGGGTTCCTACTATTTTATTGCTCGTGCCTAACATGTGAAGGGATTATTGCATGGATATATTTGAGTAGAGAAGCTACCCTGGTCAAAATTATTTCTAACCACAAGTTGTGGGATGCCTTGTGTATAGGAGAGTCGTTGAGTAATTTCCTAATCATGGAGATTTCAACCTATGAGTCTCCTTCAACTAATTATTTGGTGGATCCTTGTTTTTATGAAAATATTAATCTCTTCCTCAAGGCTATGAGTTCAGTTGCATTGTTGGTGCTTTGTCCCAAAACTCCAATAATTATGTAGATGATATTTTTGGTGTGGTCTTGGAAGACACCCCTAAAACATATGATGCTAGGGTTTTCTTTGGATGCATCGTAGAAGTTAATCTTGATGAAGCTAGGAGGAGGGGGGACCACAGGGGCTTCACTTAATGAACCTCTAACATATCACGTGTGGTCATAACATATTAAACAATACGCTTAATTTGAGTACATATTGGAAAATACCTCTAAAAATCACATTATTTAACCCCATACCAATATAAACCAAGTACATCTTGCCAATTTAAAAATCCCCTACTTTCACTATATATTGCATGTATCAATTTTTTCATTAACATCTTTTACACCCCTTTATATTTTTTCTTTAACTTTGACCTCCATTTTTTATACCTGCTAATATAAAAACCCTTTACCCCTATATATCCACCAATATATTATGTCATTTTTTCCTCATTATATATCCCCTAATATGAACTCACATGCTATGGTATTTCTCCCACAGTGAAGCCCATGCGGGGGGGGCCGTGAAGGAGGGGAGGCAAGAATTGAAAGGAAAAAGGTAAGGCAAAGGAAGGGCCAACGATGAGACACCAAGCTTGAAGGATGTGAGATTACTCTATTGAAACTAACCAATCTTTCTCATTCCAGGATTGAGCGGTTATGGATTATCATGTGTTCTTTTAGATTATGGTTCATAGAGCTTTAGAACTCATGGAATGATCTTGGAGTGTGCACTTATTTCTTTCCTTCCAGATAACCCAAAGAAGAAGGCCAAGGAGGATCCAGATATGGTTGATGATAGCATTGTGGAAGGGAAGGGATCACAAACACTCAATGGTGTTGGGGGTGTTGGAGGGGCATGTGTTAAATTTGTGCATTATGGACACAAGTAGCTACCATAGTTGTGTAGAGTGGGACCATGTATTCAATAGATTATCCATTTTTCCATCTCCCTCAGGAAAATAATATAATGAGAAGGACTTCCATATTTGTGACCTTAGAGATTATCCCATGTTAATGTATCTCTTAGACCAATAGCCATATAAAAATCGAGACTTTAGGCCATAATTTCCTCCTACATATTTTTTTCTAGATGCCATCTTTAGGTGTCATTTGATCTCCAAATTCTAAATTGTAAGCCTTAGAATGGAGAAGATGCCTCACAGGATATAACTCCATATTAGTTTTTCTTCTTGATGCGATATGGGGATATGGATTTTTTTATTTCTTTATATAAATTTGTCCATATTTTTCCATAGTTCTTCTTGATACTTAGAGGTACAAAGTGTTGCTGGTAGCCACTATTTCCAAGGTTAATTATAGGTGGTAACTACCAAATAATCCTTGACTCTGCAATGGTCGAGCTCAATCATATGAATGTGAATATGGTTGAGGCCTATTTGTTCTCAGAGTTTGGGGAACTGTAGCTAGGATTCCTCCCAAAACAGGGATAAAAAACCATTCCTAACTTCCTAGAAGAAATGTTATCAGATTACATGCGTGCTTTTTTTAGCTAGGTTCCATATGAATGATCCTGTTTGGGTGTAGCAGGAACAAATAAGTTATTGAATAGAGATGTTTGTTCCATATTTCCAATGCCATATATATTTTAAGAGTTATGGTCCCTCCTGAAGCCACTAACACCAAATTTTAGCACCAAGGATTTTCGCTTGAATTTATGGGTCTCTTAAAGTTAGCCCCCTTTGTATCCAGGATTACACAGTGTGTCCCATGCTACAAGGTATCACTTCTTCTCCAGTTTGGCCCCTCTTTATAGGAAAGGGTGTTGAATGTTTTGTATGGAGTTAAGAATAGAGGCATGAACTATGAGATAATAATACAGGTACTAAAACAAAGCTTGTAAGACAAATTTAAGAAGGACAAGTCACCCAACGATATTAAGTGATTTAAAGGTCGAGCAAGTGATTTTATTGTTTAATCTTGTGATGATATTTTCCCACAAGTTGTGTTTGGGAGAACTATCCACAAGGGAGGAACCAAGGTATTTGGATGGTAATTTGTTGATTTAAAAGATGAGGATTTTTCTTATTTGATTAGGTGACAATGGATAGTTGACATTTTATTAAAGAATAAAAAAATGTTTTGGCCTTATTGACTTCCATGGTAGAAGCACTAGAAAATTCCTCCAATGTTTGGGATACACCTTCCATCTCGTGAGTCGTTAGAACTCCCATACCCAAGGTATTGTTGATTAATTGCTGGTGTCAGAGGGGGATATCCTCTCTAAATAGTTTAAGTCCTTTCATTTTCCTTTTTGAGACAATAACTTTGATGGCACAACGAAATCCTTATACAACGAGAATGAAATGGAAAGTGGATAGGGGATCTCCTTTTGTAATTCCATGTGAAGCCTAGAAGGAAGTGGTGAGGGGACTACCGAGTAAAATGGAGAAAGGGGTGGAGGATACTAGATTTTTTAATCTAGTAATCAGATCATTCTCCTCTCCCTTTTAAAATAAGAAATTTTTCCATGTCAAAATTGCAAAATATATATCCATAAGATTTACTAAAATCAATTGCTTTTGAGCTTTAATGAATGTAGATATAAGGTAATAAATAATTCTCTCTTTAAATATTGTTTAAGATTTTTTAAAATATATTCTTGTTAGAAGTATAACTATAACATTTCGTTTGATATGAAAATCTTCCAATTTTAATTCAAGAAAACAATTGTAACAAAAAAATCAAGTCAATAACTTCAAAACACTTATCTCATTTTATTTTCTTGTAACATATAAATTTATTTCCAATGTACATAATATATTTGAGTAATGTACTTATAAATAATAAATTTATTTACACAATTCAATCAGATTTAAATCAAACCTTAAGTTCACAATCTTAATTTAACTTAAATCTTATAAATTGAATGACATGTAAGAGGTCATAATTAATTAATTACACCTATTATAGAACGTAATTAAGTATTGAGGGGTTTTCACAATGCATTATATTAGATATCATTTTTGGGATTCAACTGCGTTAAGTAAGTCATTCATCTACGACCATTTCCATGAGAGGTATTTGTAAGTGACTAATTTCTCAAGATTTTTGAATAGTCCAGCTAGCATTCATTGCATCAGGTGATGCTCACAGGGGTGAAGAAGTGGGATTGAAACTAGTGAAATGAATCACACAGCGTCAATCATCACTTCCAGGGTTTGCACTCGGTAATGAGGACTTCCCGAGAAGTCACCCATCTTATACAATGAGTGTTAACTGGACTATTAAAAAATCATGACAAATTAGTCAGTTGTGACTACCTTTCATGGAAATGGTCATAGATGAATGACTTAGTTAACACAGTTGAATCCCAAAAATGTTATCTAATATAATGCACTATGAAAACCCCTCAATACTTAAATACAAAGAGTGAAGGGAGCTCTACTTGAATGGTTCAAGAGGCATAATACTTGCTAAGGTTTTGCAAATGGGGTAGCAAGCTAAGTGGGCTTGATTGTGGGGAAAACTCCACAGTTAAGCGCACTTGAGCCAAAGGCGATCTGGGATGGGTGACCTCTCAGGAAGTCCCAGTTACTGGGTGCATTCACCGGAAGTAATGATTGACGCTACATGATTCATTTCACTAGTTTCAGTCCCACTTCTTCACCTCTGTGAGAATCACCCAATGCAATGAGTACTAACTGGACTATTCAAAAACCATGAGAAATTAGTCAGTTACGACTACCTCTCATGGAAATGGTGATAGATGAATGACTTAGTTAACGCAGTTGAATCCCAAACATGATATCTAATATAATGCACTCTGAAAACCCCTCAATTCTTAAATACAAAGAGTGAAGGGAGCTCTAATTGAATGGTTCATGAGGCACAATACTTGCTAAGGTTTTTAAAATGGGGTAGCAAGCTAAGTGGGCTTGATTGTGGGGAAAAATCCACAGTTAAGCACACTTGAGCCAGAGGCGATTCGGAATGGGTAACCTCCCTTAAGCCAAAGGCAATCCGAGATGGGTGACCTCTCGAGCAGTCTCGGTTATCGGGTGCAAGCCCTGGAAGTAATGACTGAAGCTATGTGATTCATTTCACTAGTTTCAATCCCACTTCTTCACCTCTAAGACCATCACCCGATGCAATGAGTGCTAACTAGATTATTCAAAAATCATAAGAAATTTTATGAGAAATTAGTCAATTACAGTTACCTCTCATAAAAATGTTCATAAATTTAGTTACCTCTCATAAAAATGTTCATAAATTTACTTAACCTGATGCAATGAGTGATAACTAAACTATTCAAAAATGATAAGAAATTTCATTAGAAATTAGTCAATTACAACTACCTCTCATAGAAATGATCATAATTAATATCTAAGATCATAATTAATTAAATTATATTTATTTAGAAATATCTTATACAATTTATTTTTCTTCAATATCTTAAACATTTTATTTTATTAAGCTTAAATTCTTTCTTTCTCCTTAGTGGCTTATAGGAAGTTGTGGGCAAAGTTTATTCAATATGTTGGATTCTCTATCGAAAGGCACTATAACATTGTACGTTTAAAACGCTTTTATTTCTTGATTTTGATTTTAGAATAATTTTATTAATTACTTTTTTTTTAATAAAATTATATACAACACTTTATTTTATATATATATATATATATATATATATATATATATATATATATATTAAACTAAATTTTTTTTAAATTTAAATTTATTAGATATTTAAAAAAATATATATTTTTTTAGAAATTTGTATTTTTAAATTTTATATTATATGTTAATGTTTTGATATTAAATAATAAAAATATATTTTATCAAATTTAAAATAAATTTATATAAATTTAATTTTAAATATTATAACTTGCATATATAGATACGATGTTATATTTTAATATCAGTGGTTTCCGACGACATCTCGCCGTACTCCACTACTTTCTCAATGAGACTAGAAATCATAATATTCTGAATTCTGTTTTAAAACTTACGTTTGCAACCGTAGAGTTACCGAGCCGTTAACCAGGTTAGAATTCCATAAACGGGAAAATTGTCGAATAAAAGAAAACAGAACATGTCATTTAACTCAATATTGTATTGATTAATTGATTTTGTATGAATGGATATAATTAGGAACCATAATAGTTTTCGAATTCTGTTTACAAATTTGCATATTGTAAAGCAGAACTGCCGACTTGTTAGACAGCTTCGGAATTATATTTGAAAGGACTTTAAAAAATCGAATAAATGAAAACAGATTATGCCATCAAACAAGATTTTATACAACTGTACACTTTAGTATATTGCCCAATGTTAATGAGAGGCATTCTCAATCAGTCATATGCCTGAAAAGTGCTAGGCCGAATGTTCCCTTGCCTCCTGTCTTTGAAGGTAATTTTGAAATTTCGCTTGCCCATTGGACAGGCACAAGCAATATCCAAAATACCAAAACTATGATGAAATTCTTCAGCGTCGCAAAATCCAACACAGTGCCCCGCTCCCGGGCTGCTTCCATATATAATTTCTGAAGAAGGTGACCTGAAAAGTGCCCAACTTTAGATCTCGATGATCAAAATTCAAAACATCTGGAAACGATGACTGAAATTTTTTCAGAAATTCAAAATCCAAAAAGAAATTTGTTCCGCCTTCCACCTTCAATTTTGAAGGATATCTCTGTGGTTTTAACTAGGCCGTGTGACTATTCCCATGGTTGGGTTAGGAGCCTGTTGGAGTTCGGGCACTCATCTCTTTGTTAATGGATATGGAGGAACTCATCCAACTTCAAACTTGCTGGTACTACTTCATTTTTAGCCAACATGGATGTCAGATAATGGAAAGCAACTTCCTCACAGGGAAGGGTGAGACCCATGTGGTGATCAAACCCATACTCTTCCTCGGCCTCCTCCAGCAGAACCCTGAAAAGAGAATGATTCAAATAAGTCGTGGGGATGACAAATCTACTGCGTTCACTTCCAACATACACTGCACAGTGTCCCTTGGGAACATCTAAAGGCAGAGCACTGCAAGGTACACCATCTTTCATTGTGAAATACCTTGCCTTATTTGAAGAAAGGACATATCCAATTCGCTTATAACTATGGGAAACCTTGAAAAAGGCTCTGATTATCTTCTTCAAAAGAAGAACTTGACGATTCCTCATCCTTCTTGCCATTGAATTCAGAAGAAAAACAACTATTTCTAAAAACAAGGGATAGAAATCTTGCACAAATTTTGTGGTATGGCAATGCATTCGTTCTCTCTATACATAGCACTTGATGATGACATTCACAAGAAGAGTAACTGTTATTATCAATCCTAACTAATATTGAATTAACAGAATTGGCCGACATTGCAATCAATGTCAATCTGCAAGACACCTAAATGAAACCTAATACTTATCCTGATATCTCTGTAGTTTAACTTGCCAATTCCCATTTGTGTGAATTTCGTTCCACATTGATACTTCCCTCCCCGGTCCATGGAATTCCGATAGAGGTAAACGGCGGTGCACGTTAGTGAGTTGGATTTGATATGAGATCTCATTGTCATTGTAGACGACAAGATACTGGTGTGCCGGAAAGATTAAAAAGTGACCAGCGGTCAATTTGTGGAGTGAAAGGCTGTGGTTGTTCAGCGGTCACGTCGTGTTTCTGCCGGTTTGCATTTGACCAGAAGAGGGTCCGCAATAATTAAGTATTGGCCCTCGCTGCTTCTTCAGTTTAAGTGCAATCTCGGCAAAGCCCTTGTGGGTTCTTAACGTGATTTGAATGCAATTTTGCTTTAAGTCCGTATACGGTAGTTCGCTGTCGCAGAGATCGGACATAAAGATCAAATACTGTTTGACCATCTATCTACCGGCTGTAGACATGTGGGTCATCTATTTTCGATCAATTATTAAGTTCAGACACTGTTGAATTGATTGTAAGATTTAATCACAGACTCCGGTTTGGGCAATGGGCTGCTGGGTTGGGTTTGGGTTGTGGTAGACCAATGGGAGTTTCCAATAACTTCCATTGCAAGAGGTCGAGACAGTGGATGTAGTAAACAAAGTCACGTAACTTCGCATAGAAAAGCGATACCTGAGAAAAACGATATTTAGTCAAGAATTTGACGTTAGTTTGTTCTGTTTAGGGGAGAGAACCTCTGTGGCTGAAATTAAAGCAAGTCCGTTCTCACAGACAATTATACGTTCCCAGTAAGGTGCTCGAACCAAGTTTCATTTTGAGGTTACCCTAGCTTGCTGCAGCCGGTAAATCAGGTAAGAGTTTCTCCTCATGAGTCCACTACGTGTGTATGTAGCGTGTAAATATTTATATAAAATGGTAAAAAGAAGTCTTGTCAGAACTCAACAGACAAAAAAGTTATATTTGTTTTAATGCATTTTATTGGTTGTATTAAAAGTATTTTGAATGACTATATCTTTAGTAAATATAAAAGCCATTTTAAATTTATCATTGTTCAAGAAGAAATGAAGTATATAATAGTTATTATTTAAAAGTTGTTAAACAGGTTTTGTATAATATGATATATATTTCAATGTTCTCCATTTTGAGGGATTTAACAAGATTCTCCCATTACGGGTTAAATGTTACTAAGTGTTACTATATTTTTTAAAGTTTGTTATTACATAGGTATAAGAAGAGAATCCAGAAAAATGGGAAAACACAATATACAATCAAAGTTATAGGACTCAAGACAAAGAAGGTGGTGGTTAAGATCAGAAATGTCAACAATTTCACCATCTACATAGTCTCTTTAAATTTGTATCACTAAATAATGAGAATATTTTGGTTTTAGGAATATATTTTAGATGCCTTCTCTATAAAAGAAGTATCTATGCAAGTATGTGGGGTTTTGGTTAAATGGTGATGAGGCGGGCTGTTATAGCACTCATCACAGGTTCAATTCTCTTCCCCGATCGGGGTGATGTATTTGGACATGATGAAAATAAAGTAAAAAAAAAAAAGTGATAAAAAAAAAAATGAAAGGTACTACCAAACTTACAAAAAAGAAGAAGAAGTATCTATGCAAGGAAATGGGCTCAATTGGTGCCCATATATTATCGAGTATACCATTATGGTGGTGTTTATTAAATATGTCATTAGGATGTAAAAATATCTTATCTACCATTACAAGTCCACCTTAATATTGAGTATTGCCTAGGGTTATTAATATATAATACCCAAGATGGCTTGAAATGTGGTATACCATTATGGTGGTGTTTATTAAATATGTCATTTGGATGTAAAAATATCTTATCTACCATTACAAGTCCACCTTAATATTGAGTATTGCCTAGGGTTATTAATATATAATACCCAAGATGCTTCAAGTGATTGAGTCGAAATTTCACATATTACCTTCATGCTATTAAGAAATGCTATCGTATGTGAGATCTCTAGATAATTAAGAATGAAGAAATGAGAACTACTAAACAATATTTCTTCTAAGTTTCGAAAGCTAGATGATCATCATAAGGAACATAAAATGTTGAATGAGCCACATCTATGGTAGAGAAACCTACTTTTCAAGTTGAAACCATAATAGAAGGATTTTAAAGATACCGATAATTTGAATAAAGATAATGAACTAGGATTTGAAGGTATTTCCATCATTCTTGACAGCTTGCCTCAAGTTTTCTAAAATCATATTCCAAAGATGTTGTGTATACAAGTTGAGAGTATGAGCTATAGCTCAGAAGTAAATTTTTATTTCTTAGCAGGAAGAAACATCACCAATAATGCATGAACATATCAATCTTTAAGTGATAAGCCACCAAGTACAGTAGAGGGAAACCCTCAAAATTTTAGGAGTTATATCACTCAATAGTGCAATCCTAGGAACTTACCTTGGCTATTGTGAGCTCTAGGGATGTTATTTCTTCTAAATTCTCAACCAAAACCCATGTTCCCCCCCCTACCCTCCAAATTTCTTTTAATTCTACTACATATAAAGTTGTTAGGCTTTGAAAAATTTATAAAATTCTAGATCATGATCGATTATCCTTCTTGGATGATAGTAAAGTTGGATTGGAAGTGCATGAGAAAATTTTCCCCTACTATAGAAGAGAAGGCCATTGCCTGGAAGAAATTACTACTAATCCTACTGAAACTGTAGTGGAGTTTGCATGTACCTCAACCATCCTTGTATAACAACGTATCACTAGCTTTGGTGCTGGATATGATGAGCATCCAAATAGATGAGTAGAAAGGAAATATACCCTTTGATATCCTCTCCTAAGGAGCCTAAGAATCATAGGTAATGATGAAGATATGTAGGATGTGGCTCAAGCCTAATTTTCCTCACTCGTGACCTTAGAAAGTGGTTGGGTTCATGTCACTTGACAAACCTCTAACAATCATAGAGATAAATCATATTTTTGCATCATTATTCCCACTAGGTCATGACATTTTCATGGTGTACATTCACTTGGTTAGCATCCTCAATAAGGTGAGGATGCTTAGAACCTTCCATCAAAAGTTTAATATTTCTAGTTCGTTAATGTAGGCTCTGAAGAAAGACTAAACACATAAATATGTAGAACTAGGAGTTTCAATGGGGTTTAATCATCCATAAATATAAATTCAAATCAATCACTTTTCATATAGTCTCAACCCTCTCTTATTTATGAACACCTTACTTCATAATATTTTGAAAGCAGCCTCTCTAGTATGTGTTTACAAAGTTTCATTGTATGTATTTTGGGAAAGATTCTAAGACATGAATGAAGAGGTTAACTATTTCTTGTTAAAAGAATAACATGATAAGTCTTAATTACATGAACAAAATCGTTATCCTCAAGTTTATCTAAACAAATTGTTATACATGGAAACATATTTAGTCACGATAATTATACTTTATTGGATAACCTTGAAGTATTCCACTAATATTTCTTTACACAAATTTGGTGTGTGGCCTAGGTTGGTGATCGTAAGCTCGAGCACATCACTAATAATTAGAAAAATTCTCTATTATGCCTAAAGGAGAACAAGGGAAACTTTTGGTTACAATGGGATGTTAAATTATACTATGGAAAATTCAATATTAATGAACCCATGGGATAGATAGATTCACTAGTGAGTCAACTAGAGCATTCTAAAGCACAACTCCAATTTGCAACAAAATAGGACAAGATCATTCCACTAATAAAAGTGGGTTGGACATCATAAATATCTAGGACCAACCTCTATATTAATCCAAGTCTAAATGCATTCTTTTGTTAGCAATTTGAGGAACTCATAATTTATCTTCAACAAAGGGCCAATTTTCACATTGAAATCTAAGTAATAGATAAAGAAATAGAGTAGATAATTTATGGTTTTTGTGGGGCACAATCATAGGTGATAGTCATGATTAAATTCTATTACGTACTTCAAAATCATCATCTCTAAGATTGACTAGGCCATAATGTAAAGAGGGGGATAAGCCAAACCACACTAGATAGAAGATGAATATTTCTTATTTAGGTTTCAATATTCTTTTCTATAAATGGTTGCTTGAGTTACAAGACTTTAAACAATTAAAAATCTAGGAATTTAAGGCCATCACAAAGTTGGCCGCACCATTTGAAGGGAAAGTATAAGACATGAATTTGAGTGATTAGAAGGTGGAGTATGAAGATGAAATAACTCAAATAGGGTGAGACAATGTGTGTGGTTGGCTTTTATTTCCACCTTACTTTTTTATTAAAGAAATAGTGGTCACAAGTGAAGCAGTGGAAACCATGTCAATAGGCATGGAATTCAAGTGATTCTACATGGTATTAGGAACCTTGAGGCTATGTTGCACATGAAGTAAATGTAGAGAAATTTGAGTAGGTAGAAGGTTTAGAGGAATGCAATCCCTAGGTTGACGATGGAGAGTATGCAGGAGTGAATGTATTCAGTGGATGTTAGAAAGGAATGGATGGTTGATGTTAATGTCCACCACACACACACACACATGGGAAATTAGCATAAATGTAAAATTTTGTAGCAAGAAATATAGTTGGCTAGTTATCCTTTGTTAGCAATCTAGTAGCGTCTTATTTATGGATGACCGTTAAGTATAGTGTGTATTTTGTGTTCTAGGAAGTAGTGTTTTGAGTTGGAAATATGATCTACTGCTAACTCGTGGAGTAATTATGTATCTCTTTTGGATAGAATCTAATGGAATAGTACCCGCTTTTAAAATATATTTTTATGTATGATTTACATGAATCACATTTATATTTTGTTGGTTTTATATTATATCATGATGAATGTAATTAAATGGATTGATGACTTATCTTGTGGTGGATTTGAGTAAAATTAATACAATAATAATTGTGATGAATCATAGAAAAAATATAGTTATTCACTTATTTGTGAATGGTCTGATACTATCATAAGACTTGATAATACACCTTGGGTGAGACCTTCATTGTAACAAGAGATTGATATATCAATGCTATATTACAAAACCATTAACGGAGAACCTATTGACCCTAATTTGCATCTTGACCTAAAAAAATAATCTTAAGAAGAGTGGAAGGAAGTATAAATTCAAAAAAAAAAAAATTATAGGAATTACCATAAATTTATGATGGGAGGAATGCTTGGTTATATCTTAGATAAGAGTAGACATAAAGGAAAACACAGATATTGGATTCATTTCGATATTGAATTTTATATTTAAATCATCGTTATTAGGTTTATGATAATTCATTCACACTAAGTTTACCTCCATATGGTAAAATATAATTTCTACCAAATGTGTAGAATTTAAGCTTTTTGGGACTTCCATTGCTAAATAAAGTGGAATAGAAAAAGAATTATTCCTACAATCAAATATTTTCCCTTACTATACTTGTAAGGCTAGAGGAAGATATCATACCCCTAAAGAAAGGTTGATATGCTTAGAAAGGAAATATGAAATCATGGTAGATTCGGCTAAAAGGAAAATCATAAAAGGAGATTAAAAAAAATATATTTTCGAATAGGAAAACCTAGTTTTCTCTATTACTATAGATATATGGTATGCTAACTCATTTTCCTCCCCCAAATAAAGGAAATTAGAACCTCAAATGTAAATCAAAGAGCAGGTAACATATAACAATAGTCACCTAATAGTAATGGAAAACTCCAAGAATGTTTTTGACCGCAAAACTGGAGGAGAATTAAACCAATAGCTGAAGGTGAGGGTTAGATACTCATAAACCAAGTGCATAAAATTATAAAATGAAGGTCGAAAAACACTGTGACTAGATTGAAAACCTCTTATTGTGCCAAAAAGGAAATTTACCTATTTTTTGGAAACTAGTTAGACCCGTACGTCTGTGCGAGCATAGCGGCAAGAAGGATTACACCAGACTCCTGAACTTGCTTAAACAATACTCTGTTCCCATTCATGAAAACCGCAGAGAGAGAGTTACCCAAAAACTCCACCATTGAAATGGGGGCAGAGATAACTCCCAATAACAATTAAACCAAAAGAGAAGAAGTAATCCTAGGTAAGTAACCCCATTAATGAGAAAAATCCATGACTGTGTAAAGAGGCGACGAAGCTCGGCGAGGGTTGTAGAGCAGAAACATCGCGTGGCCGAAGGAGAACAATGGGAAAAGCGGTTAGGGTTATGGGTTATACCTAAACCTGTCCCGCCAAAGATTCCCACCGTCGATCACAAAGGGATTGGACGGAGAGAAGTATGGCAAGTGGAAATCGGAAATTACAACACAAAACTCATAAAAATCAAACTCCGATCCTCAAAAATTAATTTCCAGTACTTATCATGATTTAGTTGGTACAGAAAGTAAATTCGACATTGGATATTCATGTGATGACAGCGGTGGAATTAGTACCAAGGTTAGAGCATTTAGACCATGTACAAAAACCAACATATATTTATTAATGAGGGTCAATATTACAAATATTATAAGTAAATGCGGAAACATAAATAAGGTTTTTCATATGTAGAAAATAGTTGTATTGTTAAATAGATCATATAATCAAAGGTTTATAATAATGCTAATCATTTGGTAAATATAACATATAATGTAGGATATATAATTATACCAATCATTTGGTAGAATATATATATATATATATATATATATATATATATATATATATATATATATATATAGTGACGTTTTTTGATATGATGGAGTGTATTCTAGTGGTATCGAGGCTTAGGCGTTCACATGCTCGGACCCTAGGGGCCATCTAATGATTTAAGCTGTGTGTATACTGATGCACAGAAAAGAAGTATAATAGGAGACATTATGAGAAGGGGGTCAACGCAACAACCACCCTAGAACATCGGGGAACCCCAACCACGACCAGAAATGAATCATGAGATGTGGATTCAGCTGAGCATGGATCAACACCAGCAAACAAGTAAACTATTGGAGGAACAACAACACCAAACTAGCATGCTGTTAAATACAGTGCAGAAGCTACAGGAAGAAATGGCGCGGGTTCAGAGTGATAATTACCTCTTGATGCAAGAAAAATAAAAGATACTCAAGAGCCTTCCAGATAAGCAGAATCAGGGAATGGAACAACCCAGTCCTGATAGAGACACACAAGAGGGTAATGAGTGACAAGCAAGGGACCACATCACTCATAGAGTGGAAAGAAGCCATTCACAACGAAGCAACAAAAATAGAAACTATAATGAAGCAGAGTCTGGCAATGTGTCAGATCAGCAAGAAGTTAAGAAGCAAAAACTGGAGCTTCAAGGCGAGTTTCGAAAAAATAAAACCACTACATTTGATGGAGAAGCCGAGGAAGTGGCAGAGGCTTGGTTGATAAATATGATAAATATTTTCAAGTGTACGAGTACAGCAACAACCTAAAATCTAGATAGGCCATATATCAGTTGAGAGAAAAAAGCCACCCTGTCATGGGAGGAAGTAAAGAATGTTCGCAACATTGAAGATTAATATGTTACATGGGAATCATTCCAGCAATAATTTAAAGATAAGTATTTGAAAGAACGTTTTTATGACAATAAATATAAAGCATTTCATGACTTGAAGCTGGGTCAAATGACCATGGATGAATATATTACCAGGTTCACCTCCCTATTAAGATATGTTCCATACCTCAGAGGTGAAAAGGCTAAGGTTCAAAGATTTCTAAGCAGTCTACCAACTCATATAAAAGAACGAATTGAGTTCGTAAATCTTCGGACCATGGAGGAAGCCATTCGTAAGGCATGAATGTGCTACTAGCAGTTCAAGGCAAAAGGGAAAGTGGGAAAAAGTTGGCAGCCAAGAAAAGGACCAAAAAACAGCTCAAACTTCAAGGGTGTCAGAAGTAATAATTTTAAGAATTCTGCACAAAGTTATGTAAGCAAGAAATTTGGAAGAAATCATCAAAGAACCTGATGGCTAGCTGAAGAGAGGCATACAAAGGCTTCTAGCAAACCTTAACAAGGACAAGTGTCCAAGACACCTCTGCAATTTTGGTGGTGTGGTGAGGCACATTATTATAAAAATTGCCCACAATGAGGGAGAAGTGAAACAGCTACAAATTTGTAGGAGGCTTCTACAATAGGTGATGTGACTCGAAACATACCTCGAATCAACGCAGCGTTGGAGGATCGACAGACAGATTATCAACCAACGATGATATAGTTGGAAGGTAAGTTACTGTCTCAATCTATTTCTATTTTCGTAGACCCAGGTGCAAGTCTAAGTTCTGTTAATCCCAAAATAGTGGAAGTATGTAAATTAAAAGGGAAGAAATTCAAAAATCCTTGGTTGGTACAGCTAGCCACAAGAGAAAAAGGAAAATTAACTACCAAAATACCAAACTGTACATTGGAAATTGTAGACCAGTAGTTAAACGTGGACCTGAACATATTGTCATTGGGGTCCTATGATGTTTTACTAGGTATGTATTGGCTAAAAAAATATTGGACCTTGGTGGACTGTAAAGAAGAGATTATTTATTTCATAATGCAAGGTGGAACACGCATTAAGGGATTCAGGGAATCAAGAAACCGCTACAACTACATCCTATTACAACATCCCAAATGAATAAATGTATGAGGAAGGGATGTTAGATTTATGTTATCCAAGCGGGATATGCCAATTCCAAGGAGAAGTCTCCTATGATTGAGAACATAACAGTGGTACAAGAATTCATGGATGTCTTTCCGGAAGATATACCCAGACTACCACAAACGAGAGATATTGATTTCACCATTGAATTAATGCTAGTATCGTCACCTGTGTCAAGGGATCTTACAGAATGAGTGTTCTAGAATTAACTGAATTAAAAATGCAGTTACAAGAATTGTTGGACAAAGGATACATTCATCCGAGTGTGTCCCCTTGGAGAGAACCAGTGTTGTTAGTGAAGACGAAGGACAGAACCATGCGAATATGCATGGACTATAGACAACTCAATAAATTAACAATAAAAAATAAATATCCTTTACCAAGGATTGACGATTTATTCGATCAGGTGAAGGGGGCCACAATATTCTCAAAAATAGATTTAAGGTCTGGATACCAAAAGATTCGGATTAAGGATGAAGATATTTATAAGACTGCCTTCCATACTAGGTACGGGAATTACGAGTTTGTGGTGCTACCCTTTGGGTTAACAAATGCACCAGTGACATTTATGAGGTTAATGCATTGTATATTTCACCATTTCCTGGATAAATTTGTTCTCATGTTTATTGATGATATATTAATCTATTCTAAGACCCAGGAAGACCATAGAGAACATCTACGGATTGTGCTGGAAATGTTAAGAAAACACCAACTGTACGCTAAGTTCAGCAAATGTGATTTCTTCAAAATAGAAATCAATTACTTAGGCCATGTTATTTCAACAGAAGGGATTGTTGTTGATCCAAATAAAATCAAGACAATGATGGAATTCCGAGTTCCCCAAAATGTGGCAGATATCCGATCTTTTATGGGATTGGATGGGTACTATCGGAGATTCATTGAAGGATTCTCCATAATTTCTTTTCCAATCACCTCTTTGTAGAGAAAAGGAGAAGTCTTTAAGAGGACTAATGAGTGCTAGAATAGTTTGAGGTTTAAGTAGCTTCTGACCATTGCACCAACGTTGAGGGTAGTTGACCCAAACAAAGAATTTGAAGTATTTATAGATGCTTCTAAAGAGGGTGTTGGGGCAGTTTTATCTGAGGAAGGAAGGGTAGTAGCCTATGAGTCAATAAAGTTAAAGGAGCATGAGCAAAGATATTCAGCCTATGATCTTGAGTTAACAACAGTAGTAAATGCACTCTGGGTATGGAGACACCACCTTCTCGGAAAGAAGTTTGTACTAAAGATGAATCATAGCAGCCTAACCAGTTACTTCAAACAAGTTGATTTAAACACCTGACAAGCAAGATGGAATTCCTTCCTAAGTGAGTTTGATATGGACATTCAGGACATGAAGGGTAAGGAAAATCGGGTGGCGGATGCCTTAAGTAGAAAGCTGCATTGTGTTTATGAGCTTTAATATAACAAGCTTGAACATAAACTCTTGGATCAAGTGAAAGAGGAAGCACAGAAGGATCGCGAATACCAATTCCTATGGAAGCAAATGGAAGAGGCCAGAGAGCAAGGAAACACTTCTAAGTATCTAGTTAGTAAAGAACAAATGCTAACCTTTAGAGGAATGTTGTATGTACGAAACCATGTGGATCTAAAGGAGATAATCATGAATGAATATCATAGAAGTAATTATGCAGGACACCCAGGATACCAGAAAATGTTAATTGCTATTAGAAAAATATATTTCTGGCTTGGTATGCGTAGAAACATTGTTGAATACTTAAAAAAATGTTTGGAGTGTCAACAGGTCAAGGTGGAGCATCAACATCTCACAGGATTATTGCAGCCAATACCGGTACCTGAATGGAAGTGGGAGGTCATATCCCTAGACTTCATTACGGGTTTACCATGGTCAAAGGGGCAGAATGACTCCATTATGGTGGTAATCGACAGGTTGAGTAAGTCTGCACATTTTATATATGTACAGTCTACTTACAAGACTATACAGATATCAGATATTTTGATGAGAGAAATATTCAGACTGCATAGCATCTCAAAGACTGTTATTTCAGACAGAGATGTGAAGTTTACTTCAACATTCTAGAAAACTTTATTTACAGGTCTGGGGACCCAAATAAACATTAGCACTACTTATCATCCCCAGAAGGATGGTAAAACAGAATGGGTAAACCAAGTTTTGGAAGACATGCTGCACATGTACATGATGCAGCAGCTAACCAAGTGGGAAGAATACCTACACCTAGTTGAATTTGCTTACAACAATGTTTACCAGAAATCTCTTAAGATGGGTCCTTTTGAAGCTCTATATGGGCGATAATGCTGCACTCCCATTAATTGGAGCAGCCCCGAAACTAAGTTAATGCTTGGGCCAGAAAGGCTAGCTGAAATGGAATTAGAAGTAAAGAAGATCAGGCAAAACCTGAAAGTTGCACAAGATCGGCAGAAGATATACACATATAAGAAAATGACTTATCGAGAGTTCGAGGTGGGTGACCATGTTTATGTGAGGACCAAACCGAAGAAGAGCACTTTGAGATAGGCCTCTTGTGCCAAGTTAGCCCCTAGGTTCTGTGGACGCTTCCAGATATTGGAAAGGGTGGGACCCGTGGCATATCGGTTGGCTTTACCCAACCACATTCGGGTTCATAATGTGTTTCATGTATCCCTGCTAAAGCAATATGTACATGATTTGAAACATGTAATCCATTGGAAAAATATTCAGGTAAGATAGAATTAGAAAATCTTAACTTGAGGCATGAATATTTTTATGTGAATTTGACAAAAAACGTTTTTGTTTCCAGGTAGAGCTAGAGAGCAAGTTTTTGGTCGAGCCTCAACGTATACTCGACATGAGAGAAATCATGCTCCGTAAGTAAGCCATCACCCAATTTAAAGTGCAATGGAAGCACTTTAGCCCGGAGGAGGCTACCTGGGAAGACGAGGGATTTTTATGTGAGGCTTACCTATAACTATTTCTTGAGCTGGAGTGAAACATTGAGGACGGTGTTACTTCAAGGGGGGAAGTTGTAACAGCTGAATTTGGCATTAACTAGTTGTTAACTAGTAATCTGACATTTTAGTTATTATTTTTTTAAAAGAAGACTAAGACAATTATCATTTATGGAAAATTTAATTATTTTATTATTTGGAAATAAAATTGATTATGGAAAGTGATTCCATAAAAAGTAAATAGGCTGATGGTAAAAGTATTCCAAGAAATGAAAATGTTGTTGGACAGTTTGAACAGTTACCTGCTCCTCTGAGGATAAGAGACTGATCCCAGTGAGGAATGGGGGTTATGTTCAGAGACTAAGGAAGAGAGTGAGAAAGTTTCCTGAGCTAGTAGAGATCAGTGGAAAGCACTTAGCGTTCATAAAATTTTCTGGTACTGACTGGACTTGGGGTCCTGAGGTCACAGCAGAAAATACTGTCAACATGTACCTTTTAGGTGTGGAGCACAAGGGAAAGAGAAGGACGTAATTGTCTCTCTTGAAGGTTGGGTGGACATCAGTAGCGAATTGTACATTCAGATAAGTTTCTGAGTATTCAGTAAACTTAAACATGAACTGATTTTATGAAAAATATTCACACGAAATGTACTTCATTAAAAGCAGGGACAATATATTATTTTATGAGAGTATTGTTGAATGAGATTGATTTCTGTGTACCTTTATGATTAAATCATGTTATTTACAGGTTCAGTGAAATATCTATGAACTAATTTACTGGGTTTCCTGAGTTGGTTTGTTGTGAGAATAAAAAGGGAATTAATACTAAAGGAAGAGAAAAATTTAGTCGTCCCTAGAGTAAAGGAAATAGTCAATATATATATATATATATATATATATATATATATATATATATATATATATATATATATATATATATATATATATATGGAAGCAAACTTAGGGTAACCTATGGAAATAAAATACAGTTACTTTAACGTATAGATACAATGATATTATACTGTTAAAGAAAGTGATAGGCCTTGTAACTAATTACTTCAAGGCTGGAACAAAAACTACTAAGAAATGGAAGTAGAAATATCAAGTAAAGGAATTATAAGTTGTTGAATAAATTTTTATAACAACTGTTGGAACACCTAATCCTCCATGGGTAGGTGTGGAATGCGAAAAGTCACAATGGAGTCCAAGTGACCTTGGAATGTGAAACCAAGAGTCACACCATTGTATTATAAATGTACATCATGTATAATGGAAAAATAAGAAAGCCTCACGCTTATCTTTCATTGTGTGTTGAGTCTTTTGTGTGTGTGTGTTCATCCTTCTCATACACCATGTGTGTGCTTAACATGGTGTTTAACATGGTATCAAGCAGGCGATTGCTGGCCCTGCTCCAATTTGAGTGAGCCATTTGTGTTTATGGCCTATGCATATCTGCAAAAATTCTTGACATTTTTGCAGCACTCAGAGTTTCTACAGCAGACATTTTTCCACATTTAGAAATTTTATCTTGGAGAAGAGCAGCATTCAAAATACGTGGCAGCACTCAGAAATTGATTTGGAGAAAAGCAGCACTGCGCATCTGAAGGTTTTCATTCCGATTGCTTCCTACAATTTATGCCTATTAAATTTCTGCATTTTAAAGAGCTGCTGGAAAACACTGTTTAAAGAGCGTTTCTAGTTTTTATTAGAAAAATTTCTGAGTTTTTCCATTGAAAATTTTCTGAGATTTCTGAGTTTTCTGCAAATTATTCTCCTATTTCTGCAATTTCTGCAATCTGCTGTTGTGTATTACTGCTTGAAATCCTGCATTTCTGGTGAAATTTCCTGCTACTGCTTCAAAGTCTCGGGTCTTAGTTTTACTCATCTGCTGCTGGAAGAAAATCTACATTTTCTATTCTTCTCTACTATTTTTAAATTTAAAAAAAATTAAAAAATTAAAAAAAAAAAAAAAAATCAATTCAAACTTCAGGCCTCTCGGCCCCCCTCTATGCTTTGCAATACGCCCTCACCATACATGCATACTCCTTACCCTTCTACCTACGTGCATTTCACTCTACCCTCTACGAAACTCCACGACACCTTACACCACTTCAATATGCCCCTCTCATACTTCACAGCGCACACCACACAACTGGCATTTGGCCCTACGCACCTGCTCTCTCACCTCGAGCTCTCTCCCACGGGCCTCTGGCCGGCCCCTCCCTGCAATACACTCCGCCTACCCCTCTCTCCCACGCTCTCAATGCACATCCTCTCCCCCTTATCACTCCGCCTGCGCCTACGGAACTCCCCTCACGTGGTCTGCATACATCCCTTACTCCCTCTCCTCAACGCTCAAGCCCACTACACCAGTCATCTCCCTTACTCCGCCCAAACCCTGCGTCTCTCCCCTCGCTTACGCATCCCCATTCCCTACGCTCTACCGCCCCTCCCTAACCCACGCTCCTTGCTATCCTATCCCTCTTCCCTTACGCACACTACCCACAACTCCCTGCGACCTATTCGCCCCTTCACGGCCTCCCCTCATCCACCAACGCTTCCCCTTATCACTCTGTTCCACCATTGTCCCATCTGCAAAATGCCCTCACATCGAACCCTCCCCTTATCGCTCCTCTCAACACTCACCTTACCTACGGCACTCCTTTTAGAATTTTTTATTTTTTTTAAATTTGTTTTAGTATACGCCCCCCCACACCCGCCCCCCCGCCCCCCCTCCCCTAATATAAAAATCCCTCCCTCCCATTTCAATAAATTTCCCACTCTTTTTAAATTCCCTCCCTTTTAATTAATCCCCCTCCTCCATTTTTACTACAATCCTTCTTTCCCATTTTTTAATTAATCCCAATTAATTTATTTTTTAATTAATTAAAAAGAAAAAAACAGCAAAGAGAGAGGAAAGAGAGAATATAAACAACAGAAATGAAGGAAATGGCATATGAAGAACATGGACTATATTTAGAGAAAAGTGAATTTGACATTGTGTGATTTGTGGCACAAGGGTGATTTTCTGAAGAAATTGACATTTGAAGACAAGTTTGCCATCATTGAAAACATCTCTTTGAAGGAAAATTCAACTACCTTAAAGGCCTCTTGCACAAGTGTTTTCAGCTGCACATATTTTGCAGAAATATTGTATTGAACTGACATTGATTTGCATCTTCATTCAAGACTTGAAGTGTATTTGAGTTGAAAAATTGTTGATTGCCCTCCATCATTTTAGGAGCAAATTTTGTACTTTGAGATTTCCATAGTTGGAAATTCCTTGGAGTCATTTGTATTTGTTGAATCATATTGTAAACGGGTGCATTTTCGGTTGAAGCCGACACCCTTTCATTTTTGAACCTAAATTGTTGAAAATGGCTAAAATCAATGAGGCATTAGAGTTTTTGAATAACCTCATTCATTCAAATGTTGACGATGTGATAAAAATGAGCAAGGATGCTCTTTGTAATATTCAAAGTTGTTTACTAGATGCACAAGAAAAGATTGAGTTTTTGCAGTTGGAATCTCAGCTTCAACAAGATGAACTTCAGCAAAAGAGTCACCATTCTGAACCTGTTTCTGTTCAGAAGATTGAGAAGGACTCCCATCAACAGCAAGTCAGTAAAGTTGAAGTTGATTCCCATTCAGTTCCTTGCACAAGACCAGATGTACATGCAGATGCAGCAGTTCAACCTGCACTTCTCAAGCCCATCATCAGGCCTTGGGAAGAGCTTTTCCACAACAAGCACCGAATTGGTCTTGGATATGACAAGGATGTGTCCTTTCATATTCCAGACTACACCAAGCCCATCATATTTCAGAGTGCCGAATTTTTGTATGACAGTTCACCTGCAGCCATTCCAGATCCTGCTCCACGACAACAATCACATATCATAAAATGCCAACACTGTGATCGAGTTGGCCATATGAAAGATCATTGTTTTGATATTCATTCCTGCAAGCACTGTGGTCGGCACACCCATTCTTCAGACAAATGCTTCAGAAACAAGCCTCCTGCAAGAACAAAGATTCATCTTGGATGGATCGCTTCTTGGCAATGGGCATCAGCAACCAAGAAGATGTTTACGACACATGTTAAAACTTGTTCACGGATATTGAGCAAACTTGCAGTTGAGTTTTCGCCATCATCTCACCTTGTCCCTGACAGGGGGGAAAATGGTGGTCATGTACAAGCTTCGACGTCAGATCAAGCGAGACTGAGCCACAATCTCTCATTCCATGTTCAGAGTTGTAGCCAGAGACACAGCAGTTCAAGCAAACCTGAGCCACAATTCATCATTCCAGATTCAGAGATGTAGCCAAAGACACAGATGCCCATGAGCATGCCTTTGGTTGGTGGACAACCTTAAACCATCATCTTTGGTTGGTGGATAACCTAAAACCATCACAGGTAGTAGACCTCCCTTCTTTTAGGTTGAAGGTTTCCCTTTCATATATGAGGAACACTTCCTCTAGCAGAAGCCTTCAGCTTCTTGCCAGCTTTGGTTGAGTTCCAGGAAATGCTTCAAGCATTCCAGAGTTGTTAGTAATCCTAAAACCATCACAGGTAGTAGACCTCCCTTCTTTTAGGTTGAAGGTCTCCCTTTTTTATGAGGGACAATTCCTCTAGCAGAAGCTTTCAGCTTCTTGCTAGTTTTGGAAGAGTTCTGGGAACTGCAACAAGTTTTGTGTTCCAGTGTTGGTGGTCATCCTTAAACCACCTCCTCTTTTTTCCAACATTTCAGAGAGTTGACTCAGCCCAAGTGCTGCCATGCATACTTTGCAGATTTGTATTACAGCTCTCTTCTTGGAGTCACACATACCCCTTCAGATTAAGGGGGGATGTTGGAACACCTAATCCTCCATGGGTCGGTGTGGAATGCGAAAAGTCACAATGGAGTCCAAGTGACCTTGGAATATGAAACCAAGAGTCACACCATTGTATTATAAATGTACATCATGTATAATGGAAAAATAAGAAAGCCTCACGCTTATCTTTCATTGTGTGTTGAATCTTTTGTGTGTGTGTGTTCATCCTTCTCATACACCATGTGTGTGCTTAACATGGTGTTTAACAACAAAAAAACTAGCGATAGATAGATGAATGTTATACTAAAAATGGTGGAGAGAACTGTCAGTTCTGGACCCAAGGTATCCATAACACATCGTTCTCTTTTGATATAAGTATACATGGACAGACTTTGGAAGTGGTCCAGTCACCATAGCTAAGTATAGAGAACCCATGATATTAAAATATCTAGAGAATAATTATACAGAGGTAAAGAAACAAACGTTTCTGGAATCCATACTGTAAGCTAGTAAAACATTCATTGTATACAAATAATGTAGTAACTATATTCTTTTGAAAAATACTAGCAAAGAAATAGCGAAATATCTGATTCGGCGAAAACCATATTAGATAAGAAATTATGCAGTATATTGGTAAATAGATTACCGAGGTAAGTACTGTTTCCAAAATCTGAACAACTATTATATGAATACAAATATAACTGCGTGGAATAAACTAAGTGAAAAAGCATTGAAGTTCAAAAAAAATCAATGTTCAGAATTCATATTAAAACATAAAGGTTTAGGAAAAACCCAAGTAATAACCGACAAGAATGTTCAAATGAAACCCACTTGAACAAGCGGTATTGAAGATGGAAATTAATTAACTGTGAATAATTTATAGAATTCATAAGAAGAAACCACCGATTTTGTCTCTCATGAGCTAGCCAAGAATCACAAAAAAGCTTATGTAATGGTGCTAAAATAATTACAATCAATAACCCTAACTGTAACTCAAGCTAAGACGCCAACGAACTTGCAGAAAAGAAAAAATTCGACGGATGGGTACCTATATGAACAGGGAGAAGAGGTCGTTAGCTGGGACACCATAGTCAAGTTGATGGACAGTCCCTGTTCGGTATTAGAAGGGTACCTGCAAAACCGAGAAACATGAACCATAAGTCTTGGTAAATGTAGAGCCAACTGAGTTAAAACCTCAAATGTAAATCAAAGAGAATGTAACATATAACTATAGTCACCTGACAGTAACGAAAAACTCCAAGAATGTTGTCGACCGCCAAACTGGAGGAGAATGAAACCAATAGCAGAAGGTGAGGGTTAGATACTCATAAACCAAGTGTATAAAATTATAAACTGAAGGTCGAAAAACACTGTGACTGGATTGAAAACCTCTTATTGTGCCAAAAAGGAAATTTACTTGTGTTTTGGAAGCTAGTTAGACCGGTACATCTGTGTGAGCACAATAGCCAGAAGGATTACACCAGACACCCAAACTTGCTTAAACAATACTTCGTTCCCATTCATGAAAACCGCGCAGAGAGAGTTACCCAAAAACTCCACCATTGAAATGGGCGCAGAGATAACTCCCAATAATAGTTAAATCAAAACAAAAGAAGTAATCCTCGGTAAGTAACCCCATTAATGAGAAAAATCCATGACTGTGTAAAGAGGCGACAAAGCTCGGCGAGGGTTGTAGAGCAGAAACATCGCGTGGCCAGAGGAGAACAATGGGAAAAGCAGTTAGGGTTATGGGTTATACCTAAACCCTTCCCGCCAAAGATTCCCATTGTTGATCGCAAAGGGATCAGACGGAGAGAAGTATGGCAAGTGGCAATCGGAAATTACAACACAAAACTCATAAAAATCAAACTCCGATCCTGAAAAATTAATTGCTAGTAATTATCAAGATTTAGTTGGTACAGAAAGTAAATTCGAATTGGATATTCATGTAATGACAGTAGTGGAATTAGTACCAAGGTTAGAGCATTTAGACAATGTACAGACGCCAAGTATCTTTATTAATGAGGGTCAGTATTACAAATATTATAAGTAAATGTGAAAACATAAATAAAATTTTTCATCTGTAGAGAAAGGTTATATTGTTAAATACATCATATAATGAAAGATTTATAATAATGCTAATAATTTGGTAAATATAACATAGGGTATATAATTATACCAATCATTTGGTAGTAAGTAAATTTTTATTTTTGGTAATTTTTTTTAAATGTTATGATAGGTGTTACATGTATTTATAGATAATAAATTTATTTACATAACTCAATCCGAATTCAATCAAATCTTAAATTCACAATCTTAATTTAATTTAAATCTTATAAATTCAATGACAAGCTAGAGTTTTTTTTAATTAATTATACATGTTATAGATCGTATTTAATTAATTATATTTGTCTATTAATATCTTAAACAATTTATTTGTCTTCAATATTTTAAACATTTAATTTTATTACTTAAATTCTTTCTTTCCCCTCACTGGCTTATGTGAAGTTCTGGGCCGAGTTTATTCATTACCTTGGATTCTCTATCCAAAGTCACTATAACATTCATGGAGAAAATTATATTGAAATTCAAATGGGTTCAAAATAATGTTTATTCATTGAATGAAAATTTGTATGTTTAAAACGTTTTTATTTCTTGATTTTGATTTTAGAATAATTTTATTAATTATTTCTTTTAATAAAATTAATTATATATATATATATATATGTTAAATTTTAATTTATCAAATATTTTTTTTAAAAGAAATTTGAGTTTTTAAACGTTATATTTTATGTCAAATTTTTGATATTAAATAATAAAAATATATTTTATCAAATTTAAAATAAATCTATAGAAAAATAATTTTAGAATTTATAACGTGCATATATAGATATGATGTTATATTTTAATATCAGTTGTTGGCGACTACGTCTCGCCTTACCTAACTACTTTCTCAATGCAACTAGAAATCATAATATTCTGAATTCTGTTTTAAAACTTAAGTTTGCAACGGCAGAGTTAGCGAGTCGTTAACCAGCTTAGAATTCCATAAAAGGGATAAAAGAAAACAGAACATGTCGATATAGTATTGATTAATTGATTCGGTATGACTGGATATAATTTGGAACCATAATAGTTTTCGAATTCTGTTTTCAAATCTGCATATTTCAAAGCAGAACTGCCGACTTGTTAACCAGCTTCGGAATTATATTTGAAAGGTAAAAAAAAAATCGAATAAATGAAAACAGAACATGCCATCAAACAAGATTTTATCTTGATAAATTGATTGATTTTGAGATTAGTAGCAACTGTACAGTTTAGTATCTTGCCCAATGTTAATGAGAGGCATTCTCAATCAGTCATATGCCTGAAAAGTGCTAGGCCGAATGTTTCCTTGCCTCCTGTCTTTGGAGGTTGATTTTGAAATTTCCCTTGCCCATTGGACAGGCACAAGCAATATCCAAAACACCTAAATTATGATGAAATTCTTGAGCGTCGCAAAATCCAAAACAGTGCGCCGCCCCCGGGCTGCTTCCATATATAATTTCTGAAGAAGAGGATCTGAAAAGTGCCAACTTTAGACCTCGATGATCAAAATTCAAAACATCTGGAAGCGATGATTGAAATTTTTTAAGAAATTCAAAATCTAAAAAGAAATTTGTTCTGCCTTCCACCTTCAATTTTGAAGGACATCTCTGTGGTTTTAACCAGACAGGGCTACTATTCCCATGGTTGGGTTAGGATCCTGTTGGAGTTCAGGCACTCCTCTCTGTGTTAATGGATTTGGAGGAACTCATCCAACTTCAAAGTTGCTGGTACAGCTACTTCATTTTTACCCAACATGGATGTCAGATAAAGGAAAGCAACTTTCTCACAGGGAAGGGTGAGACCCATGTGGTGATCAAACCCATACTCTTCCTCGGCCTTCTCCAGCAGAACCCTGAAAAGAGAATGATTCAAATAAGCCGTGGGGATGACAAATCTACTGTGTTCACTTCCAACATACACTGCACAGTGTCCCTTGGGAACATCTGTGGGCAGAGCACTGCAAGATACATCATCTTTCATTGCGAAATACCTTGCCATATTTGAAGAAAGGGCATATCCAATTCCCTTATAACTATGGACAACCTTGAAAAAGGCTCTGATTATCTTCTTCAAAAGAAGAACTTGAGGATTCCTCATCCTTCTTGCCATTGAATGCAGAAGAAAAACAACTATTTCTAAAAAGGAGGGATAGAAAGCTTGCACAAATTTGGTGGTATGGCAATGCATTCGTTCTCTCTCTATATAGCACTTGATGATGACATTCACAAGAAGAGTAGCTGTCATTATCAATCCTAACTAATATTGAATTAACAAAATTGGCCGACATTGCAATCAATGTCAATGACACCTAAGTGAAACCTAATACTCATCCTGATATCTCTGTAGTTTAACTTGCGTGGTCCATGGAATCCCGATGGAGATAAACGGCGGTGCACGTTAGTGAGTTGGGTTTGATATGAGATGTCATTGTCATTAAAGAGATTAAAAAGTGACCAGCGGTCAAGTCGTGGAATGAAAGGCTGGTGTTGTTCAGCGGTCACCATAGTTACCAAATTCGAATTCGAATTCGAATTCGAATTCGATTCGATACGGAAAAAATTCAAATCTATAAAATTCAATACGGAAAAAATTCGAATCTATAGATCTTACAAATAATTAAATATATTAATTTTTGTTTTATATTTCATATAAATTTAAAGGAACAAACACTATATTCAAAACTTTAATCAAAATATAAAAATTATTTTTTTTTCCAAAATAAAGTTACTGTTTTTTATTTATTTTTATAGAAATATTGATTTGTAACAGATTCGCAACCAATATGTTATTTTATAATTTTCTTTAAAGTAAGAAATATCTTTTTTTGAATTGAAATTTCCTATTTTATAAAATTTTATAATATAGAAATTACTGTTTTTAAATTTTTTTCCCATTAAAAATTACCAATTTACTAATTTTTATATAAAACTTTATGAAACTTTCTTTTCATTAAAAATTACCAATTTGATAATTTCCAAATTGATATGTTTATGTTAAAGATTAAATAACTGATTCGTATATTATTTACTGTTGCATAGTTCAATATTTTTCAAATTACCGATGCAGTTAAGGCACTGTAAAGTTTGGAGACAGCGCGTGTTCACACACGAAGCAGGTTGCAAGGGTACACTAAAGGTTTCGCGGTTGGAGACAGCGCGTTCATGTTAAGGCACGACACGGTTGAAACACGAAACAGGATGCGAGCGCGTTCATGTTGAGATACGACACGGTTGAGGCACGAAGCACACGGAATGTGAGAGACAGCACGTGAAAAGCTTTCAAAAAAATATAGCATGGAACCGAATTTGAAATTTCCGAATTAATCGCCGTACCGAACCGAATCTACGAATTTACGAATTTTTTTCGACAGTACGGCCGAACTTGGTAACTATGGCGGTCACGTCGTGGTTCTGCCGGTTTGCATTTGAGCAGAAGAGGGTCCGCATTCACCGAGTGTTGGTCCTCGCTGCTTCTTCAGGTTAAGCGCAATCCCGACAAAGCTGTCGTGCGTTCGTAACGTGATTTGAATGCAAACTTGCTTTAAGTCGGTGTACGGTAGTTCGCTGTCGCAGAGATCGCACATAAAGATCAAATACTGTTTGAGCATCTATCCACGGGCTGTAGACATGTGGGACATCTATTCTCGATCAATTATTAAGTTCCGACACTGTTGAATTGATTGTAAGATTTAATCACAGACTCTGGTTTGGGCGATGGCCTGCTGGGTTGGGTTGTGGTAGACCAATGGGAGTTTCCCACAACTTCCATTGCAAGAGGTCGAGACAGTGGATGTAGTAAACAAAGTCACGTAACTTCGCATAGAAAAACGATACCTGAGAAAAACGATATTTAGTCAAGAATTGGATGTTAGTTTGTTCTGTTTAGGGGACTAAGCTAAAACTCGCCAAAACCATCGAGGGAGAACCTCTGTGGTTGAAATTAAAGCAAGTCCGCTCTCACAGGCAATCTCACGTTCCCAGTCAGGTGCTCGAACCAAGTTTCATTTTGAGGTTACCCTAGCTTGCTGCAGCCGGTAAATCAGGTAAGAGTTTCTCCTCATGAGTCCACTACGTGTGTATGTAGCGTGTAAATATTTATATAAAATGGTAAAAAAAAAGTGTGGTGAGAACTCACTATACAAAAAAGTTATCTTGTTATCTTTGTTTTAATGCATTTTATTGGTTGTATTAAAAGTATTTTGAATGACTATATTTTTAGTAAATATAAAAGTTATTTTAAATTTATCATGGTTCAATAAGGCTATAAGTAGCGACTACGTGCCGCTTAGTTTAAATATAGTAATGTTGCAATGTGATGTTGGAAATGTCTATGGATAGCTATTATGGCTATTACATGTTGCTTAATGCAATTATAGAGACGTTGCAATTTGAATTTGAGCATGTTTATGAAGTTTTGTTTTGTAATAAAGTATGGTTAAACTAAATTAGAAATAATTGTTGCAATTTGAGTTTAGTAGTAGTTTAAATCTATCTAAATTATAGTGAAACAACTTTTGTGTTGACCCATGAGCATATGCATTTGATGTGTAGATTAGATTTGCCACATATGCTTAGCTTATTTTTGGAATCAATATGAGTATGGCAGAGTAGCTACTACTTGCTGCTTAATGTAAATATAGAAATGTTGCAATTTGAGTTTCAACATGTTTATGAAAATTTGCTTTCTAATAAAGTTGTTGCTTTGTTTAGTATAGTTAAATTAAATTAGAAATAATTGTTGCAATTTGAGTTTGAGCGTGTCTATGAGGATTTGCTAGATGTTGCCATTTGAAAGGTTTAGAATCTTTTTTTACTAATATTTTGTTAATCCAATTTGACCCAACTACAATTTCAATGCCATATTGTCTACGATCTGAAGACTTTTACATTTTTCGTAAAGTATATATATGAATATGAAAATATAGTGTTGTGATTTTAGTTGTTAGTTTAGAAAGAAATAATATGGCCATCCATCTCATATTAGATAGTTTATAAACATTGCTAATCAATATCAATTTATATATAAACTGTGATATTTTGTTTAAATATATAATTTATAAATTTTGGGTCTACTTTAACTTATAAATATGTAATAACAAAATGCAAAAAAAATATTTTATAGTAATGGAAATGTATAATAATATAATATATTTTTGAAAATATATTGAAGTAATTATTTAACTAAGTATTGATCTACAGAAAAAGTATTTCATTATTAATATATATATGGATTAATTTATTAAATATAGATTAAAAAAAAAACAAATTCTAAGGAGCTAAATACATTGATATATATAAAAATGTTATATTTATGAAAATAAATTATACAAGAAGCAACAATTTGAATATATAAATCAAGTTTAAGTTTAAAAAAGTTGTAAAAACAAATAAATTATATATATATATATGGATTAATTTATTAAATATATAATTTGTAAACTTTGGGTCTAGTTTAAATTATAAGTATGTAATAATAAAATCTAAAAAAATATTTTATAGTAATGAAAATGTATAATAATATAATATATTTTTAAAAATACATTGAAGTGATTATTTAACTAAATATTGATCTATAGAAAAAGTATATAAGTCAAATTTAAGCTTAAAAATTTAATTTAAATATATATATATATATATATATATATATATATATATATATATATATATATATATATATATATATATGTTGGAGTTGATTAATGCAATTTGTGAAAGAGAACGAATAAACATATGGAACTGCAAGCTTGGGAAATAAAAAATTTAAATTGCAACAGATGGAATTGCAAGGTCGTTTAATTTGCAATCATAGTCTTGGAAAATAAAAAATTAAAATTAAAATAACTATAGTTGCAGGTTTGTTTAATTTGGGATCTTTAAATAAAGCTTTATGTATAAATAAAACTTTATGTATATGAAAAGGATTAAGTTTGAATTTCCAATTAAATTATGTAGAAAAAGATGTATATAAATACTTAAAAAGTATAAAAAAAAAATTGAAAATTAATTTAATCCAATCACCAATTGATCTGAATAAAAAAAAAAAAAAAATTCTAGAATTAAAAGAATAATAACTAGATAATCCAAATTAGCCAGCATTATATACATGATGGCGGTAAGATGCATAGCTGTACCATTGTTTCAGCATTTGCTATATGTTAAATAACATCCAAAACCGTGCAGAGTCAAAACAAATGTTAAATAAATCTAAACTTAAAAGCTATCTGTTGCCTTTTTGGGTCCACTTTACAATGAGCACATGTTTAATGTTAAAACATATAATTCAAAGGTTATAAACCTTTTTGTTGTGCGATAAAAAAAACCAACCCTAGTATAAAAATTGCATGGTGTGATGTTTAAAACATAAAACAAAAATGTTAATAAAACTTAAAACCTTTGTAAAACTTGAAACTTCCGTCGTGCGACAAAGCTCCGGACTTGAAAGTCGATTCAACCAAAATAAATTCACATATCGCGTTGCAATCTGGCTGACATCACATGGCCATTTGGACGCACGATGAGTCATTAAATCGAGTTCATAATAGCTCATCGCGTCTGCAAACAATTTTTGGTGTGCGACGGATTTGGATCTACGATGAACAAATGAAATCTGGCCTATAATATGCATCGGATCCGGAATTTGAGAATACAAATGGGCCATTTTGAATGTTCCGATTCCGATTGACACCCCTTAACCCTTGGAGCTAGTTTCTAAATTAGTTTTGTCATAAAACATTTCTAGATTAATTATTATCATGAAACACTATATTATATGGAAAACAATTAGTTTAACTTTTTATATCTCAACTTCAGATTTGTTTAGTGTAAAAAATACTAAAATAATTTTTTTATTTAAAAAATGTAAAAATTTAATTCCTAAACATTTATAATATCATATATATTAAATTATTTATGAGTTAAAATATAAAGGTTTAGAAACCTTTAGTCCCATATGTAGGAATCCATGATTTAATAAGTTTATAAAAGTGAAACAATTTAGTTTACAAACATGTTATAATTATAAAGCTCTTCATACTACAACTAAGGAATTAGTAAAAAAACTCAACTATTTTTAAATAGGCAAAGTTATACTTCATTTTGTTTATATTTTTTAAATTTCAACTATTTAAATTGTTTCCAAATAGGCAAAGCTATACTAAATTTCGTTTATATTTTTTAAATTTCAACCATTTATCATTTTATTTTAAAATAGTTATAGTTAATTTGATAAAATTATATTTTGAAAAAATAAATTTTATTAAAATAAGTATATTAATTTATTCTATTAATAATTCATTTTATTTTTCAAGATAACTCACATTGGGTCAAATTAATGCTAATTTTTACTTTTTCATAATCACTCAACCTAATCAAGGTTAAGGACAAATTAGAGCTAACATGGATATGCTATAAAGTTACATTTTTTAGCTAAATTTTCAAAGTGTAGTATTTTTGGAGAGGAAATATAGTTGTTTATGTATGAGGAAATATAGAATTCATTTTAAAATTCCAAGAAGGTTAAGAGACATTTGTCCTTTTTGTTATCATTTCATGTTTAAACTTGTAAATTATTGGATTGCAACGTGATTTGACCAAGATTCGAGATATGATTCAGGAAAAGCACGGTACATCCCACAACCAATCAAAGTATAGAAGATACATAGAATTGGATCTCAGCTTTCTAAAAGTTAATGTATATAGGTAAATAAAAGTAGTGTGATGTCATATTTGAAGAGATTATTATAGGTTTAAATTTAAAGAGAGGTAGAGTTTGTATATATTTTCAATTGCGATTGCGATCGCAGCGCAATCTCCAACATCAACAAGACACTCAATCGTAACAACTAAAAGAACTTTGCGATTGCGATTAAAAGAAGTAGAAAGCTCTGCTTCAAATGCAAAAGACTGGCACCGATCAAAAAAAAAATGTGTTCCAGAAATTTGAAGGGCAAACAATATGTACTGCCCAAACGATATATGCGCTTGTCAGCAAAGTAGTAAGGTCTGATTGAGATATATACTGTTAGATAAAAACACATTTAGGTTCAATGTTCTAAATCCCATTGCCAGCTTATACTGTTTGAATTCTTGCTCAGACCAAATATTAAGTAGTTTTTCAGAATTTGGAATAATGTCTGAATACTTGCTTAGACCAAATATTGAGTAGTTTCTCAGAATTTGGAATGCCAATTGGAAATTTTATGGTAGCAGCACTGCCCAAGAGAAAGTATAGGATACCCTGGACTAGATATGAATTTTGCCTTAATTCGGGACCCTTCAATCTGAAAGAGCACATGCTCATTACTATCTTTGCAGGTGCTGGAGCCACATTGGTGACAACATTTCACATTGTGAACATTGTCAAGATCTACTACGAAAGAAATCTTGATCTTCCAGTGGGCCTCTTGATAGTCACCACATCTCAGGTGATAATTCTTGATTGAACTTCCTCAATCCACATTCAAAAATACAGGTAAAGTAGGTTCATCAGATGTTTATTTTGCATTTTAATAGCCAGCACAAAATTTTATCTGCATAAAGAGGGAAAAAATTGAAATGGGCAATTCCATAGATTTGATACCCCTCTGCACATTGATCAGCCATGTGTTTCCCATATTAACACTGCATTGCAGATATTGGGGTTTGGATGGGCTGGCATATTCCGCTTGTATTTGGTAGAGCCAGCCGCTATGTGGTGGCCTACAAATCTTGTCCAAGTTTCCTTATTCAGGCATGTTGTCCTAAAGTTCATAGGTTAGAGTTTGTTTCAGAAATTGTTAGGTCCCCTTTGTGTGACAGAGTGATTTTGTTGCAGAGCGCTCCACGAGAAGGACAAGAGACTCAAAGGAGGAGTGACGAGGATTCAATTTTTTATATGTGCTATGACCTGCAGCTTTGCATATTACATTCTACTTGGTTATCTTTTCCCCATGCTCACTTCCATTTCCTGGTTGTGCTGGATTTTCCCCTAGTCTGTCACTGCCCAACAGATAGGTTCAGGACTTCGGGGACTGGGATTGGGTGTTGTGGGGTTAGATTGGTCCACCATCTCTGCATATCTAGGAAGCCCTCCGGCAATGCCCTGGTTCGCTGTAGCCAATATAGAAATAGGTTTTATGCTGCTTATGTATGTAGTTACCCCTTTGGCATACTGGTTTAACGTTTATGATGCAAAAACCTTCCTTATATTTTCCAAAGACCTCTTCACCTCTAGCGCAGAAATCTACAACATTTCTAAGATAGTGGATTCTGATTTTCATTTCGATTTACAAGCCTATAAAGAGTATGGCCCCTTGCATTTGAATACTTTCATGGTTTTCTCCTATGGCATAGCTTTCGCATCTTTGGCTGCCACTGTCACACATGCTATCCTCTTCCATGGAAAGTAAGAACTAATTGTCTCTTTGCCCTCTTTACTCGTACTTGTCTCATGTAGTTTTTCATGAAATGATAACATTATTTGTGATGGCAGAGACTTTTTCCTGAAATGATAAAAGCTATTTGTGATGGTAGAGACCTGTGGAGTACTCTTAGATTGCAATCCTTCAGAGACAAGAAAATAGATGTGCACACTCGGCTCATGAGAAAATATAGAGCAGTCTCGCAATGGTGGTTCATCATCATCCTCATCTTGGCAGTGATGGTTACTATTGATGTTTACGAAGGGTTCAACGAGCAGGTTCAGTTACGCTGGTGGGGAGTCATCCTTTCTTGTTCTCTTGCCTTTTTCTTCACTCTTCCTATTGGCATTATCAAGGCCACCACGAATCAAGTATGATCTATATATATATATATGTATGTATTTTACATTATTAAAGCTTTCTAGATTCGCACAGGCCTGATCTGGTATCTCGCAAATAATGCCGAGACAATCGCAATCGCATCTTATATTATGTTACAATCGCAAATGGTTCTAACATGGCCCGATTATTATGTGAAGTCCGAACCCGATACCGTTTATGGACTAGATTTAATTCCTTTATTGCACGACCATTCTCAATCGGAATCAGAATATTCAAAATGGCCCATTTGTCTTCTCAAATTTCGGATCCGATGCATATTAAACTAAAATAAAAATATGAAAATCCTAAATTATTTATGAGTTAAACTACTAAATTATTTATGAGTTAAAATATAAAGGTTTAGAAACCTTTAGTCTCATATGTAGGAATCCATGATTTAATAAGTTTATAAAAGTGAAACAATTTAGTTTACAAACATAATATAATTATTAAGCTCTTGGTATTACCACTAAGGAATTAGTAAAAAAACTCAACTTTTTCTAAATAGGAAAAGTTATACTTCATTTTGTTTCCAAATAAGCAAAGTTATACTTCATTTTGTTTATATTTTTTAAATTTCAACTATTTAAATTGTTTCCAAATAGGCAAAGCTAGACTTCATTTTGTTTATATTTTTTAAATTTCAACTATTTATCATTTTATTTTAAAATAGTTATAGTTAATTTGATAGAATTATATTTTGAAAAAATAAATTTTATTAAAATAAATATATTAATGTATTCTATTAATAATTCATTTTATTTTTCAAGATAACTCACATTGGGTCAGATTAATGCTAATTTTTACTTTTTCATAATCACTCAACCTAATCAAGGTTAAGGACATATTAGAGCTAGCATGGATATGCTATAAAGTTACATTTTTGAGCTAAATTTTCAAAGTGTAGTATTTTTGGAGAGGAAATATAGTTTTTTATGTATGAGGAAATATAGAATTCATTTTAAAATTCCAAGAAGGTTAAGAGACATTTGTCCTTTTTGTTTTCATTTCATGTTTAAACTTATAAATTCTTGGATTGCAACGTGATTTGACCAAGATTCGAGATATGATTCAGGAAAAGCACGGTACATCCCACGACCAATCAAAGTATAGAAGATACATAGAATTGGATCTCAGCTTTCTAAAAATTAATTTATAGAGGTAAATAAAAGTAGTGTGATGTCATATTTGAAGAGATTATTATAGGTTTAAATTTAAAGAGAGGTAGAGTTCGTATATATTTGCAATTGTGATTGCGATCACATCACAATCTCCAACATCAACAAGACACTCAATCGCAACAACTAAAAGAACTTTTCAATTGCAATTAAAAGAAGTATAAAGCTCCGTTTCAAATGCAAAGGACTGGCGCCGATAAAAAAAAAATGTGTTCCAGAAATTTGAAGGGCAAACAATATGTACTGCCCAAACGATATATGCGCTTGTCAGCAAAGTAGTAAGGTCTGATTGAGATATAAACTGTTAGATAAAAACACATTTAGGTTCAATGTTCTAAATCCCAGTGCCAGCTTATACTGTTTGAATTCTTGCTCAGACCAAATATTAAGTGGTTTCTCAGAATTTGGAATACTGTTTGAATACTTGCTCAGACCAAATATTGAGTGGTTTCTCAGAATTTGGAAAAAAAAAATAAGATCCCTCTTCTTCGGATGAAGCCTTGAGAATCCCAATCCAAGGTGCAGAGGTTGAAGCAGCAGAGAAAAAAAAATTCGTGCAGGAAGCTCTTCAGATTGGAAATGATAACCTAAAACATCGGTCTCGATTTCCTAATGTTTTGGTGAGAGACTGCTTGAAACGACTATTGCAGTCCTTCCTCACTTTTGAAACTGAGCTTTCCTCATATCATTTCACGGTGCTAGTTTTAATTATCCTTTTTTTTTTAAGAGCCATAATACTAACCCGAGGAATTGAATTTTGGCGTTGTTTCAGATTACTATGAAGGTTCCTCTGATGACTCAGTTGAAAAAGAAGATCCTCTCCATGAATATTGTCATTGAAACTGACAACCATGATTTTTCTATTCAAGTGGTATGTATTCTAATTTAACAAGTCATATCTACTTCAGGTTAAGCTATCTTCAATCAAAGAAGATAGTTCATAGAGATGTTAAAACAGAAAACATGCTGCTGGACAAAAGTCGAACACTCAAGATAGCAGACTTTGGTGTGGCTCACGTTGACGCTCAAAATTCGAAGGACATGACTGGTGAGATAGGAAGTCTCGGTTACATGGCACCAGAGGTACAAGAAAAACTTGATATTATATCTTTTTCAAACAAAATTTTTTGTTTTTTTGTGGAAAACATTATTTCCTAGAACTTACATGATCTAGATAAATTCTCAGGGTATAACATAGGCTAGGTTCAAGGAGCTGTTAATATTTTGTTTTGCTTTGGTAAAAATTTATGTCATCAATCATGCAACCTTTGTTGTTATACTGATGCTACATCTTGCAAACATTGATGTTTTAGAGCTCATTTCATCCTATTGTTCAGCTGCTTAGGCTTTGAAACTGGTAGCTTTATTGATTAGATAAATGTGGATGTTAATTCTGAGATATCTACCACTAGGATAAAGAGCAGGTTTACCCAACTAGCATAAATGCCACTCTTATTGGCTGGAAAAGTGTGATCTTAGTAATTTAAAGAGCAATGTCTCATATTGGCTTTACCTAACTTGAGATAAATGCCTTATATTTCAAGAAAGAGTGTAGTTGAATCAACAATAATATCTCACTAGAGAAGCAAGAACAAACTCAGCACAAATAATTCTGAAGAGATTTATCATTCTCAAATAATTACCTCACATTGGTAGTGAGAGCCTTACTCCAAGGTAATTAGGTTACCCATGATGTTCCGCTTTCCAGTGGTGCTTATGGCCAACCACAGTAGACAAAACCAAATTACATAATGGTGAAACCCATATCTTTTCATCAATAATTTCATCAGTCCATGCTGTAAAAATATTGGCCGCAAGGCAATCATTATTGAATTGAAATCTTAGAAAAGTAACGAGATGCACCTGAATGTTTGTAATCAAAATTTACATGCATGACTGTCAGTTAACGAATTATTATAATATTATTTTACTAGCTGAAACATATGATTTGGTGTTGTTATCATCCCTCCAGTCTTTGAAAACCTTGAAATTGTTATATACCTGTTGACAGCTTAAAAATTCATCAACTTTGAATTGTTAATGATGTGGATGAATAAATATCTATTTTGGTTTTGTATTCTGCAAAGATCTTTGTAGGTGACAATGCAACTTCAATTTCATCTTGTCTTTTTCCTTGATTCTTATTTATGTTGCTTATCACAGAGTGCACTATTGATTCTAGTGAGATGATTCAGGTCTTTGATGGAAAGTTGTACAATAGAAAATGTGATGTTTACAGCTTTGGCATCTGTCTATGGGAGATTTACTGCTGTGAGATGCCATATGTGGATTTGAGTTTTGCAGATATGACCTCTGCAGTTGTTAAATAGGTGAATCATTATCACATTTACTCTTTAAAATAATTTAAGATTTAGTGTCTTCAGAGTTCTTAGTCATATGAATTAATTTTGTGCCATTTAATTTATGTTAGAATTTGCATCCGGAGATTCCACGATGCTGCCCCAGTGCTCTTGCAAATGTGATGAAAAGATGCTCGGATGAAAATCTTGATAAGAGACTAGAGATGGATGAGGTGGTTAGAATGTTAGAGAATATAGATACGCATAAAGGTGGAGGAATGATCCCTCTTGATCAACCTCAGGGTTTTCTCTGCTTTTTCAGGCACCGTGGTCCTTAACTCATATGCTTAGAAACTGGTTAGAAAGGCTTAAAAATATTTCTATTAAAAGCGACAAACAGGGGGAAAATTTTTTCATTGGTTCATTCAGATAATGTTGCATATAATAGCAAGTATTCTTAAACATGTTACATGAAAGGGTTTTCATTGAAAATAATTAGTTTGTGTACACATAGTTATGTGTTTTTCTTTGTAAGACCAGATTGAATCTAGTTCAGTACTGTTCCAGATACACCAGATTCAGTCTTCTGGTCTGCATAGATTGGGTCGTGTCATTTGTAGTTATGTTACTATGATTTTGGGTCAAGCTCATAGCATTTATTGCCTTTGAAATAAATTATTCATCATTTGAAAAATACTTCACAATCCATTTTCTATCTTTGGGCGCAGCTAGCCTCCAGTAATATAAGAAAAAGGGTCTCTGTTTGTATGTAATACAGTGTTTTATGTCACTTACAGTTATAGTTCACTATTTTTGTGAATGGCCAATACCAACTACTGAGCACACACACATAGATAAAGAGTCGAGACAGATCTGTCCATCTATGGGTTGATTTATATGGGATTATAAAGATAGTGAAATTGTCCTATTAGCTGGCAAGGTGATCCCCATGGGTCTACATAGCATGAATCCCTTGGGCTTGTAGGTACCCGGAAGGCCTATAAATCAATCCTATGATTATTTGCATTAGGTATTTTCTTTTGGCAATATGTGTACATATCACTGTGTGTGGCCACATACAAATAGATAGTTGTACACATTACACGGGAAGACTATTATGGGCCTATGTCAAGTTATTATATAATTAAACTTTCAAGTAGCTTGTCTATCCTTGGACTGATCTTCATGTCTAGTGGCTTCTATAGGACCCATGTTGGGCAAACCCTTTTCCCTGTATGTCCACTATCTAGACGGCTAACATTGTACATGCCAGATGTTCAAGGTTAAAAATCCCATTGTTGTAAGGCTACACACACACGTGCTATCTACCTATATATGTAACTCCCAACTGTATTCATCCAAATTCTTATACGCATGTAGCACCTCTAAAACATATATTCTTGCCATTTAAATTTCCTTGTTACAACTAAAACATATATTCTTGCCATTTGAACCTCCTTGTTACCACTAAAATATATATTCCTGCCATTTAAACCTCCTTGTTAACATGCATGAAGAGTATGTGGCAAGACTAATATATGATGCGACTAAAACAGATGCTAAGAACAGTCGAACACGCAATCTAGATAACCATTCGAACACAAATAATTTATCATTCGACACTCATACTTTACACACATATAATATCAATTATCGTGCAAAATTTTTGTGGAAAGGAAAATTGATCACTGTGGTTTAACTTTAGACCCATCATAATGCACATGTTTGCAGGAATCAGAAGTTACGACAGATTTGGACACGCGATGAACAAATGAAATCTGGCCTATAATATGCATCGGATCCGGAATTTGAGAATACAAATGGGCCATTTTGAATATTCCGATTCCGATTGAGAATGGACGCCCGATAAAGGAATTAAATCTAGTCCATAAACGGTATCAGGTGCAGACTTCACATAAAAATCGGGCCATGTTAGAACCATTTGCGATTGTAACATAATATAAGATGCCATTGCGATTGAGAACAAGAAACTTTGTGGGAACGACTGGTCTTCACTTAGAACTGACTCAGTTGCGTTCAAACTAAAGAACTTTAGGTTAGAAATACATGTAGTCCTTGAAGCATCTCAACTACTACTTGTGTGTTGATTAATTCTTTAGAGTTTCTTCAGTTTTTCAGCTCAGAGTTTATGTTTGCTCTATTTTAGCATTTCTTGGGGGTTTGCTTTTACAATCATTTGAAATTGCAGTCACTTAAGGTAAAGGAGGCTCGGAAGAAGGTCTTAGATGGAGATGAAGATGCGAGTGGGTTACTTGGACAAAACCCAAATACCGAAGGCAAGAACAAGAATGATACCAATGTCTAAATTACCTAGGAAGCATTGTTAGTCTTGTTCTCACAGGTATCTTTGCATGTACCAATGTGTCATAGTTTGATTTGCCTTTTATCTTATGAAAGTGGTTCAGGGCTGCACCACAAAGAGTGATCTTCCTTTAGCTTAGGTGTATCTATTCCACCAAACTTGCCTGAGACTCCACCCGCCCTCATCCCTTTGAAATTCATGTAGCACAGGTAGCACAAACCATAACAAAAACGAAACCCTGGTGGATAGCAACCTCGGCAGTGGATCAATGTTCAGTTGACTGTCGAGTTTATTCTTTGTGGGAACCAGACCCTTTATACCAGGATGAATAGAAAAAAGCTTCAGTGTTTATTGAGCATACTATTCATTGTTTCCTGATCCATTTTTAATTATATTATTGTTAAAAGGTAGAGATTTAAACTTTGTAGCATGGCAATTGCAATCACATTCTTTTGGATTGATGATTTTAGATGCAGGAACCTGTTTACCTTGTGGAGCATTGTATTCTTTGGATGAAGCTCAGTCAGGAGTTTTGTGTCTAGTTTTAGATATTCTAATAATTTTGTAGCATGGAAATTGCAATCAAATTCTTTTGGATTGATGATTTTAGATGCGGGAACCTGTTAATATTGTATAGCATTGTATTCTTTGGATGAAGGTCAGTCAGGAGTTTTATGTCTAGTTCTAGATATTCTAATAAATGTCTTTGGTTCTCATAAAATAAAAAAATAATAATGGCCTCATAAATTCCTTCAGATTGAACAGTTCAAAAAAATTGTGCAAGCGCACGTTGCTTTGGTATGCTGAGAGTTTGCATCTGAAGGTATCAGTTGTTTTTTCATTTCATTTCAAAAACTAAGCATTTATGATATAAAAGGTAAAAAGTTACAGAAAAAACTTACTAACTACACCTATTGGACTGTAACTTCGATAGCCTTATTTGCACCCAATCCAGAATTAACTACTCACAGGACCTGAATGTGCACTTTTGTTTAAAACTTTTCCAGAGCTCATTCTGGAATTCATCGATAAATTCACTTCACTTCAATGAGTTAGCAAAAGGTGTAGCCTCTGAAGCATTCTTTAATCACTGCCTGCCAGGTTAATGATATTACTTATAATGCCATGAGATGTGATTTGCAGCATTAACCATTGTTATCATTCTAGGCCAAAAGACTGAAATTCATGCTGGTAGTTGGCACTAGTTTAATGTCATTCAATATGCTCCTGTTAGTGTTTTCTTGAGAATGACTCCATCATCATGCAGCATGCTTGATCTTCTTCTAGTTTTTAATGACTTGCTTGAGCTAATTTGTTCCTAACCTGTTTTCAGGATCCGTAAGTGTCTTCTATCTATTCTGATTAGCTTGACTAAGCAGTGAAAACAACGAACTAATGCTATATTGATGTTACTTACATGTTCACCGAAGAAAATCCAAATGCCTTTACTATTATGTAAACTAGTCATTGCATATTTTTTGCTATTCTCTTATAATCTATAGGCCCCCAAAGCCCCTCATGGATGAGAATATTTGCATAAAAAAACAAACTACAAACATATGACCATTCTACTAAATGACGCAGAATGAAACAATTTACTATTATAATAACATGATAACAATGCGGAATATTTGATTCTTATTGAAAAAGTAATGAAAGAATTGAACAAGAAGCAAACTGAGACAAAACAATATATGGAAACAACTTTGTGAATGTACTTCTAAAGAATTATATGTGATCCTCTGGAAGGCATGTCCGCAACAGTGATTTTGATATCATAGTTTTGAATTCAATATGCTCTCTATTCAGCATCACTGAGCCCAACAGGCAGCCAACATCTCTTTCAAATCCATTTCTGGAATGCTGGTACAAAGCATACAACCCAAATAAAATTTAGCTTATTATTTATAATAAAAAATTTAAAACAATTATTACACATCGACTTTTGCTCACAAAGCATTAATGCCATTTATCCAATGCACTTTCCGCAGTGTATGGAAGATTCACCAAACAACACATTTGATACCATGAAAAAAATAAAGCAAAAACCAAAACAATGACATGAAAAATTATGCCAAATAAAGCCATGGCACAAACCATTTCTAAAATTATAACATGGGCATGCATTTGAAAATTTCCCAGCTAATGGAATTCCACAATTGTAACCCATCCAACTTCCATATGGCATTCAGTGGAACATTTAAGCGACACTTGTTTTTGAGGTTTACATCTAAGGCTTCCCACTTACGGCTTCCCCAGTTAGTCAATGAATCTCATGCTCATTCAGAAAGCAAGTCTACAACTTCCGAACAATATTCAAACGCGAAAATGACAAACTGTAAAGACTGTAGGCCGATTATATTTCCCTAGGGTATGCGAATCATAGGCATTTTCTTCTGAAAAATGGAAGGAGAAGAACGTGAATTGTGTGTTTGAGGAGATTCAAAATAAGGACCTCAGTGCAGAGCAAGTCTTCAAGTGTGGAAATATATTGGAAATCATTAAGAACTATGTTGCATACAAGTGTAGGAGAGTTCCCACCCAGTCGCATAGCCGTAGAGTGATTCTTTAAATGGAGAAGGAGCAGAGCAGGATGACTTTGGCCATAGAAAGGCTCATGCCTTTTTTTTTTATTACATTGTTTTTGTATCAGTCTGGAAATTATGGTACACACTTTTCTTTTTCACTTTGTGCAGCCCTAAATTTAAGCATAAATTTGTTAGATTGTTCAAATATATGCATTTATTTATAAATTATTACGATTCACATCGGTATCTAGCATTCTAGGATAAATTTATGTGCGTAATTTACAATCTATCTATAAATTTAGATGATTTACAGTGAGAATGATGAAAATTTCAATTTTCCTAAATTCCAGTCCAAGAAATTCATCATGGAATTTAAAATTGTTTTGAATGTCTTTACAGTGCTAACCTATGTGAATTTCGTATTTGATTCAAAATTTCGAATTACATCAGTTCCAATCCAAGAAATGCATGAAGGAATTTAATTTTTTTATTTATGCCTCTGAAAACCTTAGCGAATCTCGTGTTGTACTGACATATTAACCCTCTGCATAGAAAGGAAGCCGAAGTATCGAACCCTTGTCCATTTCTGGAATCAACAGAGCTGAACGATAAGTTGTTGAATTTCTGGTGTTAGAGAAATTATCTTGGACGTGATGCATTTAAATCCGCGATTTTTTATTGCCCTTGGAGGAGTCGATCCTTTTATTGCAGCGGAGTTTATTGTATTCATTGCGTCCGTTCCTAATCGGCAATCAGAACTTTTATGATTCACCCGTTTGTTTGTTATGTCATGGACCCGATCCATGTTATCTAGCGGAGTTAAACTTTAGTTTTCGGCTCCGATCCTCAAATCGGAATCGGAAATTTTATATAGCTCGTTTGTTTTGTGTTGCAAGTCCGGACCAGATGTTTTTATAGGCCGGAGTTAAGAATTGGTCATCGCATCCAATATAGTTTTGAATTCGCCATGATAAATTAGTAACCTTTTTAGTAATTTAAGCAAAGTCCAAGATAAAAAAAAAAGTATTATCAATATTTCCCTTTATTAATAAGAATATATATTTTTAAGTATCAAATTACTTTGAAGTGCAAATTACAAATTAACAGTGAAAATAATTTCAAATTTATTTAAACTACTTTTAATTCAATTTATTCACATCTATATGCATTCTGAATTAATGTAGCCAAGTGTTATATTGTGACATCCATCCATGTAATTATATATATATATATATATATATATATATATATATACTTTCTACTTTGCTATCTTATTACTTTTTTAATACCACGTGTTAACATTATTTAACACCATAGCATTCACGATGGTAACACATTCTTATAAAACATGTTAAAATAGTGGGTTAAACCCGTTATTTAACACCGTAGCATTCACGATGGTAACACATTCTTATAAAAAATGTTAAAATAGTGGGTTAAACCCTTTTACACTTCACCCTTATCTATACTGCTATCTTTTTAATATTGTTTTTAGCATCATAATTCAAAGATTTTTTGTGAAATAACACCAAAGTAGACTTAATGGATTGTGCATTGTCTACCACCACGTAGTAAATTCGATGGTGATTTTGTTTTATTGGAATCTGGAATGAAATAATTTCGTTAATAAATATATCATGGATCATTATTAAATACTTGAGTACCAAGTGGTACCCCACTTTATCTTCGCTCAAGATTTGTCGTGGTTAAAATAAATCATCATATTTATTTATAACTAACGCATAAACTGTAAAGTTGGACCATTAAATGGAGAGGCAGCAAAATTGATGAAAAATCACTATCAAGTACAGTATTCAGTACTGACCAGGCTAGCCGCAGAAACGTTCTCGTATGACTACTCTAGATAAAGTACAAGACCTGCAGGATAAATATCAATGTTTTTGTAATGACAGTACAAATAATGGTGATAAAATCTAGGCATTTTGCAATAAGAAGTGAAAGTTTTTGGCCAATTAGATAACAGATAATTCAAATTAAAATAATTAAAAAAAATGAAAAATAATAAATCTTATAGTGAACCATGGCAAAAATAAAAAAAAATTGAAACCATATGTCTAATCAAGGTGAATTAATGTCACAATCAGGAAAAACCTGATGCGTAGTATCCTACTAGCAGCAGGTACAATAAGAAATGAAGTATATAATAGTTATTATTTAAAAGTTGTTAAACAGGTTTTGTATAATATGATATATATTTCAATGTTCTCCATTTTAAGAGATTTAACGAGATTCTCCCATTACGGGTTAAATATTACCAAGTGTTAGATTTTTTAAAGTTTGTTATTACATTGGTATAAGAAGAGAATCCAGAAAAATGGGAAAACACAATATAAAACCAAAGTTACAGGACTCAAGACAAAGAAGGTGGTGGTCAAGATAAGAAATGTCAACAATTTCACCAACATAGCCTCCTTAAATTTGTATCACTAAATAATCACTAAATAATAATAATATTTTGGTTTTAGGAATTTATTTTAGATGCCCTCTCAATAATAAGAATATTTTGGTTTTAGGAATTTATTTTAGATGCCCTCTCTATAGCAGAAGTATGTATACAAGGAAGTGGGCTTAATTGGTGCGCATATATTATCGACTAATTTATGTATTCAGTTAGGGATGCTTAGGATACAAACTAGTCCTTTTGATATAGGTATATTATAGTGATTTTTTACATGTTACATTGGAAGCTCTCTATTGGGTCAAAATACTCTTTCTGATGCGAGCAAAGACTTAATATCCACAAGATTTGAACTAAAAGAGTTAAGAAAGAGATGAATAATGTGGCCTTTAATGGAAAATGGCTTGAAATGTGGTATACCGTTATGGTCGTGTTTATTAAATATGTCATTAGGATGTAAAAATACCTTGTTAACCACTACAAGTCTACCTTAATATTTAGTATAGAACAGGGTTATTAATATATAATACCCAAGATGCTTCAGGTGATTGAGTCAAAATTTCACATATTCCCTTCATGATATTAAGAAATGCTATCGTATGTGAGATCTCTAGATAATTAAGCATGAAGAAATGAGAATTACTACACAATATTTTTTCTAAGTTTCCAAAGCTAGATGGTCATCGTAAGGAACTTAAAATGTTGAATGAAGCCAGATCTATGGTAGAGTAACCTACATTTCAAGTGGAAACCATAATAGAAGGCTTTTAAAGATATCAATAATTTGAATAAAGATAATGAACTAGGATTCGAAGGTATCTCTGTCATTCTTGACAACTTTCCTCAAGTTTTGTAAAACCATATTCCAAAGATGTTGTATATACAAGTTGAGAGTATGAGCTAGATCTCAAAAGTACATTTTTATTTCTTAGCAGGAAGAAACATCGCCAATAATGCATGAACATATCAACCTTTAAGTGCTAAGCCACCAAGTACGGTAGAGAGAAACCCTCAAAACTATAGGAGTTATATCACTCAATAGTGAAATCCTAGGAACTTACCTTAGCTATTGTGAGCTCTAGGGATGTTATGTATTCTAAATTATCAACCAGAACCCACGTTTCCCTCCCTATCATCCAAATTTCTTTTGTTCCTACTACATATAAAGTTGTTAAGCTTTGAAAAAATTATAAAATTCTAGATCATGATCAATTATCCTTCTTGGATGAAGTAAAGTTGGATTGGAAGTGCATGAGAACATTTTCCCCTCCTATAGTAGAGAAGGCCATTGCTTGGAAGAAATTACTACTAATCCTACTGAAACTATAGTGGAGTTTTCATGTACCTCAACCATCCTTGTATAACAACATATCACTAGCTTTGGTGTAGGATATGATGAGGACCGAAATAAACGATTAGAAAGGAAATGTACCATTTGATATCCTCTCCTAAGGAGCCTAAGAATCATAGGTAATGATGAAGATATGTAGGATGTAACTCAAAACTAATTTTCCTCACTCGTGACCTTATAAAGTTGTTGAGTTCATGTCACTTGACAAACCTCAAACAATCATAGAGATATATCATATTTTTGCATCACTATTGCCACTAGGTAATGACATTTTCATGGTGTACATTCACTTGGTTAGCATTCTCAATAAGGTGAGGATGCTTAGAACCTTCCATCAAAAGTTTGATATTTCTAATTCATCAATGTAGGCTCTCAAGAAAGACTAAACACATAAATACATAGAACTAGGAGTTTCGATGGGGTTTAATCATCCATAAATATAAAGTCAAATCAAGAACTTTTCATATTGTGTCAACCCTCTCTTGTTGATGAACACCTTAGTTCATAATAATTTGAAAGCAACCTCTCTTGTATGTATTTACAAAGTTCCATTGTATGTATTTTGGCAAAGATTCTAAGCCATGAATGAAGAGATTAACTATTTCTTGTTAGAGGAATAACATGATAACTCTTAATTACATGAACACAATCGTCATCCTCAAGTTTATCTAAGAAAATTATTATACAATGAAACATATTTCATCACGATAATAATACTTTATTGGATAACCTTGAAGTATTCCCCTAATATTGATTTACACAAATTTGGTGTGTCGCCTAGGTTGGTGATCGTAAGCTCAAGGACATCACTAATAATTAGAAAACTTCTCTATTATGCCTAAAGGAGAACAAAGGTACAATGCGATATTAAATTATACTATGGAAAATTCAGTAGTAGTGAACCCATGGGATAGATAGATTCACTAGTGAGTCAACTAGAACATTATAAAGCACAACTCCAATTTGCAACAAAATAGGACAAGATCATTCCACTAATAAAAGTGGGTTGGACATCATAAATATCTAGGAAGAACCTCTATATTACTCCAATTCTAAATGATTTTTTTTTTTTAGCAATTTGAGGAACTCATAATTTATCTTCAACAAAGAGCCAATATTCACATTGAAATCTAGGTAATAGATAAAGAACTAGAGTAGCTAATTTATGGTTTTTGTGGGGCACAATCATAGGTGATAGTCATGATTAAATTCTATTAGGTACTTGAAAATCATCATCTCTAAGATTGACTAGGCCATAATGTAAAGGGGGATATAAACCAAACCAAACTAGATATAAGATGATTTTTTCTTATTTAGGTTTCAATATTCTTTTCTCCAAATGGTTGCTTGGGTTACAAGACTTTAAATAATTAAAATTCTAGGAATTTAAGGCCATCAAAAAGTTGTCCATACCATTTTAAGGGAAAGTATAAGACATGAATTTGAGTGATTAGAAGGTGGAGTATGAAGATGAGAGAACTTAAATGGGGTGAGACAATGTGTGTGGTTGGGTTTTATTGCCGCCTTAATTTTATATTAAAGAAATAGTGGTCACAAGTGAAGCAATGGAAACCATGTCAATAGGCATGGATTTCAAGTCATTCTACATGGTATTAGGAACCTTGAGGCTATGTTGTGCATGAAGTAAATGTAGGTAAATTTGAGTAGGTAGAAGGTTTAATGGAATGAAATCCCTAGGTTGATGATGGAAAGTATGGAGGAGTGAATTTAGTCAATGAATTTTAGAAAGGAATGGATGGTTGATGGTAATGTCCACCACACACACACACACACATATGGGAAATTAGCATAAATGTAAAATTTTGTAGCAAGAAATCAAGTTGGCTAGTTATCCTTTGTTAGCAATTTAGTATCATCTTATTTATGGGTGACCGCTAATTATAGCGTGTATTTTTTGTTCTAGGAAGTAGTATTTTGAGTTGGAAATATGATCTAGTGCTACCTCCTGGAGTAATTATGTATCTATTTTGGATAGAATCTAATGGAATAGTACCCGATTTTAAAATATATTTTTATGTATGATTTACATGAATGGCATTTATATTTTTTTGGTTCTATATTATAACGTGATGAATGTAATTAAATGGATTGATGACTTGTATTGTGGTGGGTTTGAGTAAAATGAATACAATAATAATTGTGATGATTCATGAATTGTATAACATATATAGTTATTCACTTATTTTTTAATGGTCTGATATTATCATAAGACTTGATAATACACCTTGGGTGAGACCTTCGTTGTAACAAGAGATTGATATATCAATTCTAGATTAAAACACCTTTAATGTAGAACCTATTGACCCTACTTTGCATCTTGACCTAAAAAAAAAATCTGAAGAAGAGTGGAAGGAAGTATAAATTCAAAAAAAAATAATATAGGAATTACAATAAATGTTTTATGGGAGGAATGCTTGGTTATATCTCATATAAGAGTATACGTAAAGGAAAACAAAGATATTGGATTCGTTTGGATATTTAATTCTATATTGAAATCATTTTTCTTGGGTTTGTGATAATTCATTCACACTAAGTTTACCTCCATATGGGAAAATATAATTTCTACCAAATGTGTAGAATTTAAGCTTTTTGGGACTGCAATTGCTAAATAAAGTGGAATAGAAAAATAATTTTTCATACAATCAAATATTTTCACTTATTATACTCGTAAGGCTAGAGGAAGATATCATACCCCTAAAGAAAGGTTGATATGCATAGAAAGGAAATATGAAATCATGGTATATTGTGCTAAAAGGAAAATCATAAAGGAGATAAAAAAAGGTATTGTCAAATATGAAAACCTAATTTTCTCTACTACTACAGATCTATGTATGCTAATTCATTTTCCTCCCCCCAAATCAATGAAATTAGAAGAAAAATACATGCTAGATTTAATAGAATTTTCTTCTTGGGAAATGTTTCTATATTAAATCTAATCATCATAACCTAGAATACCTCTTGGAGAAAAGGAAATGATTACTCAAACAATAGCAACGTGTGACAAGAATGTTGTGATATGATTATTGATAAGAAGTGAAAAAAGAAAGTAGAAAAAAAATATTATCTCTTGAAATTATGAAGATGAAGGATCCCTCTTTTCAATCTCTTTCATCATAGTATATTAGTTGAATGTGGTCAACAAAGAATGGTTCACATATCCCAAGATTTTTGTCCTGATGAAACAACTTAAAATGTTACCCCATGCATCTATGGGATAAATTTGAAACAATGAAGAGCTTCACTATAAAGGGAATCTATATTTCAACATACAATCCAATTTTGAATCAACAATATTATTTGAACTCCATGCATATCCAACAAGTAATTCTATATTTCATAAAAACCTATGAATAGATCTATTTTTTGGGCGAAGGCATGAAAAATGGCATCTTCAATTTTTTGGTAGAAAGTGATGTTTGCTAATCAAATAATGGAGAAATAATGAGAAATCCAATCAAACAACAACCTTTATCCATTATTGTAGTTGTATGGACTAACATTTATATGGCATTCATTGTTGTATTTAACTAAATATGGCAACGAATCCATAGTCATGGTTGGGGTTGGTCATGTTTCCAAGTATGCCCATTTTTTTCTCTAGAACACCCCTTTGAATATTCCACAATTTATCAAGTTCTCATGGATAATATATTTAAACTCCCATAATATGGCCCAGTTTATTGTAATGATTTATAATCCCACTTTCAATAGAAAAATTTCTCAAAAACTATATAGGATCCAAGAAACATAATTTTATATTAACGCCACATATCACCTCCAAACTAATAAACTCAAACCAACATTGTCAACAAGTTTTTGGAAGCATCTTTAAGGTGCGTCAATATAGAAAAACATTTCCAATGGTTATAGTGGTTACCACTATTAGATTGGTGGTGCAATATAAATTATCATGGTGCCACAAGAATGACACCCATTGATGTTTTCTATAGCTATAATCTCATATAAATACTATCCTAATTACAAGGAGTCCTTAAGCACAAGAGGTCGATAAAACCTTCATAGTTGGGATCAATAGTATTTTCACTCTAAAAGATAATTTGGCCATGAATCAAATTTGAATGAAGTTGCATGATTATTAGAATATTCCTTTAATCCATTTTGAAGAATGATACCAATTATCCTTCATCTATAACCTTGAAATCCCAAAAAAATCACCACTAAAAGATTTTTCCAAAATTTTATGACCCCTATAATGTCATCAAATATATTTAGAAAGTGGATTAAAAATTATAAATTCTAATCCACTCTAAGATTCTTCTTATCCTTCGCATCTCCCATTTGAAGAAAGTGGTCAAATATACATAACACCCTCCTCCCACAATTACCCAAGCTAATCGGTCCACCGGGGTAAACATGTGACAAAGAGTTACTATGATATGATTCGATTTCAAAATTACAGTTAGAGAAGTAGAACCGACATGAAAAGAATAATATGACCTTCCTCAGATGTTACAGAACCATAAGGATCCAACCAACCCTCCTAGGTAACCAACACCTAAGACAACTTGTTGTTTTGTTGAACTTGGGCCCCATTTGCATTGATGACAATATCTCCATGTAACTGAAACCCTCTAGTAAAATGGAAAATGAGGAATCTGTTAGCCATCAGTAAATTTTTTCACAGCAAATGATGGCTAAAAACAGGTCTTGAGCCTTCAAGAGATTATTTTCATAGAAAATTACTCATTCTTGAAGTCTGTTGTTCCCTAGCAATGTTGTTTCCTAACAGTGTTGTTCCCTAAAAATGTTGTTCCTTAGTACTGTTGTTCCTTAGTGTTGTTCCCTTTAAAAATCCACCAAGAAATACGGTTGTTCCCAAAGAAAACCTTTTCCTAAAAAGCCTCATTTTCATCATTTCATTCCCCCCCATTTTTGCCCCCATATCATTCATTTTCCTTGTAAAAATTCCCCTTTACTTTCTCATTTATCCTTATTCCCCTCAAAATACCCTTCAAAACCACTTAACCCTTTCTTATTCGGTTTTAAAAAGCCTTTTACCTCATCCGGAACACCAAAAACCCATAAAAAACACATAAAACCCTCTTATTCCACTTTTTTATTAACAAACAGGCTTTAGCCCCTTTTGGCTTAGCCCCCATCTCTTTCTCCTTCATATGCCCGAGCCCGTGACCTAATGCTAGCGCTTATTGCATCGCAACTTTATATCGCATCGGCATTGTCATAGTTCTTCATACCCTCACCCCTATTCCCCCCACCGATGCGATAAGCTCCTCTCTCCTGGCCCCTCGTCACATATCTCTCCACGGGACCATGCCCCTGTGCCTATTTCTTAAGCCCCCATCGCATCGGCATTATTTATTTTTCCGTTGCATCGCTCCCCCTCCCCCACCGATGCGATAAGCCCCTGTTTCCTCGGCCCCTGGTCACCTTGTCCTCCATGGGACCATGCCCCAGCCCTCAGCCCCATCGCCATCGCACCATCGGCGCTCCCCTTTTTCCTTTTCACTTGTCTTGTTTTATAGCAAACCACCGATGCATTTAGCCCCTCATCCCTCCGATCTCGGTTCCCCTTTTTCTCTATAAAACCTCATTCTCCCCATTTCTTAAAGACTCCTTCCTTTATTTCCTCTACCCCACCAGGCCCTTGTAAAAAGGATTGTTTTCTTTGTATTTTTCCGCAACTCGATTTTTATTGTCTTAACACTAAAAATCAAATTTTTTCAACCCAAAATTCCTCTCGCTACGCGACAAAAGGGTGTGACATCACCATTGGTCCCACCTCCCACTACCCCTTCACTCTCCCAATCAATGGCTGCCACCTAGCCTCCACTCACTCAATCCACCGAGAAACTTCAAAATCTCACACTCGTCTATCACCGTCGATCTACATCCCCACAGATCGGACGATTGATGCACTCTGACCATCCAAATTCCCCGATGTGCAACTTGAGCGCGAAATAGACAGTATTATGAGGGGCATGTGTCACGCGATAATTGGATCACGTTCCCTCTGGGCTAAACCACTTACCACCAATTTGCTGCGCAAAAACCGCTGGTGGTTTTCCAAAAACCACTTTTGCCCAGTTTCGTGCCAAAGTTACTTTTAAGCCTGGTTTTCATTTTTTTTCTCCACAAAACCTCCTCCACTTGCGTTTCAATCCTCTGCACTACTCCTCTACCTCTGTCAGCCTCCTAAGCAGTGAAACCCTCCTGCACAGGTTTTATATAACGTTTTTTTGTTGTGTTACAGGTTTTTAACGGTGCCCGAAGTCTACAGGCTTCCCGCTGCCAATTCAAGTGGCAGGAATCCATTTAGTAGTGATCCAGGGATAAAAATGCATGAAGAAAGGGATAGAGGGATGATTCAAAGCTTCCATCGATGCTTCATGATCATCGATGCATTCGTAGAACCCTCCAGCGCTGTAAAAGAGCCACTTTCACGCACAATGAGGAACAAAGATTAAAGTCAAAGGTTAAAACACAAAGTTTAAATATTAAAAGGTTTAATCCACGGTTTGAAGGGATAAACACAGTAAATAAAGCACCGTTGGGGGATAAAGACAATTTAAAAGGTTAAAAAGTCAATAAAAGGACCAAAAGCCCGAAAAGCCCGAAAAATGATCTAAAGAAGGCCTAAAGCATGTCAATGGCCGAGCCAATGTTTAAAAATAAAAAATTTAGCATGAAAAGGTTTAAAAGCCCCGAAGAATGAAAATAAGGCCTTAAATCAAGAATCAGGGCCTAATCAGTGTTTAAAGCCATTAAGGCAGACAAATCGACAAAGGAGCCTCCAAATGCCACATCATTGAGGCAATTACTCCTCAAAATGCCACCTACTAGCTAATTTCACCTAAAAAGAAGGCATATTAATTACACAGTCAGAGATATTTCCAAAAGACAACTCATAATTAATTACGAGCCTACCAAAAGCCCCCAAAGTCAACAAAAGTGACTGAAGTTGATGAACTTTAATGTAATAATCAATTAGCAGAGTTAAAACATTTGAAAACTTCTCCATTTGGCCCTTCAAAGGCCAAGAAGCACTTACTCTGCATTAATTGAATAGATAGGCCTTTCTTTCACTCCACCTCCTCATTTCTTCTATAAATACTTCTCTAGAAGACAGTATACAGGTTGGTCTTTGGATACTTGTTGAATGTAAATAGCTTTTGAGGCTGTTGTAGCTCTGTTAGGAACTGAAGAAACATAAGCTGAGATGAGAATTTTGAAGTTGTAAAGACCCACTGGACTTGAATATTGTAACTGGTTTGAACATCAAATACAATAGCTGATTTATGGGATCCTGGTCTATGTCAATGGTGATGTTATTCTCACTGTAATTGTTATTTTATTTATGTTTTCATTCTGTCCACTTTTCTCTGATAAAGAACAACAAATCTAGATTAGGATTTACTTCTGAATTACCCTAAATCTCACTAATAAATATTTATCCTTTATGTTTTCTTCTAAATGTGTTTTGAAGCTAATTCAATAGAGTATCACCACTGAAGTGTTGGTAAGCCCATGTTTCCTGAGTAGAAATTGAGATATTGTCTTTAAATGATCTTGAAAAGTCTACTTATTAAAGTTGAGCTAGAGAAGTTTATGGTTAGCCCTGTCCTCTAGTTTATCTCCAATAGTTGCTTTGAAAAGCTCCCTTAAGAGTATGTCAAAAGCAGGCTAGTTTAAAAGTACTTACCTGATCTTAGACTACTTTTTATGTTTATCATGAATGTTTTCCTTTGAGAATATGCTGAAAGCAGGCTAAGTTAAAAGTCTTTACTTGATATTAAGCTATTCTTTGTTTTTAATGTTTTCTCTTGAAAGTATATCAAAAGCGGGCTAGTTTAAAGTTACTTACCTGATCTTAGGTTACTTTTGTGTCTTTCCATTAAGTGCATGCCAAAAGCAGGCTAGTTTAAAAGTACTTACCTGATCTTAGGCTGTCCTTTGTTTTTCTGGTGTGTTTGTTTCTTTCATCACTTTCTTAGTGTTTCATTCCATAAAATCAACTTAAATAGATCCTTTGACATAGATGACTTGCCCCATGGACCACTCTTGAAACTTGTTGTGCAATTAAATCCTTTTGTGACTCCATAGCCCAATGGATTGATGTTGTTCCTTGCCTATTTTATCAGCTGAAACCATTCTTTCACTTACTCACACCTTCACCCTTCATACACACTTCCTTCATATTCATGTTATCTTTCCCAACCAAACAAACAAAAAAACTTGTTCTTCATAACTAGCCTAATACCATATCATAAAGCATAAATAAATATCCTTTGAAAGCACATACATAGAGAGATCCCTCTCTGAATCTAGGATGGCTAGATCCTTAGGTTCCAAAGTGGTTTTGATGTAGGCTCTGCAACGTTTTTACTTGCCAATCTTGCAAACTACGAAGACCTAACATAGTGGCGACCATACTGGGGATTTCTGAGTAAAAGCCCTTAAACAAAACACTCAGTATTCACTCAAATAATATTAGCTTTCTTCAAGCACTACCAACATATTGGTGATCATGATAGGACTTTTCTGAATCAGTGGCAATCTAGGTAATCCTTAGGATTCTAACAGACCCTCATCAAACCTTGAAGAAATCAGCTAGTAAGCCACAGAGTAAACTCTGTTTGTCTCATCACCGTAGCTAAGTGTTGAAACAGATATAGGACACTCTTATAACTCATAGGACTGTAAAAAACTCAGAAAACCCAAAACATTCCAGATTGGTATTCAAAATCAATCTGTGGTGGTGGACCATAAAACATTTTACCTTCCAAAGCTAAAAATGTCCACTTGGCGACTCCACAATTCCAAAGTGACCTAAAGACTCCACTGGGAAACCCGTTCTATCATAACATCATACAAAATCAGTTAAGGAAACTTTGAAGATTAAGTTTTCTTATTAAAGATCAGTTAGCCTATCAAAGATTGGCATACTTGGTTAAACTTTTCTTATCATTTGGGTCTGAAAACACAACGTAGTGGCTTCTAGAATAATTCATACTAGAGCCTATCCTGACCCAAATCCTCCTGAGATAGTTGATAATCCAGAAAGTATACTTAGGAAGTCTCCTATGTCTAAAACCTCAACTATTATCAGACCAGTCCATAGAGCTAATTTTGTTCCTGAAAATCTCTTAGCTCTACAAAATACACAAGTTGACTTAAGAAACCCATTCAGAACTAGGTCACTTGATGATATAGATCAGATAGACTTTGAGTCTCCACACTCACCCTAACATAGTGGTGAACATCTTGATAGTAGAGAAACCACTCCACCTGACCTTAATTTCATTCATAACTTTGGTTTTTCTCATCCTAGATCTTCTCAATAGTATCTTATTGGTCCATCCACTTCTGTTATCCATACACCCACTGTTCAAACTACTCCATTCCATCATCCCCCTCCTATCTTACATCCTCCACCTGTAAAACCCCCACTTTTTCCACAACCTCCTATCATGGCAACATGGTATGCCCCCCTAGTCCTTCCTTTACCTTTAGTCAATCTTCCACGGGACTATCAGTCCAAGATTCCATTATATGATGCCAGTGGTTCTACTACTGCTTCACAACATGTGGACAAGATGAATGCCTACTTTGATAGGAACGAGATAGATGATGAAATTGTTAAACTCAGATTGTTTGCTCAAATTTTAGGGGGAGAAGCAAGAAAATGGTTCAAAAGCTTAACCCATAATAGTATTAATGACCTCCAAGCTCTCCATCAGTCATTCCTAAAAAAATGTGAGGTTAGAAAAAACCCTCTCCAAATACTTTCAGATTACAACAACCTCAAAAGAAACACTGGGGAAAGTGTTCAAAATTATTGCACTAGGTTCAATAGTGTTTATAATGCACTGCCCCCAGATCTGAAACCTCCACAAGGCTCAGATTTGGCCAAATTTCCTGAAGGATTTGATCCTGAAATGGCATATCAGCTAAGGGAAAGAGATCCCTTGACTTTGGAAGACATGCAGAAGGGAGCCCTGGCTGTGGAAGTAAATCTAATTGAGAAAAGAGCTAGGATGAGGAATGAGAAGAAAGTATCATTTAGGGAGGAAACTGCACCTTCTACTTCTAGCTCAAAAATGGAAATAATGATGGAAGAAATGATGAAGAGGATGAGCATATTTGAGAGAGCACAATCTAGGGAAAATCAATCAGCTCCCCAAAATAGAAATCAGTTTCAAAATCAGAATCAGAACTTTAGGAGAAATCAACCTCAAAACAGACAAAGAGAGAATGATCAACAGATCAGACCTCCTTTCCAAGAAAATTATGTGAATGAGGATGAAGAAACCAATGAACAAACAGAGGATGACAACATAAACATGTTGGGAGTAAGTAATGAGAATTCTGATTTCCTCCATGAAATAAAACAAGGTCTATATACACCTTATGATGAAAAAATAATAGAAACTGATTATTATGAAAAATACTCTGAAAAGGCCATCATAGGATCACCTAAAAAATATGACTTGAGAAGTAAAAAGAATCAAGAAACTCCCAGGAACAAAACCTCTAATAAATCTTCCAAAAACAACCCTAAAAATGTTTCCAAAAAGACAGCATAAGTTCATAAAAAAATGGCTGTAAATTCTGATCCAAACAAAGGGAAAAACACCCAAGCCAATGAAAAATAGAGTGTTAACCCCAGCAGCACTAGCATCTTAGCGAATGCTCCTGAAAAAACCATTTTAACTGCTGTAAAAACTAAAAATCAACAAGTTGATTTTTCTGAACAATGAGTGACTAACAAGGCTAAATCAAACATTTTAAAAAATCAGATTCCTTTTAGCCTAAAGAATGAAATTTCCAAAATCAAAATCTCTGTCCCACTTACTAAGTTAGTCACTCAAAATGTATATAGAGGTTATATTTTGAAGGCTTTGAACATAGAAGAGGTTCATGACACAGTTAACTTAAATGATGATACCCCAGAGCTCATATTTGGACCAAAAATTGAAGGAAAATTTCAAGAAGGAACTACCCCTCCATTTTACATCAGTTTGAACATCCATGATAATATTCTGCACAATGCCATGCTTGATTCAGGAGCATCACACAACCTCATGCCCAAGGTGATAATGGAAATATTAGGCTTAGAGGTAACTAGACCCTACAAAGATTTGTATTCCTTTGATTCAAGTAGGGTGAGATGCCTAGGCCTAATTAAGGATATGTGTGTTAACTTAGCTCAAATACCAGCCAAGAGCTTAGTGATGGACATTGTAGTGGCTGATATACCCTCCAAATATGGCATGCTCCTTTCAAGGTCATGGAGTGCTAAGTTGCAAGGTACTATGCAGATGGATATGACTTATGCCAACATCCCTGTCTTCAGTCAACCTAAAAGACTCTATAGGGAAACACACATGAAATATATGGTGAGTAACCAAGAAAGACCAGAGAATTATCCTCTCTATTCCATACACACTGACCTTGACTCATTCATTCTTTACAATGATGATATTCCTAATGAGCAAGAGTTATTAAATGAAACATCATCCAATGTAGTAGTCACTACACATCCAAACATAGTGGTAGCAAATGATGAAGAGGAAAATAAGGAGGAAACTAAAAGGCAGTTTGCTGATTCAGAAAATTTCAACAAACAGATTACAGGTCTTAAGGTTCAAAACAGTCATAAAAATAATGCAGATCATGGAAATAAAGGAACAAAACCTCAAAACATTGAAAATCTTGAGGAACAAACCACAGAAAAACATAGTGTGAACCCTTGTACAGAACAGAATGATGAATTAGAAAAAGAGGACAGTAATGAAATAAATGACAAATCTGAAAACAATCCTCTTTGGAACATGAGTTTTGATGGGTCTTGCACTAAAAATGATGCAGGAGCAGACATATGGATACACAACACTGAAAACAATCATGCTGAGGGGCATTCCTATAGATTAAATTTCCAATGCACAAAAAATATAGCAAAGTATGAAGCTCTCCTTTTCGGCCTACATTTATGAAAAAAACAAGGGTCCAAAAGAATAATAGTTCATGGAGATTCAGAGTTGATAATTAGGCAAGTAAATGGGGAATATAGTGTTAAAAATCCCAGACTTAGAGCCTATAGATATGATGCCATGGATTTATTAATTTTTTTTGATGAATTCCAGCTTATCTTTGTCCCAAGAAACCAAAATGTCCTTGCCAATGGATTAGCCTTCGCTGCTAGAACTTGTTTTACACCCTATGAAACCAAGCAATGTACTACCCAAGTCAAATATAGACCAGCTGTCCCAAATAATGAAAATTACTAGCAAGTTTTTGATGCAGATAAACAAATAGAAGACTTCCTACAGTACAAAAATGAATTTGAAACACCAAACTCAGATTCAGAGTATGATGAACACTGTCCTACTGAAGAAAACCCACTTACTCAAGAAGAAAAGTCTCCAAAGATTACCGAAATAAATTTGTTAACTAATGAACCCACACATATGACAGAAAATAACATAGATTTACAAAATGAAGTCTTGGAAGTGCTGCAATCTAAAGACCAAAGCTTTCCAAAAGGACTGGTCCCTTTAGAAGAATTATTTGATTTGAATGATGTGGCCAAAAATCCAAAACTGGAACCCATAGAAACTGAAGTGGAAGAATGCATCATAGGCAATGAGGAAAAGTCCAAAATGATCAAACTATCTAAAACACTATCATCTCACATTAAACTGAAATACATTGAGCTAATTAAGAAATTTTTGTAATGTTTTTGCATGGAGCTACGAAGATCTGAAATCATATGATACAGAAATAATTCAGCATAAGATACCCCTCAAAGAAAACCAGAAACCTTTTAAACAGAAATTGCGCAGAACCAACCCTATTCAATTACCTCTCGTATAGAAAGAAATTAAAAAAATGTGTGATGATGGAATTATAGTCCTTGTTAGATACTCAGAGTGGATGTCTAATCTTGTGTCAGTTAGGAAGGAAACATGAGAGATAAGGCTTTGCTTTGATTTTAGAAACTTAAACAAAGCCTCATTAAAGGACAACTATGCTTTGCCCAAAATGGATTATATCTTACAAAAGGTAGTTGGTTCTAAAAGAATTTCTTTGCTAGATGGCTTCTCAGGTTACAATCAAATTCTGGTACACCCTGATGATCAACTTAAAACAACCTTTACTACACCTTGGGGTACTTTCATGTATTTGAAAATGCCCTTTGGTTTAATGAATGCTGGTGCCAAATTTCAGAGAGCCATGGATATAGCATTCTCAGAAGAAATATGTTACTTCATTGTGATTTACCTTGATGATATAACTGTTTATTCTAAAATAGATGAAGAACACCTAATGCACTTGAGGAAAGTCTTTGAGAAATGCAGGAAATTTGGGTTGTCTTTAAATCCAAAGAAAACATTGTTTGGTCTCCAAGAAGGCAGACTTCTTAGGCATATAATATCAGAAGAGGGAATAAGGATAGACCCAAAAAGGACTAATGGTATATTGCAAATCAACCATCCCAGAAACACCAAAGAACTTCAATATTTCATTGGAAAGATTAATTTCTTGAGAAGGTTCATACCCAATCTAGTTGAACTTCTTAGAAACATAACAAACATGGTTAAAAAAAGAAGAAGGAGTTAAATGGACCTTAGAAGCAAAGAAATCATTTAAACTGGTAAAACAAGCACTGACCAAAACACTAGTTCTTATCAGTCCTGATTTTTCAAAATATTTCTTCATTTTTTCATTTGCATCAAAACACACAGTAGTTATTGTCTTATTACAGAAAAAATTGAATGGACAAGAGTAGCCCATAGCATTTTTCAGCAAGGCATTGAGAGATGCACCTCTGAAGTATAACATAATGGAAAAACAAGCCTTTGCCTTAGTCAAAGCCTTAAAAGACTTCAGAGTTTACATTTTACATTCCCGCATCATAACATTTGTGCTTCATTCAGTGGTAAAAGACATATTGACACAAGATCCAGATGGAAAAAGAGGAAAGTGGATTGCTGTAATTTTAGAATATGATTTAGAGATCAAGCCCACTAAGCTCATAAAAGGTCAAGGACTAGGAAAAATTATGGCTGAATCCAACTTTCAAGCTCTTGATATAAACATGTTTAATGCATTAGATGAACAGGAGGAGTTTTCAAATCCAATTATTGAAGATCATTTTCTGAATTCATCTTGGTATGCTGCCATTTTATATGTTTTTCTCAATCTTAATGTCCCCCCCGGTTTGTCTAAAACAAAGGCAAGATTCTTAAAGTTGAAAGTTGTAAATTACTGCATTTTGAATGAATTTTTATATTGGAAGAATGCTAGTGGATTATTGCTTAAATGTTTGCCTGAGAATGATGCAGATAAGATCAAGCACGAGTTTCATGAAGGAGAATGTGGGGGCCATCTCTACTGGAAGTCAACTGTTAAAAAAATCCTTAGAGCTGGCTATTACTGGCCCACCCTCTTTCAAGATGTTCATAAGATGATTATTGCCTGTCACAAATTCCAAATCTTTGAAGGAAAAAGAAATTTGTTTCCCTTACCTCTGCAACCAATCACTCTTGAAGCTCCTTTTTAGCAGTGAGGTCTAGACTTCATTGGGGAAATCCATCCTCCCTCATCTGCCCAACATAGATGGATCCTCACAGCAATAGACTATTTTACCAAATGGATAGAAGCCATACCCTCTAGGAATGCCACAGAATCAGTCATCATTTCATTCCCTGAAAACCATATACTATCTAGATTTGGCTGTCCTAGAAAGATCATAACTGATAATGCTGCTGCATTTGGGTCTAAAAAGATGGTAGAATTCTGTCATAAATATCATATTATATTGGGCCATTCTACAGCTTATTACCCTCAAGGTAATGGGCTTGTAGAATCCTAAAATAAAAGCTTGGTGAACATAATCAAAAAGTTGCTGGAAGACAATAAGAAATCATGGCACAATATGCTAGTACATGCTTTATGGGCAAACATATTGACAGTTAAAAAATCAATTGGGATGTCTCCTTACCAGCTAGTTTATGGAACTAATGCAATATTTCCAACCAGTTTAGGAGTGACAGTCATGAATCTGATCCAGGAAGTACAGTCTGAAGATGATGATTTGACAAGGAGAATAAACTAGACTATATATCTACAACAAACCAAAGAGGAAGTATACATCTGAGGACATCAACTACAAGAAAACATCAAGAAGTTGTTTGAAAAAAGAACCAAGGCAAGTGATTTCAAGATTGGTGATAAAGTTTTGAAATGGGATTCAAGAAGAGAAGATAAGGGAAAACATGGAAAATTTGACAATTTATGGCAAGGCCCTTATCTCATTCAATCTACCATTGGAAACAATGCATTCTTTCCGGAAGAATTGGATGGAGCTAAATACTTTGGAGGTCCTGTCAATGGCAGGATGCTCAAATACTATTTTTGTTAACTGATATTTTTTCTTTCAAAGTTTTTCATTTCATTGTATATAACACTACTTTTGAATTTCAAAAAGGAAAATACAAAAACAATAGAAAAAGAGAAAAAGAGGGCAAAAATAAAAGAAGAAAGGTACAGCCCCATACCAAAAAAAAAGAAGAAGAAGGAAAAATCTGAAAGTGTGCAAGCTTAAATGCTACTACTTGAGAAAACACTACTATTTAGTCATACAGCCTAATCATGACTAAAATAGATTTCAATTTTCTGCTGATAGGTTAGTGAAGAAGATTTGTCAAACTGTTCAATCTTGGCTCATCAGTAGAATAGATTTGGATAGAAAATTAGTGGTTCAAACAAGCCTAAATCTTGAACCTGTTAGTTTGATGAGGAATTGGTTCCAATATGCTCAAAATATGAACCAGGAAAAGAAGAAGACAACTCTAAAAAGATCAAAATCAGAGCTAAAGAAAGAATGAAGGATGTCTTTTATTTTTCGGATCTTAAGCCTTCACATTTTTGCTTTATTTTTTCTGCAAATTTCAGTCTATGTGCAGCTTGATTTTATGCCATAGACACCATGGAAGATCAGACAGTCTAATCCTGATTTGACTGTGTTTAAATTTCTGTTTTAGAAGATAGAGAATAAAATCTGCCAGACAGTCTAATCGTGACAGATAGTAGCTTAGGTAGAGAATTTATGAGTTCAACAGTCTAATCTGAACTCATGGAAGAAATAAGGGTAGATTTAGATTAGTTTTTCCTATTTTCAAAAGAATAAAATGCTGATGTTTAAGGTTTGCAAGTCCAAGTGCACCTTATGAAGAAAAAATGTTAGGAAAGTAAGATGTCTAGGTAGAATTTTTGGGAGAAATTTTTTTGCTGATATGAAATACTGATCATCTTTTAAAGCAGCATGATCAAAGAAGAAGCAAGTTGTCAATGGATAAGGCACAAGTCTGCATCCCAGAGATCAATTTTTAAAGTTCTTGACACCTCCAAGGAGCTCTTATCCCCAAGTGGAGCCACTGTTAGCCATTAGTAAATTTTTTCACAGCAAATGATGGCTAAAAACAGGTCTTGAGACTTCAAGAGATTATTTTCATAGAAAATTACTTATTCTTGAAGTTTGTTTTTCCCTAATAGTAATGCTCCCTAACAGTGTTGTTCCTTAAGTGTTGTTCCCTAAAAATGTTGTTCCTTAGCACTATTGTTCCTTAGCAGTGTTGTTCCTTAGTGTTGTTCCCTTCAAAAATCCACCAAGAAAGACTGTTGTTCCCAAAGAAAACTTTTTCCTAAAAAGCCCCCTTTTCATCATTTCACTCCCCCCCATTTCTGCCCCCATATCATTCATTTTCCTTGTAAAAATTCCCCTTTCCTCTCTCATTTATCCTTATTTCCCTCAAAAAACCCTTTAAAACCACTTAACCCTTTCTTATTCGGTTTTAAAAAGCCTTTTACCTCATCTGGAACACCAAAAACCCATAAAAAACACATAAAACCCTCTTATTCTTCTTTTTTATTAACAAATAGGCTTTAGCCCCTTTCGGCTTAGCCCCCAGCTCTTTTTCCTTCATATGCCCGAGCCCCGTGACCTGATGCTAGCGCTTATCACATCGCAACTTTATATCGCATCAGCATTATCATAGTTGTTCATCCCCTCACCCCTGTTCCCCCCGCCCATACGATTAGCTCCTCTCTCCTAGCCCCTCGTCACATATCCCTCCACGGGACCATGCCCCTGCGCCTATTTCTTAAGCCCCCATCACATCGACGTTATTTCTTTTTTCGATGCATCGCTCCCCCTTCCCCCGCCGATGCGATAAGCCCCTGTTTCCTCGACCCCTGGTCACCTTGTCGTCCATGGGACCATGCCCCAGCCCTTAGTCCCATCGCCATTGCACCATCAGCGTTCCCTTTTTTCCTTTTCACTTGTCCTGTTTTATAGCGAACCACCGATGTGATTAGCCCCTTATCCCTCTTCTATCGGTTCCCCTTTTCCTCCATAAAACCTCATTCTCCCTATTTCTTAAAGCCTTCTTCCCTTATTTCCTCTACCCCACCACGCCCTTGTAAAAAGGCTTGTTTTATTTGTATTTTTCTGCAACCGGATTTTTATTGTCTTAACACTAAAAGTCAAAGTTTTTCAACCCAAAAGTCCTCCCGCTACGTGAAAAAAGGGTGTGACATCACCATTGGTCCCACCTCCCACTACCCCACCGCTCTCCAAATCAATGGCTGCCACCTGGCCTCCACTCACTCAATCCACCAAGCAACTTCAAAATCTCACGCTCTTCTATCACCGTCGATCTGCATCCCCACTGATCGGACAGCTGACGCACTACGACCATCCAAATTCCTCGACGCACAACTTGAGCATGAAATAGAAGGTATTATGAGGGACACATGTCGCATAATAATTGGATCACGTTCCCTCTGGGCTAAACCACTTACCACCCATTTCCTACACGAAAACCGCTGGTGGTTTTCCAAAAACCACTTTTGCCTAGTTTCACGCCAAAGTCAGTTTTAAGCCTGGTTTTCGCTGTTTTTCTCCACAGAACCTCCTCCGCCTGCATTTCACTACTCTGCAGTGCTCCTCTGCCTCTGCCAGCCTCCTAATTAGTTAAACCCTCCCACGCAGGTTTTATATAACGTTTTTTGTTGTGTTATAGGTTTCTAACGACGCCCGAAGTCTGCAGGCTTCCCGCTGCCAATTCAAGTGGTAGGAATCCCTTTGGTAATGATCCAGGGATCAAAATTGATGAAGAAAGGGATAGAGGGAAGATTAAAAACTTCCATCTATGCTTCATGATCATCGATGCATTCGTAGAACCCTCCAGCGCTGTAAAAGAGCCACTTGCACGCAAAATGAAGAACAAAGATTAAAGTCAAAGGTTAAAGCGCAAAGTTTAAATATTAAAAGGTTTAATCCATGTTTTGAAGGGATAAAAACGGTAAATAAAGCACCGTTGGGGGATAAAGAAATTTTAAAAGGTTAAAAATTCAAGAAAAGGACCAAAATCTCGAAAAGCCCGAAAACTGATTTAAAGAAGGCCTAAAGCATGTCAAAGGCCGAGCCAATTTTTAAAAATAAAAACAGTTAGCATGAAAAGGTTTAAAAGCCCCGAAGAATGGAAAGAAGGCCCTAAATCAAGAATCAGGGCCTAATCAGTGTTTAAAGCCACTAAGGCAGACAAATCGACAAAGGAGCCTCCAAATGCCACATCATTGAGGCAATTACTCCTCAAAATGCCACCTACCAACTAATTTCACCTAAAAAGAAGGCATATTAATTACACAGTCAGAGATATTTCCAAAAGACAACTCATAATTAATTACCAACCTACCAAAAGCCCCCAAAGTCAACAAAAGTGACTGAAGTTGATGAAATTTAATGTAATAATCAATTAGTAGAGTTAAAACATTTGAAAACTTCTCCATTTGGCCCTTCAAAGGCCGAGAAGCACTTACTCTGCATTAATTGAACATATGGGCCTTTCTTTCACTCCACCTCCTCATTTCTTTTATAAATACTTCTCTAGAAGACAGTATACAGGTTGGTCTTTGGATACTTGTTGAATGTAAATAGCTTTTGAGGCTGTTGTAGCTCTGTTAGGAATTGAAGAAATATAAGCTGAGATGAGAAGTTTGAAGCTGTAAAGACCCACTGGACTTGAAGATTGTAACTAGTTTGAACATCAAATACAATAGCTGATTTATGGGGTCCTGGTCTATGTCAATCGTGATGTTATTCTCACTGTAATTGTTATTTTATTTGTGTTTTCATTCTGTCCACTTTTTTCCGATAAAGAACAACAAATATAGATTAGGATTTACTTTTGAAGTACCCTAAATCTCACTGATAAATATTTATCCTTTATGTTTTCTTCTAAATGTGTTTTGAAGGTAATTCAATAGAGTATAACCAGTGAAGTGTTGGTAAGCCCATGTTTCCTGAGTACAACTTGAGATATTATCTTTAAATGTTCTTGAAAATTCTGCTTATTAAAATTGATCTAGATAAGTTTATGGTTAGCACTGTCCTTTAGTTTATCTCCAACAGTTTCTTTGAAAAGTTCCCTTAAGAGTAAGTCAAAAGCAGGCTAGTTTAAAAGTACTTACCTGATCTTAGACTACTTTTTAGGTTTATCATGAATGTTTTCCTTTGAGAATATGCTGAAAGCAGGCTAAGTTAAAAGTCTTTACTTGATCTTAAGCTATTCTTTTTTTTTAATGTTTTCTCTTCAAAGTATATGAAAAGTAGGCTATGTTAGAGTCGGTCCTTACAGCCCTCCGTCAGAGATCATTTCTCTTTTTGCATTTCATTTTTAGGTATCTCGTTCGATTCACTTCGTTGCATTTCGCTAGGGGCATGCCATTAACTGACGGAAGGGTTTGGTGCTCTTGTTTTCCCTCATGCTTGTACCTGCTGGGTTGATCAAACTCCTCAAAATTCATTAAAGTTCAGTTCATGTCATTCACAGTCATAAATGATAATTTTGGTCAAAGAGAGTCTTTTAGTTTCTGAGTCTAGGGTTTAGTCTTCTGACATGTCATATAATGCCCGCAGGCCATGAGGATGATTTCCAATAAGTTCTCAGTTCAAAATTTTATTATCAAAAATGTTTGAGGACATTTCTTGTTCAAAACTCTGTTTTGAATAAGAAATTGTCGAATTTGTTTTTTGTAATAATCATTTATTTTTCCGCCATGAAGACTTCAAAGCAGACTCTGGTTTTCCTTTACCAAATTTCAACGCCAACATCCCTACAAAAATCAACTAATTTCATCACTCCAAACTCAGAAAATCAATGAAAAGACACAAGACAGAGTTTCATTAAATGACAAAGTGCCAAAATAAAAAGAACATTAAAAAATGGGTTTTGAAGAAGTAAAAATCAAAGCCATTTCTTTTCAAGATATTTCTCAAGGTTATTTATTCATTTTAAACAAGTTTCAGTCAGAAAATCTCATTGAGAAGTCGAATTTCAAAGTTGGAGACCAAACAGTGATTGAGAGGGGCCGACTGTGTGAGTTGAAGGTAGCGCGACGCGTTGGCATAGGGCGCGGCGCATAGAGCCAAAAGTGACAGAGTATTTTACCACAGGCACGACGCACCCAAAGGCCGCGGCGCATTGGGTCTGCGCGCGGCGCATTGAGCCACCAAGCCTGAAATTCATCAACGCTCCGCAATTTTTCAAAATCAAACAATGTTTCCGCTCCAAGTAAGTTAAAACCTTTGTTCATTGATTTGAAGACGTGTTTGCTGCGTGTTGAAGAGGAGGAATGCAAGAGTTTGAATGGTTAAAATATAGCCCTATACCCATATAGAAATCTGCTCCATAGGGTTTTGAAAAGAGGTGTTGGATGTTGTTTGGTGTTTTAACTATCATTCCACTTTCATTGGCTCTCATTATTGTCACATTATTACACCACAGTCCCACAGTCCCTCTCCTATATCCTCTATCCCATATACCTATAACCTTTTGATCCCATGTGTTAATTACCAAACCCTATCACTTACTACCACGTCCCTCCATTGACAAAATCTTAATTGCCATAACATTCAAGGGCTGGCTTATGTCCTTGACTGCACTTGTATATTTTCATTTCATTTACTCCTGTTCCTAAAGCTACCCCCATCACTATCATCTATTCCCATATCATTTGTAAAAGTGCCTAATCTCCGAGTTTCCAAGCACTGAGTAACTGTCTGTCCATTCCAAAATCACTTGACAGTCCACTATATTCCTTGTGACACTTCTCCACAGCACCTCATTTTATATGTGACACATTTGGGCATCAAAACAAATACACAAATTGCTCATTTTCTAACCAACTAAGCAAATAGTTGACAAACACATTTCAACACCATGTCAGAGACAGATTCACCATATGAGCAGGACAGTGATTCATCTACCGAGCTTAATGTACCAAGGAGATCTCACAAAAGTGGCAGGCATGTTAGGGAAGAACCCACTTCTTTGACCCAATTGCAGGCTTGCCCGCTTGCAATGGATTGTTTTCAACGTCAGTCATGCTTCCATTATTGTGAGATGATTTCCTGAACTCAGCATCATCATGAGTTAGCTCACCTATTTGTCCTACATTTTCATAATGGTCATGTAAACCTGGCTGGAGTAAACTTCATCGTGACACCAGAGACTATTTCTGAGGCGACCGGAATACCAAACATCGGTGAAGAGTGGAATAAGCGACAACAGTTGGATAGAGCATATTATGAGCCTTACATCAGACCCAAATATTTGAGGCAGCTGAGCAGAGTATTTCCATTCCGATTTCTGAAGGAAGAGTATGCACCATTGATGAAACTTATCATTAGGTACTTCAGTTGTGAAGGGCGCCTTTCACGCTTGTATGCGTATCACATCCTGCTGTTGATGCATTTCACGAGCGTGCGGTTGATGAGCATTCCATATTTCATGTACCGTAACATAGAGCGGATGACGGTCCTTGTGCAAAAGAAGACTCTGGAGCAGCGTAATAAACAGCTGGAGGATCAGCACACACTCATAGAGTTGCGGCAAATCCGTGAGGATCGGGAATTGGCCCGGAAGAGACCAGGTGACATGACACCATTTGAGCAAGAGACTTGCCTTACGCAAATTAACTTTCATCTGGAGAAACTCTTGGCGAAGGCCAATAGGGACAAAGACATTCTTAGACACATGAAGACTGACTATTGGGCCCGCACTCACGTTTGCAGAGCTAGGATGAAGATCCTGAAGGCTAGATTGAGGAAAGCACTGAAACAGTGAACAAGGCCTGATCCATTTAGAATCTTGGCCGAAGCTTCCTTAGCTGAGCATGAGACATAATGGGAGACCTTCACTCTGAATTTTGGAGAAATGTTTGTCATTTTTGAAAATTTTGGGTTGCAAAACAGGTTTTTCCGCCCGACGCGTCGGGGCCACTCGACGCGCGCTTATGATTGGGACATATTCTGGAGGAAAAATTTTCATTTTTGGGTTTGTAATGATATATTATGTATTTTCAGGAATGGCCGAAGCATTTCATCACATTCTGGGCTGCCTAAAGGGCCAAAAACACCATGAAAATCACCTTTCTGCCACCTTTTGCACCAGTAGGAAGTAGGCTTGGGAGAATGAAGTTTTGGAGGGGAAAATGAGCTCCAAATTGAAACATTCTACTTGGGTTGGATAGCAGACATCCAGGGCTTTCCAACGAGCTATCACTAGCTCAATTTGGACTTTGGGAAGTGCTCCAAAAATAGGTCCAAAGTAGCGCAGCGCATAGAGCTTTTGAGCACGACGCATAGAGGAATTTGGCCTATTTTTCACCTTCCAGCTCAGAAATTCGGCCAGTATTGACTAGTTTTACTTTTTCATGAGAGGATTAATATATCTTGATGTAATTTGGTAACCATAATGTAATTTTGGCATGTATTTACTTGTTCTAGATGAATCATTCACTAAAAAGTGAAAATTGAGTGAATGGATCAGTTTCATAGCATATAGAGGCAAGTGTTTTGGCTGCCTAGATTTTAGCTCCATGTTTAGAATTGGTTGAAACAACTCCTAGAAGGATGAGCTCGACCCCTAGAGGCATGGGAAGGGGTTAGGATGGTCTATATATTGTATTTTATGAGACATTTTTAGGGTTGGATACTTGGGAAAAGTCTGGCACCTCATTGTACATTCATTTAAGATTTTTGACAAAGGAAAGACCAGAGTTTTGCATCACTTGCTGGGATCCTTGTGGCTTCTGAGTTTTGATGATGTTATTCTCATGTTATTTTAAGTTTCATTAATGTTATATGTATGCCATTTCCCTTCTCTATTCTTCTGAATTAAACAAATGAGTAATTGAGGTAGAATTCATTGATTTGCTGGTGCTCTGCCTTAAACTTCTGTTTAGGTTTACATGTTTTTCGTCAGTTTGAAGAGGATCCTTGCACTCTCTTGCCCTCTTCAGCTCCTCAGCAGTATTTTCTATCCATCCATTGAATCTAAGACATCAAATTCATTGCCTACCCTGCCCCAACTTGAACTCTGCAAGAATTTGTCCTCATCCCCGAGCCCAAAATTGTTTTTCCCTTTTTCCAACAAAAACCCCTAAAAATCAAAATCAAACCCTCCTATTTGTTTATCTAGCCTAAGATCAGTTGTTGTTTTAGTCATCTCAAGCCCCTTTGAATATTTTAATTGAGATAGACCTGGAGAGAGCCCTCTCCTGTCCTCGTAGGGCTAGCTACGAGGCTGAGCGTGGTTTGGTGTTGTCCTTTTTCTGCCTTATTTCAACCTAAGGTGGATTTGGGAACTAACATAGTGGCGATGATACTGGGGAGAAAATTGTTTGCTTGTTGATGTTATTTGTTTCATAAGTTACGGACGGAGTCTGAAGTCACGCCAGGTAGCTTTCGAAACGTTTTTGCTTTGCATTAGCGGAAGTAGATAAACGTTGCTTCAGTCGATCTCCGGTTTAGCTTGTGAACGTGACATTTTCCTTGTGAGCTACCCCAGTATATACATCATTATGGACTTTTGGATGATTGAGTCTAGAATTCGATAGGCTGAATAGATCGTTTTGTCCTTTGATTTTTGAATAGATCAACACAGTGGCTTCCAGAAGACATACTAGATCAAATCCTGATCCTAATCCGCCTCCAGTGTATGAGAATCCCAACCTGATTCCTAGAATTTTCCGTCGAGAAGCTCCCGTGTTTCCTCTGTTTAAATCTCATTCATACCCTACTGTATTTGAATACATCGAAGATATTGAGTTTGATGATCAGTTCGAGTTGTCCTTGTTTGAAACCAAATCTGAAAGTGCTACTAGTTCTATCGTCATAAATCACGAGTTCATTAAGTATCTTGAGGTTGAACAAGCTAATCGATCTATTGATAATTACATTCTAAACCTTCAAAACTCTATTGTGGCAACGAATATTCCTGAGTTTATTGAATCCACTTTTGAAACTCTTGGTCCATCAGTAGTTACATCTGATTCACAAGTTCACGCTGAGCCTTCTTTCATTCCTACTATTCCAGTACAGCCATCCATATCTGATCAATAATCTGCAGTAGTTCCTCCTCTATCTCCGCCACATAAACCTCAAACACCTACTGCTCCTATTCCACCTGTTTCTCCAAGACAGATCATAAATCCACCAAGAGCCATGGCTGCTAGATTCACACCTCTTGTCTTGCCAGCAAACTTGGATCCTATGCCCGCTGATTATCAGAGTAAAATTTTGTTGTTTGATGGAACGCCTCAAAGTGTGCCTGCTCAGCAGCATATTGATAGAATGACAGACTTTTTGGACCTGCATGAAATCGATGAAGAGAATGTCTCCATGAGATTGTTAGTCCAAACTTTTGGAGGTGAGGTACGCAAATGGTTCAGAGCTTTACAGCCCAGAAGTATTAATACATTAGAAGAGCTTTAGAGACAGTTTCTAGATCGGTGGGAGATGAAGAAAGATCTGCTGCAAATCACTTCTGAGTATACTAAGATCAAACACAATCCTGGTGAGTTCGTCCAAGACTATATTATCAGATTTAATGAGGTTTATAATGCAATTCCTGATGACTTGAGGCCTTCTAAGAAGTCAGCTTTGTTAAAATTCCCGGATGGTTTTGATCCGAAGATGGCCTATTCATTACGAGATAGAGATCCGCCTACTTTAGAGGACATGCAGAAGATTGCCGTGAGTGTTGAGGCAAACTTGAATGATAAGAGAGTTAGACTGAAAGCTGAGAAGAAAGTGGTGATAAAAGAAGAAGCTTCTACATCTACAGATAAGATACTTCACGAAATGGGAAAGATGTTCGAAATGCTCACTCTTGATAAGCCCGAACCACAAGTTCGGAGTCCTAACTTCCGTGGTCAGCAGCAGCCCCAATTCAGGATTAAGCAATGAGAATTGCGAGCACAAAAACTAGCAGTCCAGCAGCAAGTAAAGACACCTCTTCAGCAAAATTTTGTTGGTCAAGATTCAGATGATGAAGATGATGTAGTGGGGGAGGAAAATCATTTCTTTACTCCTAACGATTTGCCCATTTATATCACTGAAGATGATGAGTATGCAGAAAGTTCAGCGGTACAAAAAGATGAGGATTTTATCCTGGCTAATGATGCAGCCCTTGAGGAAGAGTCAGATGAGTGTCAAAGAGGTTACATGAATGCATTTTCAGCTCAGCAGAAGCAATACTCTCTTAGAAATAGAGATGTACCAGTCAATCCAATTCAGAAGAGGAAGGAAGTTTCAGCGCCTAAAAATGATTCACCTATTTCACAAAAGAAAGCAAAAGAGGTAGTTGATCCTGCTGCCACTAAGTCATCATCAGCAAAAAAATCAAATCAGCCGATTACATCGAGAGAAAAAGTTGAAAAGAAAGATGTTCCAGCCAAAGAGATCGAAAAGACTTCAGCCTTTAGTTTGGAGAATGAAATTTCAAAGTTAAAGGTATCTATTCCCTTGACTGAACTAATGAAGAACAACAGTTATAAAGGTCAAGTTTCTAGAAGTTTGAATTTCGATCCCATGTCTCACATGGTCAATATTGAAGATGATCAACCGGAACTGATATTCGGCCCAGCTTTAGATGGTGAGTCTCCGGACAGCGAAGTGCCTCCTTTTTATATCAGTCTTCGATTGCATGAGTTTGTATTGCATAATGCCATGTTCGATTCCGGTGCTTCCCATAATCTTATGCCGAAAGCAATCATGGAGAAGTTGGGTTTAGACATTACCAGGAAGTACCACGATCTTTATTCATTTGATTCTAGTAGAGTGAGATGTATTGGGCTCGTTAAAGACTTAGTTGTAAGTTTGGATCATATTCCTACAAAGAATGTTTTGATGGACGTTGTCGTAGCAGACATTCCTCCGAGATTTGGTATGTTTCTTTCCAGATCTTGGGGAGAAAAATTGAAAGGGACATTACAGTTAGATTTCTCCTATGCCACGATTCCTGTGTTTGGCCAAATGAGAAATTTGTATCGGGAACAAAAAATGAAGTATATGATTACCACTAAGGAGAAACAGGTTAATCATCCGCTTAATTATGTACATACAGATCTAGAGTATTTTTTTTTGTTTGTCGATAGTTTTAATGATGTAGATAGTCAGTTAGTTCAAGCAGAAGATATTCCAGAAATTACTGAGAATTTCAGAGAAGTTTTGCAGAAGGAAAGGCAACTACCGGAAAGCACAGTTCAGCAATCAGCTAAAGATAGTGGACAACAAGTAGAAAAAACAGAGTTGGCACAATTTCAGCACTTAGAGGATGATGAATAGGGTCTATGGACCATGGATTTCAATGGTGCAGTGGGCAACGATGGTGCTGGGATTGGTATTTGGGTACTCAGTCCATTTTCCGCTCCTAACAAGGTACCAAGCAATGTACGGGTATGTTCTTACAAGTTGGCATTTGATTGTTCGAACAGTGAGGCTGAATATGAAGCTCTGATTGCTGGCCTAAAGATTCTTAGAAAGCTGAAAGCTAAGAAAATTGCAGTATATGGTGACTCCGAATTGGTGATCAAGCAGGTAAAGGGTGAATATCAAACGAAACATCCCCGGATGCGAGCTTACCGGAACGCTGTCCTTGACATTTTGAAGCAGTTTTTAGATTATACCTTGACTTGCATTCCTCGCATTCAAAATGGAATTGCAGATGCACTTGTGAAGGCAGCAAGTAACTTGAAAATCCCAATGAATTCAAGTAATAAATTCGAGATTCATGTGAAGCACCATCCTACCATCTCGGATAATCAAAGATGTTGGCAAGTGTTTCAAGATGATGATGAGATTAATGATTTTCTGCAAAGTAAAGGTAAGTTCGAAGATACCTCAATTGATGTAGAATATGATGAAGGTGATGATGTTCAAGTAAATCAAATGGAGGTGTTGCAGCTGAAAGATAACATTATTCCTAAAGGTTTGATACCTTTAAAAGAACTCTTCGATCAGGATGATGTGGCCAAGAAGCCAACTTTATGACCGACTGAAAAAGGAGTAGAGGATGTAAATATTGGGACAGCTGAAAACCCCAAAATGGTAAAGTTATCCAAGTCATTGTCACCAGAGGTAAGAGCTAAATATGTGAGTTTGTTGTCTTCATTTGCTGATGTTTTCGCTTGGGATTACTCAGATTTAAAGACGTATGACACTAATATCATCCAGCATACTATCCCTATTAATCCTAATCAGAAGCCTTTCAGACAAAAGCTAATAAGAATCAATCCGAAATTGCTGCCATCGATTGAGAAGGAGGTAAACAAGTTGTACAAAGCAGGAATCATTGTTCCCATCAGATTTTCTGACTGGATTTCAAATTTAGTGCCAGTGCGGAAAAAGACAGGTGAGATCCAGTTGTGTATTGATTTCAGAAATTTGAACAAGGTGTCATTGAAGGAAAATTATCCATTGGCTAAGATGGACCATATATTGCAGCGAGTAGTGGGTGCATCTCGGATGTCACTACTCAACGGGTATTCTGGATATAACCAAATCTTGGTCCATGAGGACGACCGTGACAAAACAACCTTCACTACTCCGTGGGGGACATTTCATTATGCCAAGATGCCATTTGGTTTGAAGAATGCTAGTGCAACTTTCCAGCGGGCGATGGACATGGCGTTTGCGAATGAAAAAGATGTTTTCCTTGTTATATACCTTGATGATTTGACTGTCTTCTCAAATTCAGATGAAGAGCATATGTATCACTTGAAGGTTGTTTTTCAGAAGTGCAGAAAATATGGTGTCTCGCTTAATCCTAAAAAGAGCTTGTTCGCTATGGATGAAGGTAAATTACTTGGGCATATTATTTCTAAGGATGGCATTCGTATTGATCCAGCATGTGTTGAAGCAATCCAACAAATTGACCCTCCTAGGAACAAGAAAGAAATTCAGTCTTTTAACGGTAAGGTGAACTTTTTACGTCGTTTTGTCCCAAATCTTGCTGAGAATTTGAGAGAAATAACAAATATGTTGAAAAAGGACAGCCAAGTGAAGTGGACTGAAGATGCGGTAAAGTCCTTTAATTTGGTGAAGTTGGCACTATCTTCAGCTCCGGTGTTAATCAGCCCGGATTACACCCAAGATTTCATTTTGTTTTCCTTTGCTTCAAAGCACACCATGGCTGCCGTGTTAATGCAGAAAAGAGATGGACATGAGAAGCCTATAGCGTTTTTCAGTCGAACTATTAGAGACGCAGCTTTGAATACAACGTCATTGAGAAACAAGCTCTATCACTGGTAAAGGCATTGAAGGATTTCCGGGTATACATTTTGCATTCCCATATTTTAGCTTATGTTCCTAATGCTGCCGTGAAAGATGTTTTAGTACAGACTGATCCGGAAGGAAGACGGGGCAAGTGGATCGCAACTTTGCTGGAATATGATGTGGAAATAAGGCCCACGAAGCTGATCAAGGGACAGGGGCTGGCAAAACTTATGGCTGAATCGAATTTGCACACATTAGACATAAATCTGATTACTGCTATGTCTGATGAGGATGAGGAGAATTTGCCACTTCAGGTATCGGAAATTTTTGTTGATTCCCCATGGTATTCAGATATCATCTATGTTCTTCAAAATTTGTCATCACCGCCCGGCATGACTCAAAACAAAGGTAGGACCTTGAAACTGAAGGCTGCAAAATTTTGTATTTTGAATTCTGCACTTTATTGGAAGGATCCAGGTGGTGTGTTATTAAATTGTTTGGTGGAGGAAGAAGCGAAGAAGGTAATGGAAGATTTTCACAAAGGAGACTGCGAGGGTCATCATTTTTGGAAGACAACTTCCAATAAGATTTTGAGAGCTGGGTACTATTGGCCGACATTGTTTGCTGATGTCTATAAAACAACCAAAGGCTGCCATGAGTGCCAGATTTTTGAGGGAAGACAGAAATTACAGCCATTACCACTCAAGCCTATTGAGGTAAGTGCCCCTTTCCATCACTGGGGTTTGGATTTCATCGAGGAAATCCATCCTCCTTCCTCAGGACAGCATAGATGGATTCTAACAGCCACCGATTACTTTACGAAATGGATCGAAGCAGTGCCCACAAGACAAGCCACCGATTCGGTAATTATTTATTTCCTTGAGAACAACATTTTGTCTCGTTTTGTTTTCCCGAGTAAATTGATCACAGATAATGCAGCAGCTTTTAAATCAAGGAAGATGATTGAGTTTTGTGCGAAGTATAAAATCATTCTGGGGCATTCAACCACCTATCATCCGCAAGGAAATGGTTTGGCAGAATCTTCAAATAAGTCTCTAGTCAATATCATCAAAAAGTTTCTTGATATCAATAAAAAGAGTTGGCATAAGAAGCTGGTAAATGCGCTATGGGCTGATCGGGTAAGTCAAAAGAAGTCAATTGGTATGTCTCCTTTCGAGTTGGTTTATGGAGTAGATACAGTCTTTCCTACTTCACTTGCTGTTCCGGTAGTCAAGATTCTTCAGGAGGCTGGTAGTGAAGAAAGGCATATGCAGAGAAGGATAAATCAGATGATTCATTTGCAGCAAACTAGAGAAGAGGTCTTTCAGAACACATTTAAATTGCAGGAAAGAATCAAAAAGATTTATGACAGGAAAGTGAAGGCGGATAAATTCCAGTTGGAGGAAGTGGTACTGAAGTGGGATGCTAGAAATGAAGACAAGGGAAAACACGGTAAGTTTGAAAACCTTTGGAAAGGTCCATTCAAGATTGCAGCATATCGAGGTCAGAACACCTTTCTTTTGAAGGAGATGAACGGAGATGATTGTCCTGGAGGGCCGGTCAATGGTCGGCTGCTCAAGCGGTACCATTTCTGAGTATTTTCTCCAGTTTACATTGCCATTGTACATACCATTTTACTTCAATTTCATTGCAAGAGTGCTGATGTCTTTTCTTCAGTCTGGGGCCCGAAGCGAAGGCTATAATTCTGAAGAAGGATGGAGGTCAGTTGGGTTTTAGTTTGTTGAGTCAGTATTTCAGTCTGTTCAGTTTTAAATTTGAGTCAGTTTAAATCAAGTATCAGTCAATAAAATGAGTCAAGGTCTTGTGTCGATTTGTCAAAATAATGGATTCCATAGCCCAATGGATGAATGCACTGTCTAGCTCTTCCAGAGACCTGCCGTTCTTGGCACCTCCTTGGAGCTACCATCCCCATTGGAGCCAATGTTAGAGTCAGTCCTTACAGCCCTCCGTCAGAGATCATTTCTCTTTTTGCATTTCATTTTTAGGTGTCTCGCTTGATTCACTTCGTTGCATTTCGCTAGGGGCATGCCATTAACTGATGAAAGGGTTTGGTGCTCTTGTTTTCCCTCATGCTTGCACCTGCTGGGTTGATCAAACTCCTCAAAATTCATTAAAGTTCATTTCATGTCATTCACAGTCATAAATGATTATTTTGGTCAAAGAGAGTCTTTTAGTTTCTGAGTCTAGGGTTTAGTCTTCTGACATGTCATATAATGCCCGCGGGCCATGAGGATGATTTCCAATAAGTTCTCAGTTCAAACTTTTATTATCAAAAACGTTTGAGGACATTTCTTGTTCAAAACTGTGTTTTGAATAAGAAATTGTCGAATTTTTTTTTTGTAATAATCATGTATTTTTCCGCCATGAAGACTTCAAAGCAGACTCTGGTTTTCCTTTGCCAAAGTTCAACGCCAACATCCCTGCAAAAATCAACTAATTTCATCAGTCCAAACTTAGAAAATCAATGAAAAGACAAAAGACAGAGTTTCATTAAATGACAAAGTTCCAAAATAAAAAGAACATTACAAAATGGATTTTGAAGAAGTAAAAATCAAAGCCATTTCTTTTCAAGATATTTCTCAAGGTTATTTATTCATTTTCAACAAGTTTCAGTCGGAAAATCTCATTGAGAAGTCGAATTTCAAAGTTGGAGACCAAACAGTGATTGAGAGAGGCCGACTGTGTGAGTTGAAGGTAGCGCGACACGTTGGCATAGGGCGCAACGCATAGAATGCGCACGGCGCATAGAGCCAAAAGTGACAGAGTATTTTACCACAGGCGCGGCACACCCAAAGGCCATGGTGCATTGGGTCTGCGTGCGGCGCATTGAGCCATCAAGCCCGAAATTCATCAACGCTCTGCAATTTTTCAAAATCAAACAATGTTTCTGCTCCAAGTAAGTTAAACCCTTTGTTCATTGATTTGAAGATGTGTTTGCTGCATGTTGAAGAGGAGGAATGCAAGAGTTTGAATGGTTAAAATATAACCCTATACCCATATAGCAATCCGCTCCATAGGGTTTTGAAAAGAGGTGTTGGATGTTGTTTGGTGTTTTAACTATCATTCCACTTTCATTGGCTCTCATTATTGTCACATTATTACACCACAGTCCCACAGTCCCTCTCCTATATCCTATATCCCATATCCCTATACCCTTTTGATCCCATGTGTTAATTCCCAAACCCTATCACTTACTACCACATCCCTCCATTGACAAACTCTTAATTGCCATAACATTCAAGGGCTGGCTTATGTCCTTGACTGCACTTGTATATTGTCATTTCATTTACTCCTGTTCCTAAAGCTACCCCCATCACTATCATATATTCCCATATCATTTATAAAAGTGCCTAATCTCAGAGTTTCCAAGCAGTGAGTAACTGTCTGTCCATTCCAAAATCACTTGACAGTCCACTATATTCCTTGTGACACTTCTCCACAGCACCTCATTTTATATGTGACACATTTGGGCATCAAAACAAATACACCAATTTCTCATTTTCTAACCAACCAAGCAAACAGTTGACAAACACATTTCAGCACCATGTCAGAGACAGATTCACCATATGAGCAGGGGTATGAGCAGGACAGTGATTCATCTACCGAGCTTAATGTACCAAGGAAATCTCACAAAAGTGGCAGGCATGTCAGGGAATAACCCACTTCTTTGACCCAATTACAGGCTTGCCCGCTTTCAATGGATTGTTTTCAACGTCAGTCATGCTTCCATTATTGTGAGATGATTGCCAAAACTCAACATCATCATGAGTTAGCTCGCCTATTTGTCCTACATTTTCATAATGGTCATGTAAACCTGGCTGGAGTAAACTTCACCGTGACACCAGAGACTATTTCTGAGGCGACCGGGATACCAAACATCGGTGAAGAGTGGAATAAGCGACAACAGTTGGATAGAGCATATTATGAGCCTTACATCAAACCCGAATATTTGAGGCAGCTGAGCAGGGTATTTCCATTCCGATTTCTGAAGGAAGAGTATGCACCATTGATGAAACTTATCATTAGGTACTTCAGTTGTGAAGGGCGCTTTTCACGCTTGTATGCGTATCACATCCGGCTGTTGATGCATTTCATGAGAGTGCGGTTGATGAGCATTCCATATTTCATGTACCGTAACATAGAGCGGATGACGGTCCTTGTGCAGAAGAAGAATCTGGAGCAGCGGAATAAATAGCTGGAGGATCAGCACACACTCATAGAGTTGCGGCAAATCCGTGAGGATCGGGAATTGGCCCGGAAGAGACCAGGTGACATGACACCATTTGAGCGAGAGACTTTCCTTACGCACGTTAAAATTAATCTGGAGAAACTCTTGGCGAAGGAAAATAGGGACAAAGACATGCTCAGACACATGAAGACTCACTGTTGGGCCCGCACTCACGTTTGCAGAGCTAGGATGAAGATCCTGAAGGCTAGATTGAGGAAAGCACTGAAACGGCGAAAAAGGCCTGATCCACTTAGAATCTTGGCCGAAGCTTCCTTATCTAAGCATGAGACATAATGGGAGACCTTCACTCTGAATTTCAGCAAATTTGGAGAAAGTTTTGTCATTTTTGAAAATTTTGGGTTGCAAAACAGGTTTTTCCGCCCGACGCGCGCTTATGATTGGGACATCTTCTGGAGGAAAAATTTTCATTTTTGGGTTTTTCATGATATATTATGTATGTTCAGGAATGGCTGAAGCATTTCATCACATTCTGGGCTGCCTAAAGGGCCAAAAACACCATGAAAATCACCTTTCTGCCACCTTTTGCACTAGCAGGAAGTAGTCTTGGGAGACTGAAGTTTTAGAGGGGAAAATGAGCTCCAAATTGAAACCTTCCACTTGGGTTGGATATCAGACATCCAGGAATTTCCAACGAGCTAGCATGAGATCAATTTGGACTTCGGGAAGTGCTCCAAAAACAGGTCCAAAGTAGCGCGGCGCATAGAGATTTTGAGCACGGCGCATAGAGGAATTTAGCCTATTTTTCACCTTCCAGCTCAGAAATTCAGCCAGTATTGACTAGTTTTACTTTTTCATGAGAGGATTAATATATCTTGATGTAATTTTGTAACAATGATGTAATTTTGGCATGTATTTACTTGTTCTAGATGATTCATTCACTAAAAAATGAAAATTGAGTTAATGGATCAGTTTCCTAGCATATAGAGGCAAGTTGTTTGGCTACCTAGATTTTAGCTCCATGTTTAGAATTGGTTGAAACAGCTCCTAGAAGGATGAGCTCGACCCCTAGAGGCATGGGAAGGGGTTAGGATGGTCTATATATTGTATTTTCTGAGACATTTTCAGGGTTGGATACTTGGGAAAAGTTTGGCACCTCATTGTACATTCATTTCAGATTTTTGGCAAAGGAAAGACCAGAGTTTTGCAGCAGTTGTTGGGATCCTTGTGGCTTCTGAGTTTTGACGATGTTCTTCTCATGTTATTGTAATTTTAATTAATGTTATATGTATGCTATTTCCCTTCTCTATGCTTCTGAATTAAACAAATGAGTAATTGAGGTAGAATTCATTGATTTGATGGTGCTCTGCCTTAAAATTTTGTTTAGTTTTACATGTTTTTCGTCAGTTTGAAGAGGATCCTTGCACTCTCTTGCCCTCTTCAGCTCCTCAGCAGTCTTTTCTATCCATCCATTGAATCTAAGACATCAAATTCATTGCCTACCCTGCCCCAACTTGAACTCTGCAAGAATTTGGCCTCATCCCCGAGCCCAAAATTGTTTTTCCCTTTTTCCAACAAAAACCCCTAAAAATCAAAATCAAACCCTCCTATTTTTTTATCTAGCCTAAGATCAGTTATTTTTTTAGTCATCTCAAGCCCCTTTGAATATTTTAATTGAGATCGACCCGGAGAGAGCCCTCTCCTGTCCTCGTAGGGCTAGCTACAAGGCTGAGCGTGGTTTGGTGTTGTCCTCTTTCTGCCTTATTTCAGCCTAAGGTGGATTTGGGAACTAACAGGATAGTTTAAAAGTACTTACCTAATCTTAGGTTACTTTTGTGTCTTTCCATTAAGTGCATGCCAAAAGCAGGCTAGTTTAAAAGTACTTACCTGATCTTAGACTGTCCTTTGTTTTTCTGGTGTGTTTGTTTCTTTCATCACTTTCTTAGTGTTTCATTCCATAAAATCAACTTAAAGAGATCCTTTGACATAGATGACTTGCCACATGGACCACTCTTGAAACTTTCTGTACAATTAAATCCTTTTGTGACTCCATAGCCCAATGGATTGATGTTGTTCCTTGCCTATCTTATCAGCTGAACCATTCTTTCACTTACTCACACCTTCACCCTTCATACAGACTTCCTTCATCTTCATGTTATCCTTCCCAACCAAACAAACAAAAAACCTTGTTCTTCATAACTAGCCTAATACCATATCATAAAGCATAAAGAAATATCCTTTGAAAGCACATACATAGAGAGATCCCTTTCTGAATCTAGGATGGCTATATCCTTAGGTTCCAATGTGGTTTTGATGTCGGCTCTGCAGCATTTGTACTTTCCAATCTTGCAAATCACGAAGACCTAACAGAATCCATGCAACTGTAGCCTATTTCATGTATTTTTGTGCCAATGACCACGACTTTTAAGCCACTTTTTGAGGGCTATGTCTCAGGCCACTGCCTAGAACTTCATGGAACTTCCAGAAATAATGAATAGCATGATGAAAATGTTACTAATTCAGACACCTAAACAATGACTTAACATGGCCCCCAATAGCCATGACAGGATTTCATTAAACATATCAAAAACATGTAATCTATAGGTCATAACAATAGATTTAGGAATAGCTATATCATACTTATCTGTGAATTGTAAAGAAGGACTGATGTCCTCTCATAGTATATACATTATTTTCTATTAGGTCATTCATTCATTAACATTTTATATACTAATGAAAACATTATCAGAGCCATACATTAGGACTGTCATGAACCATGCTTATAAATAGTATATAACCATTAGAATAAAAGTGATAGAAAAACCATTAAGATCTCAGAATAATGAGTTTGGGACTTCCACGTACCCTTAACCAGTGATTCCACCTCACGGTCGGACATCACTAACCATTAGAAAATCGGTCTCAACCCAAGTTTTTTAGGGCTTCAAAGTGTTTGTTCCAACCATGGCTTCCAGGACTAGTAACTCAACCCACAATTATTGTCGGGCTTCCAAATCGTTTTTTCAACTAGGGCTTCCAGGACTAGTAACTCAACCCACCAAGTGATTCGAAAACGTCTTTCCAACCAAGGCTTCTAGGACTAGTAACTCAACCCAAGATATTAAAGGGCTTCCTGAGTCTTTGTCCAAGCAAGGCTTCCATGAAATAGTAACTGGACCCATAACCGTAAGGAACATGAGCATCAACCAGAAAAAAATAGTTGAGTTGAGCCTTCGTGGCTGAATAGAGTGCCTTAATGGCATTGTTGAGCCTTGGTGGCTGTGTTGAACCTTCGTGGCTGAGTTGAGCCTTGGTGGCTGGGAGCCCTTGCTGGCATGGTTGAAGGTAATTTGATAGATCCCAGGGCATGGTTATGGGTAATCTGATAAAACCCACGATGATGATGTTGGAGGGGGATTTACAGGTACAGGTACATGTATGCAGTTATAATTGTTGACAGAACCATGTATGTGAAGGACATCCCATGAGACTGGTGGTTGCATTGGTCAACATTGTTATGAAACCATATCCAAAAATATAAGAAAATAAAGATAGACACCTTAGAAATAAGTTTTTCCTATACCCAGCACCATAATTTCAAGTGATGGTTTCAAATAGAGGAATTAGAAATTTCTCTGATTCCAAATGTTATGAAACTAGCTCCAAAAATAGAAGAAAAGAGAGATCAATTACTTATAAAGAAGCCACTTCGAGGGGCAACCTCCTTTACATTACATAAATGAACAATTATTGGATGATACAAATGAGAAAACCTCCTTCTATATATAGGAGCCCAAGGGGTCATAATGTGTTATGAAACTAGCTCCAAAAATAGAAGAAAAGAGAGATCAATGCCTTAGAAATAAGCCACTTCGAGGGGGAAACCTCCTTTACATTACATAAATGAGAAATTATTGGATGATACAAATGAAAAAACCTACTTTTATATATAGGAGTCCATGGGGCCACAGTATAATCCTAGACGACCTAACAATAATATTGTAAGGGCACAATAATAACAATATTGGGGTTACAGGTGTACAACAATAACAATAAGGGGGCTAGACTAACAACAATAAGAGACTACACTAGTAATATAGGGACCTAACATGTCCCTCTCCTTCAATAAAATTTTTTCCTCAATGCTTGAGTAGCTCTAGGTGCTTCTGTATAAAATTCTCATCCTCCCATGTAGAATCTTCAGTGGGTAAGTTCTTCGACTTGATGAGATTATCTGAAATTGATCGATTTCGTAGATTTCAAGTTCTTGTTTCCGTGACGGGTTCAGGTTCCAATATGATTTTTCCTTCCTCATCAAGTTCTAGCAATATTGTTTGAACTAGAATTTTTTCACCTATAACCTTCTTTAAGCATGAAACATGAAAAACTAAATGCACTCGTGACGAAGCAAGAAGGTCCAATTTGTATACCATAGTACCAATATTTTGCAACACCCTGTAAGGACCATAGTACTTTGGTGATAATTTATTATGCTTCTTATCTTTCTTGAGGGACATTTTTTTTGTATGGTTGTAGCTATAAAAATACCCAGTCTCCTACATCAAAACTTCTCTTGATGCGATGTTGATCTTCCTATCGTTTCATTCGATTTTGTGCCTAATTAAGGTTATCCTTTAAGAGTTGGAGAACTTCTTGTTGATGCTCGATGTGATCTTCTAGTGCTTGAACCTTAGAATTTTCTCTTAAGGATGATGTGATGGACGGTGGATGATATCCATAAAGTGCCATAAATGGGGTCATTTTCGCTACAGTGTGGAAGGAAGTGTTATACCACCATTCAGTGAGAGGTAACCACTTGACCCATTATGTTTTTTTATCATATACAACACAACAAAGATATAATTCCAAACATTTATTGACAATCTTAGTTTGACCATCAGATTGAGGATGATAAGATGAGCTATGAGCTAGTTGAGTACCCAAACAAGAAAATAATTCCATCCAAAAATTTCGAGTAAAAATGGGATCTCTGTCGCTTACAATAATCTTTGGGTTTCCATGTAGCTTTTGAATCGTTTCCATAAATGTAATAGCAACTATACTTTCTTTAAATGGATGAGATAATGCACAAAAGTGTGCATACTTGGTAAGTCTATCAACTACCACCATGATGACACTCTTTCCTTTGGACTTAGGTAAACCTATGATAAAATCCATTGAAATATCCTCCCAATGTTGACTTGCAATGGATAAAAGTTGTAGAAGACCCAGGGTCTTAATTGTCTCAACTTTATTTTGCTGGAAAACCAAACAATCCGCCACAAACTTTTCAATATCAGATTTAAGGCCATCCCAAAAATATTCTTTCTTCACCATGTGGTAAGTTTTAAAAAATCATGAGTGTCCTTCTAAAGGGGAAGTGTGCAATTCCAAAATAATATTTTGTTTTAGTTGATAATTCTTAAAAAGATATAAGCAATATTTTTACCATAAGGAATCATTTTTCCAACTAAATGTGTCAAATGTACTAGGATCTTGCTACAACTTTTGAATCAGTGTCCACACTTCTTCATCCTTCCTCCATTCATCCCTTGCTTCGGTTATCTAATCTGGTTGGATAATATAAATGCACAAAGAAATGCTTCCACCTCTTCATTCTTCCTTGAGAGTGCATTTGCAACAACATTTAGCTTCCCTTTTTGGTAGTTGATTTCAAAGTCATAACCCAACATCTTTGTGACCCATTTTTGCTGCTCTTGTAAAGATAGTCTTTGTTCCAAAAAGTGTTTAAGACTTTCATGATCAGTTTTTAACTTGAAGTGTCTTCCCATTAGGTAAGATCGCCATTTCTTTGGTGCATGCAGTATTGCTAAATTTTCCTTCTCATAAATAGTTTTTTGTAAATACTTTCCTTTGATTGGATGACTTTCAAAAGAAACGGGTCTTCCTTCTTACATTAAAACAACACCAATTCCATTTCTTGTGGCATCACATTCCACAATAAAGGTTTTTGTGAAGTCTGGCATAGCTAAGACCGGTGCTAGGCACATTCCCTCTTTAAGATGTTCAAAGGCCTTAGTTGCTTCAGGAGTCCATGAAAATACATCTTTCTTCAATAATGATGTTAGAGGTGTTGCTATTCTCCCACAATTCGTAACAAACTTGCAATAATACCCTGTTAACCCGAGAAATCCTCGCAACTGCTTTATGAATGTCAGGACTTTCCATTCTTTAATGGCGTTAATTTTGTTAGGGGTCTACCTTAACACCCTTGTGAGATACAATATGACCCATATATTCCACCTCTTGTACTGCAAAGAAAAATTTGGATGTTTTTGCATATAATTCTGTCTCCTTCAACAGTTTTAGCACCCTGTCAACATGTTGAACATGATCCTTCTAATACTTGTTGTAGATTAGTATATCATCAAAAAATACTAGAACAAATTTTCTAAGGAAGGGTTTGAAAAATGAATTGATCAGCCCTTGAAATGTAGAAGGTGCATTGGTAAGGCCAAAAGTCATGACTAAAAATTCATAATAACCTTAATGAGTTTGAAATTCTATTTTCGGAATATCTTTAGTCTTCATTCTAATTTGATGATATCGTGAACGAATATCCAACTTGGTAAAATAAATTCCTCATGTAATTTATCTAATAATTCATCAATCACAGGAATGGGAAATTTATCTTTAATAGTTATCTTATTTAGCTCCCTATAATCTAGACACATGCGTAGAGAAAGAACTTTGACTAGGTTGAATTATACCATCCTCTAACATTTCTGCAATCATACGTTCAATTTCACTCTTTTGGACATAAGGATTTGGAGTAACATTTCCTAGAATCAAATGAATAAAATGATCATGATCACGAATAGGTGGGAGTCCTTTGGGAGTTTCAAACACCTTGGAATGATTGTCCAAGGCTCTTTGGAGATCTGGAGAAATAGATGATTTTGATGTTGGAACTTCTAGTGAGCATAATTGTGAAATTACGCCTCATTGCTCAGAATATTTGTCATGAAATTAGAGCTTATTATCTTTCTTGGCTTCCCTACTGTTGTTGTTCCTAGAGAAAGCCTTGAGTTGTGAAAGACCAGTGCCTAGGACATCTTTATATAGCAAGGAGCGTATGGTATAACAGGGGGAGTTATCAACAAAAGGCTCTCATGCTATCTCCTGTAAACAGGAAAATAAATTAGAGTGGGACCAAAGCTTCCAGAAACTAGATGCAGGGAGAGCAATACTACAGAGGAAATATGTGAGGAACTCCAATATAAAAGCATCAGACAATTCAGAGGCAGCTTACTATAAAGAGGGCCGGTTCAGAAATACCTCATAGAAATAAATTATCAGAAGGTGTTTGTTGTGTATGAAAGATTAAGAGAATACTAGTTGTCATTGAGTTGATATCTAGATACACAATATCACCATGTAATGGAATTACCAATTTAAGAATCCATACATGAAAATAGCGTTTTAAAAATAACCTCCTAAAGAAACTAATATAGCAGAAATATGGTTGAAGTGAATAGTGAAATAGTATATCATGCCTGAGCCATATTTAAAGCGCTTGACTAATTCGAGCATGGGTATCAACTAGGATAAATCCACACCAAAAACCAGTGAGCCACTCGCATTCCAGAAACACGATACAAGAAAGGCGGATGAAACTAAATGAACAATTAAATTAGCACATATAAGAGAAACTTACACATTGTGAGACACCAAAGACCAAAATCCTCTTTAAAGACGAAAATCCTCCTCACTGAAACCCAACGGGCTCTGTAAATTCATATAAGAGTTTTTACAAAATGCATACAAAAATTATTTCACTGCATAATTTTCTGATAAAATCTGGAACCCTCAACAATCTGTTCTTTAGGAGTTTTATAGGAGAAAAATAAAACTTAGTAAAGGAAGTCGATGATGAACATTTAATTTGCCTCATTAAGACAGGATGGCGGAAACGTGCACGCCCATACTGCTTGATGACTCTGTAGTGCTGTATGTACTCTATGGCCTGATTTCTGAAATAAATGCACTGGGTGGAAGTCTCTTCAGGAACACGATATAGAAATGAAAACCACATGGGAACCCCATCCTTTCTTGGAAAAAAAATTCTGCTGAAAAGAAACCTTGAGGGTTTTGTGTTCTGTGCATTGTACCCTTCGTGTGATCCATGATGTCTTCGATCTAGCGCCTTTGCCTTCTAAACCCTGGATTAAGGCTTAAAATCTTCAATGCTCGACGTTGAATTCCTCGATCATTCACTGATATTTCTCTGCTGCTCCATTAATGCTTCAATCTGCGAAATCTGCGCTTTGAATGACTCTGAAGGGTTTGACAGAGTTTAACCCTGCTTCTTTAATGGAGGTCATGTCGTAATGGCTTCCCGGGCCTTTCTCCATAATTTTAGCCTCTGAAAAATGGTCCTTTCTGGTGTTCTCTGCCACTGTAATTGAGACTGTGAATCATGGCGATTTACCGCCACTCGTACCCTGCAAAATACACAAAATCGTCAAGAAAACAAATGCATGGGAAGGTGCATGCAACGGGGATAATGAGGATGGTCATGCAGCTTGATGAAATGGTGGAAAAACACAGCGGAATGGTGGAGAAATGCTCTGGTGAAGGTTGGCAGAATGCAGAAAATTAAATGTAAAAACTTAGAAATCGGCCTTAGAATGAAATATATATAAGGGATGGGCGTGTGACGAACACACGTGGAATGGTGACGTGGCGGAGGACACGTGTCGATGGCAGGCAAGAAAGCAATCTGGACCGTCCAATCTCAGGAGGAGATCGACGGTTGAGGACGCGTTGGAGGGCGACGGATTGATGGGCCAGGGGTACAGATGCCTTGGGTTAACTTCCGCGCAGCTTCGAGGCGTGATCACCGTTGGATGAGCAGTTCTGGATCGGACGGCGCACATCGATATCATGTCGTGTCAAATGCCGAACGATAACGTGCAATGAGGGGGTGGTTTTCAAATAGTGGCGGAGCCACATGTCGTGCGATGAGTGGAATCGCTCCGAAATGGAGAATATCGCCTACCCTCCAAAGGCGGTGCGATGGATACCACCGGTTTTTGAACAGTACTCAGGCGCAGGGACCACCGAGGCGGGTGAAATTCTAACCGTTTATTTGCGGGTTGATCGGACGGTGGACAGGTGATTTGAGGGATGAATGGAGTGGGCCACTAGCGTGGCGCTGATCTGCGAAGACCGTTCGATTTGCACAGATCGACAATTAATACTGCGCCTGGTCATTTGGTTGATAAACGCTCTCCGGGCTAGCGCTTGGTATAGTGCCCTAGTCACGTGGAGGAAAATATAAAGGGGGCTAGGCCTTATATATTTTCAAATGCGGGTTTTCGGCCTTTCATAATGTAGTTTGGGGGGTAAGAAATGGCAACGATAGGCAGAAAAAGGATTTTTTAGGGAAAAAAGAGGGGATTTGAAATATTTAAGCGAGATTGCTTGTCAAAATTTTAATAGGTGGCTGACATGATCAACATTGGCTCCACCTGGGAATGGCACGTTCATCCCTGGGCATATCGAGAACTTCGCAGACCACCGGGTAAATCTTCTATGCGGACCCTGCTCTTCAGCACTTCTACTTTTCTTTTCGTGATTCATCACGACATCCACATTATTCAAACAAAGATGAAACATAAAACTAATATACAGTATACTACAATAGGCTGTCTTTGCCTGAATCAGAACTGGAAGTAGGGTTTAAGGAATTGACCATTCACAGGGGCATCAAGCAAGTCTCCCTATAAATTCTCCAACCTGGAAGTGTTGTTACCCCCTTGTTCCACAATTTTATAAGGGCCAAACTAGAGTGGGTTGAATTTACCATGTTTCCCCTTTTCAGCTCTCCTGATATCCCATCTGAGCACTAAATCACCAACCTGCAACTTCTTGTCCTTGGCATGCTGATAAAAAAGGTACTTCATCTTCTCTTGATATTCAGTTAACCTTTGGCTTACCTGGTTGCGTGTTTCTTCTAACTCCACCAACTGATTTATTCTCCTAGTCACATCATCAGGCTCTTCTTGACTTTCTTGCATGAATTGAGCTACTGGTAAGGCTAAATGAATAGGGAATATTGCTGCCCTCCCATATACTAATTCATATGTGGATTTCCCAGTTTCTCTCTTGCTAGTAATTCTATTGGCCCACATAGCGAATTTCAACTGGGAATCCCAATTTTTCTGATTTTCGTTGATAGCCTTCTTTAGCGCCCTTACCAGGGTTTTATTTGACGACTCTGCCAAGCCATTTCCTTGTGGGTAATAGGCTGTAGAGTGATTTAGTGTGATGTTATACTGTTGGCAGAAACTCACAAACTTTGCAGACTTGAAGGCCTGAGCATTATCAGTAACTATTCTGGCAGGGCAGCCAAACCTGGATATGATGTTTTCTTCCATGAACTTTATTATCATAGTATCTGTTGCGTTCCTAGCAAGTATGGCTTCCACCCGTTTTCGGAAATAATCCGCGGCAGTTAATATCCACTTATGCTGACCACTCGATGGAGGATGTATTTCACCTATAAAGTCAATTCCCCATTGCCAGAATGGTTCGTCCATGTGAACGGGAATCATGGTCAGAGGTGCCAACTTCTGTCTTTCAGCAAATTTCTGACATTTCTTACAAGCTCTAACCCGAGCAAAAACATCTCCAAAGAGCTTGGGCCAATAAAAACTAGTCTTCAAGATTTTGTGAGCAGTGGCCCTCCAGCTGTAATGACCCCCACAGATTCCTTAATGAAATTCAGCCATTATACCCTCTACCTCATCCTCTGTGAGACACAGGAGTAGAATTCCTGAGGGATCTCGCCAGTATAGCCGGCTATTGGCGACTATGTACTTCTGTGATCGCAACCTTAGCGCTCTTTATTTAGCTTCATCACAGCTTGGAGGGCAACTGAGTGTGAGGAGATATTCTACTATTTCTTTTTACCACTGACTGGTGAGGTACTTTATATGTGTTTCTGGAGTAGTTATCTCTACTCCCCTTCGCTCTTCTTTCTCCTCAGATTCCTCACTTGCTATTATGGACAGATTTATACCCAGAGCCTGATAGTTTGATTCAGATAATATTTTGGCTAGCCCTTGTCCTTTGATCAGCTTGGTAGGGTGGATGTCTAGCTCATACTCCTGTATTTTGGCAATCCACTTCCCCCTTTTTCCTTCACTATCCCCTTGGATAAGAATATCTTTTACAGCTACTGTAGGCACAAACGCAATGATGTGGGATTGTAAGACATACATGCGGAAATATTTAAGGGATTTCACCAGGGTGTATGCTTGCTTTTCTAATATGTTATATTTCAGTTCTGCATCACGGAGCACCTGACTAAAGAAGGCGATGGGCTGCTCATACCCTTCTTCATTTTTCTGCAATAAAAAACCTGCCACTGTATGAGGTGATGCAAATGAAAAGATCATGAAAGTTTTGGCATAATCTGGTCCAAATAACACTGGGGCTTCTACAAAAGCACTTTTTATCCTGGAAAAGGCCTCTCGTGATTCCTGGGACCACTTTACCTCATTATCTCTCTTCAGCATGTCAGTTATATGTCTAACTATTTCAGCATAGTTAGGAATAAACCTTCTTAGAAAATTAATGCGCCCTAGGAACACCTGCACCTCCTTCTTATTTCTGGGAAGATAAATACCATTTATAACCTCCACCCTCTTAGGGTCTATTTTTACCCCATATTTAGTGACAATATGTCCCAAAATATTTCCTTCTTCTAATGCAAATAAAGACTTTTGTGGATTGAGAGAAAGATCATACCTTCTGCATTTCTCAAAAGTTCTACGCAAATGCTCAATGTGCTCAGTATCGTTCTTTGAAAATACAATGATATCATCGAGGTAGACTACTAGAAACTTATCTTGCTCCCCAACAAAAGCAATGTCCGTGGCCCTTTGAAAAGTGGCCCCTACATTAATCAACCCGAAAGGCATCCTGGCATACATAAATGTACCCCGTAGTGTGGTGAAAGCAGTCTTATTTTGATCTTCTAGAAGTACAACCACCTGATTGTAACCAGAGAATCCATCCATCATTGACATCCTAGAAGCTCCAACCACTTTCTGCAGGATGTGATCCATCTTGGGCAGTGGATAATTATCCTTTAAGGATGCTCTATTTAAATTTTGGAAATCAACACATAGCCTTATTTCTCCATTCTTCTTTCGGACAGGAACTAGTTTTGCCACCCATTCAGAGTACCTCAATGGCACAATTATTTTGGCCTTTAAGAACTTCTTAATTTCTTTCTCAATGGAGGGAAGCAGCAGGGGATTTATCTGTCTAAGCTTCTGCTTGTGAGGTTTCACATCTCCCTTTAGTGGAATTTTATGTTGCATTATACTGATGTCAAAAGTTTTTAGGTCCTGATAAGACCATGCAAACACATATTTGTAAGACTGAAATAATTTATGGTATAGCTTTTTATATTCTTCTGGGACCTTCTTAGATAGTTTTCCAATTTTGGGGTCAGCATCAGTACCAAGATTCAAGTCTTCTGCCTGATTTTCTTCTATCACTTTGCTTGGATACAGCGGGACATCGTTCTTGTCAAATAATCTTTCTAGAGGCACCAGCCCTCTAGGTATAACATTTCCCTTCAATTGCAACACTTTATTACCTACCATTTTCTCCTCCCAATTTCTTTCTGAAGTGTCTCCAGCCTCTTCTTCTTCACTAGCATCAATCTCAATATTGGATAATTCTCCTACTGTTTCCAGGAATCTCTTCACCTATTCTTCATCCTCAAATACCTACTAGTGCTTGATGTTATCTGGGATTGATGGTCGATAACGTACCTCAATTTCATACCTTAAGAGAGGGTTCTGAGGTGGACGGAATGTGCTAGCAGCCACAGCAAGGGAATCGGCCATCCTATTCTGTTCCTGGGGCATGAACTGGATATTAAATGCCAAGAAAAAAAATTCCACCATGTCCCAAACTTCATTTCTATAAGCCCTCAGCCGAGGATGTTTGGTTTGACACTGATTCCTGACTTGTCTTACCACCAGTTCTGAATCTCCCAGAACTTTTAAACTTTGTATATTCATGCTCCTGGCTGTCTGCAACCCTAAAAAAAGTGCTTCATATTCAGCCACATTATTAGTGGCTTCATATTCTAGCGTAAAATACAATGGGACCCATTTTCCTGTAGGAGAAATGAATAGTATTCCAGCTCCATTACCTTCTCTTGAATTTTCTCCGTCAAAATGAAGTGTCCAGATTCCTGCTTCATGGCTCTCTAATGGCTACTTAGTCTTGATCTGGTAGAAGGATGGTTCATGAGCATAATCTTGATCTTCTTCAAGCATCAAGCATGAGAAATCTCCTTCCTTAATGTAGACTGGTGAATTAACAAAGTTGTCAGCCTTAGTAACCATCTTGACAAATCTAGTTTCCCTGTACAACCTCCTCTCCTGGCCACCAAAAACTGGGATAGTGGCATATGTTAAGTCCAACTTGATTGACCCACCAATTTTTGTCCCCCAGGACCTTGACAGCACACTAGAGAATTTGGAGGAAATTCCGACGGCCAAATCGTCGCTATTCCGACACATTGTCGTCGCAGGAGCGACAGTTAGAGGGCGGGCAAACCGTGGTTTACCATACCGTCGCAGTTCCGACACAACTAAAAAGTGTCGCAGTATCGACACTTTTCCGTCGCTTCCAAACAAGCGTCACTCTTCCGACATCTCCTAATCCGTCGCAGTTCCGACCTCTATAAACTGTCGCACTTCCGACGAAATGTGGTCCGATGTTTTGAATGTCGCTCTTCCGACGTTTGTAAATTGTCACAATTACGCCGAAATGTGGTCCGACGTTTTGATCGTCACTCTTCCGACGTCTGTAAACTGTCACAATTACGACGAAATGTGGTCCGACGTTTTGAACGTCGCTCTTCTGACGTCTGTAAACTGTCACAATTACGACGAAATGTGGTCCGACGTTTTGGACGTCGCGCTTCCGACATCTGTAAACTGTCACAATTCCGACGCTTACAAGACGTTGGAATTGCGACGGAATTTTCAATTTTTTTATAAAAAAAATGAAACTTTAAAAGAGGAAAAACGTTGTTTTGAATATATTATATGTTGTAAAACAGTGCATGAAGTCATTACATTTTCACATCTGAAGATTTGAACCCAAATATCCATCCAGAAAAGTGGAAGTCCCACCCCAGACAATGATAGAAAAATACCCCATGTCACATACAGGGACATGATATAAAACCCAGTAATGGTCCACATGGAGATTATCGAAAATCTGAGAAAGCATCCAAATATGCTCGAGGCATCTGTAAGAAAGTTAAATAGCAGTATGTAGAATAGTAAAGCAACATATAGAGTACGTACCGACGTCCATTTTTCCAAATACAAATTAAAGTACCTAAAATCCTTGAATAGAGAAAAACGCTAATCATGTGAGGAGTGTGATATGTCCATTGTCCAAAATATAAAAAAACCATCAGACCATATAAATAAACCAGCAACATAGACCAGCATCGATAGTTTTGAAGGAAGAGTGATAAACATTAATCATTTTTTTTTCACAAGAGAAAAAATGTTGTTTTGAATATATTATATGAAGTAAAACAGTCCATGAAGTTATTACATTTTCACATCTGAAGATTGGAACCCAAATATCAATCCAGAAAAGTGGAAGTCCCACCCTAGACAATGATAGAAAAATACCCTATGTCACATACAGGGACATGACATAAAACCCAATAACGGTCCACATGGAGATTATCGACAATCCGAGAAAGCATCCAAATATGCCCGAGGCATCTATAAGAAAGTGAAAGAACAGTATGTAGAATAGTAAAGCAATAGATAGAATACCGACGTCCATTGTTCCAAATACAAATTAAAGTACCCAAAATCCATGAATAGGAAAAACGCTAATCATGTGAGGAAGACCATCAGACCATATCAATAAACCAACAACATAGACCAACATCGCTAGTTTCGAAGGCAGAGTGATAAACATTAATCATTTTTTTTCCACAAGAGAAAAAACGTTGTTTTTAATATATTATATGAAGTAAAATAGTCCATGAATTCATTACAACAATATATAGACAGATGGTCTCGTAGATAAGAAAAATGATAACTGATGTTGTGCTGTGTCCTTCTTTTAAGAATGTGCTGGAGGCAGGCCCTATATCTTGGCTTGATGTTGTCCTCTTCAGTAATTCTATGTTTATTATTTCGTTTCATTGATACTCTTTAACTGCTCTGATACTCTTTGACCTTTGTTCATCCTTTTATCCTTTTTATCATGATATACTATGGTAAATAGGCAAAAATTTATATAAGGATAATTTTTTACAAAAGTTCCATCATTTCTTCCCACCATTGAACTTCTGGCACTCTGGTCCTTTCCAACTTTCTTAGTGTTTCATCAACCTCAGTATATCTAAAGAAATTAGGCTGATTTGGGAAAAAATGATTTACTTCATGCTCAAGATAAAATAAATTCTCCAATCTGTCATGAAGGTTTTTCCCTGTAGGCAATGCTGTTGTTGATGAACTGGTTGAAGAACTAGCTTGTTTCTTATCGCATATTTGTCCAATTTTTCAACATAACTATCAAGGTCCATTAGCTTATCTTCTCTCGCAACTATAGGATCAAGTAACTTTCATTTAAAAAAATATCTAATCTTTCTCTTGCAAGGCAACAGGATTTCTTCTGCATATCCGAGCACCTTCGTTCTAAATTCTGCACTGCAGTCTTTTAGTAAAACTTTCTTTATTTCCGTAATTGTCTTAGCCTGGGTCCCTAATACCAATTGCAAGTTGATTCTTAGTCTAAGTATTCAAAAAATGTATAAGTCTATAGGCCTCTTCTTTCGGGCATATTTCCTAACTCTTGTCTTGATCTCTCAATCTCATCCAGAGCCAATTTAACTAAGTTATTTTGTTCATCCATTATTTGAATTGAGGATCAAACATCCTTTATTGATTGAATGATATTATCCCAAAGAATTTCATTTATTTCTTTTAAAGGTTTCTCTAATGTGAGATCCTTTTCCAATGCTTTGACTGTTTTTCCTGATTTGTTCACTTCTCTTGTTTTATCAGCAACACTCATTTTTGAAATATCATATTTATGTTCTAGAGTGGCCAATTGTTCCTTTTTTTTGTGAAGCTCTATGGCTTGAATGTTCATATCTTCCATTGACTTTGTTAATTCATTAGTGTTCAAATTTGCAGTGTTGTTATGTGACAATTCTGCTGGCTGACCTGTTGTTGTTGTACCTGTCACTACTCCTGTTGTAGATACTAGAATATTTGCCTGATTATCTTTTAATGCATTCTCAAGCTCTTTTTCAGTTTCAGTAAGTTGCTCATTCAATTTTAAGAGCAAATCCATTAGTTCTTCCTCAGAATTTTGTTTGATGATTTCTGCAGTCCGTGGATGTCTTGAGGCCTAAAGAACTTTAATCGTTTTCTTGTAGCTGCAATATCATCATCTTTTCTCTTGATCAAAGCTTCAATACCTGTCACATCTTTAGGATTATGACCCAAACCAATGATTATTTCCTCTAAAGTTTTGATTCTATTATCCTTAGCCTAGGAGGAGGCTTTTTCAAGCTGCAACAGCGTATTAGTATTATCCAAAGAATCCTGCAACTTATGCGTCATCATTTATTTATCAGTTAGAGTAGAATAAATCATCTCACTTGTTTGCTTGTGTAGCTCAATTTGATCTAAAGGATGGATATCCTTTGCTAAGACTTGAAAATTAGTCCTAACGTAATCTGCAGCTATCTGAGGCTGCTGCACCTTGGGCTTGAAATGGCTCATTAACATCTTACCCTGTTGGATGTCATAAGCTGACATCAATATTTCTTGATTTTTCGGAGCCATCTTCAAAAATTGGTTGTACACTTGAAGTATAAGGGGATCGTTCGGCCTTTTATATTGGTGAATTTTCTTTTGATGTCCTGTGCAGCTTTACTGGAGGTTTGAAAGAATATATTTCTCGCACTCTTTGTTGCCTTCAGATTCCCTATTTTTGAAAATTAGTGGATGTCCCACTACCTGTATCTGTTTGCTGACTGTCTTCTCTTCCCTGGCTGTCAGGGATTTCCTGAAATGATTTATCTTCTGGAAGGGGAGTTAATTTCTACCTTTTAACATCTTTTTGTTCAGAAGAGCCACCAATAGGAGTAGTTGTTTCAGCCTCTCTCTTTTTTCCCTTTTCTATATTCAGAGGAGTTTGTAAAATAGAAATTTCTGGCTCACTGATCTGAGTAGGAGGAATTTGTCCTAGACCTTGTTCTTTAGAAGTCTCTGGTTGCGCTGTCATTATGAATTTTTCAATTATTTGTATATCAGGCTCCTTTTCTTTTCCTTTAGATTCTACTGCTACTGTACTAATCTCCTGCAAATTTTTTTGTAAATTCCTGGCTGAAGAAGATCCCTGCACCTGTCCAAAAGATTCTAGGTTAAGTATCTTTTCAAGATATTTCATTACATTTTCAACATTGACCTGCTCACTATCATTTTCAACCAATGTCCCTTCTATCCATTCATCCATATTAGGCATTTTGTTCTATTTCTCAGACTTTAGGGAGGATGTATGGTGACTCATATTCTTCATTCTTCTCTATCACAGATAAAGTTGTTTGGATCATAAGGCACCCAGTAGAAACTTTTTTGTAGTTTGAGATAGTCTTCTAAAATTCTTTCGGCTTCCTTTCCAGCTTCCCTAGAGTTACAAATAAAGGGACCTAATTGGCTCTTGATCCCGAGTTGAGCCTTTTTCTTTGCATTGCAGAAATGAACTATATATGAATTAATCATCTACCTAAAATACTCTAATGCAAAGAGTCTCATTGGGACATATTTTGGAAATTTGAATGGGCATAACTCACATCCATATATTCTGATCTCTGTGTGGTTTTGATATAGGTACCAATCACCTATCTTGTACTGCTTTGAGAGCTGAAGGATTTTCTTGATGTCATTATTTACCCTAGGAGGAGAGACCCCGTCAACAAGGTAGTTGCAGGATGAACAAAAAGGTCGAAACTCATTATAGGAATAAGGAGAATCGTAGGAATTCAGGAGTAATACACCAAAAGATGATCGATCAGACTTTTCGCATCAAGTTTCTTAACATAAAAAGGGAAATTTTCTCGATCGAAAGTAAATCATGAGAGATGATATATGACAAGAATACTTAAATACTCTCTTCATTCTCAAATCTCATGAACTCATCATGGATTTAGTCAGCAATATAAGATGCAAAATCATACTTGACAGCAGGAGGCTGTCCAGGGGTAAAAATGGATAACAATACTAGGGTTAAGTGATCAACACACTCACTAGTATCGAAGCCCATTATGGAAGATATCATGTCTAAAATAACCTCACCTCATCGAGAAAGAAAACATAACCATAAGGAGGGTTTTTAGGCCGATGCTCTGTAACATGAAGGTTTGGCATAAAGGTTTAACTCTTCATGGGATAACTTAGTAGATTTCTTACAATTCAACCCTCAACCATGGACAGGGAGTGAGAGCTTGACCAAAGTTGGAATTGTAGCATTTCATTTATGGACTGAGCGCTATCGTGGGAAAAGGACATTTTGACTCTGGGGATAAACCGGCTCGTTGGTTGGGATCACATTTGCGTAGCAATAATGGATTAACTCTGGAAAAATATGGACTGAGGGGAGAAGGTACATATGAAGATTTGATTCCCAAAGTCCAAAGATGTCAGAACCATTCAAATAATATTCTCTGCAGCGGAAAAATATTCGAAGAGGATTCTCACTGAGATGCAAGTCCTTAATTTGAAAATCCATATTGGCTAAAGGCAAATAATCCAAGTCCTTATGAAGGGCATTTATGGGCACGGCATTCAGAGCTACAGGAACTTCCATTTCTGGTTCTTGTGGATTTAGAAATGGAATTTCGGGGGTTTTGTGGAAAAGGGGCACAATTACCAGTTTTGGGAATATAATTGCAGTTCTGGGAACAAAAAAGACCAAACTGAACTTCTTTAGAGTTCTAGTGCAAGACTAAACTATCAGACAACTTGTAAGTAGTTTAGCTGAATTGGAATAAACACTGCTACAAAAAATGAAACGCGGTTTAAACAGTCTCGTTTACGTAAGAACCCCGAAATACCGCCTAATTCTTCAAGAAGGTAACCTGGCCACAAGCGCACTTTTGGTTTTTGGACTTGTTGCATGAATACTGCTAGCGCATTTAACAATGAAAATGACTGCATCTAATTTGTTTTATTTACAAAGTAAAAAGGGTGGCAGTGGGAACAATGAAAATGAGAAAAAGATTAGGGCGAATTTGATAAGAAATTAGCGTCACAACTCTCCCTCCGTATGCCAGCCCAACTTCGGACCCGAAAAAGATTAGGGCGGAATTCATTTGGTTTTCGCGTCAAAAAATTGGCCGACGTCAGCAGGCTATTTTGGAACGCAAATTTGGTTTGAATTATGGTTTATCGTCAGTTAAGTCCCATGTCGACTCAAGAGAATCGGTCAGAACACCGTTCAACTATAAAATCCCGCTTAATAAAGAGACAATATTGTTGTGCTTTCGGAACCTGACCCGAGGATTGGACATGAGTTAACAAACAAAAGGATAGCGGAACCAGACATGCACCCGTGGTCAAGCCCTCTACCAAAACCACGAGCGGAATCACAAAAGCGGGTTGCCCATATCGCACCGCTTTTGCTGAGTAGGCGGTATTTCCTATTCGCGAGCGATTCCATAGGGAATGCGACACGTGGCGAAGTGACCCCGGAAAACAACCGTTTAACCCACGCCATCGCACGTTAAAGCCCGACGTTGGAAGCCGAGCGAAATTGCCAAGAGTCATTGATTTGGAGAAGGGCCATCGGACGGTGGTCGCACGTTGAACTTGCCCGGAGGTTAACTAAGGTGTGCGAAGGATAGCCAGGTACGATACGAGTGTTTGATTGGTTATTGATATATATAGGTGGGGCCGGAGTATAATGAAATTGTTTAATTAAACGATTGGCGGATAATTAGCATAAGTCTAGAGCGTGATTGTTGTAAGGCCGGGTGGTGAAATATAGAGCCGAAAGTTCATTACAAGTTATTTATTTAAAAAGAAACGTGGAGTATAAATACAAAGTGTTGAAAGTTAAACATTGGTTATAAGGCTTGGAGATAATATAAAGTCGAGAATATAAATTAAAGTCCAACCATTGTGGATGGTATTTATTTATCAAATTCTACGAATTTGATAAATAAACCCGAAGAAAGAAGAAGTCAATGAAGACCCAGGTTGGAGGAAAAGAACAGGGTAAACTAGGGGAAAATGCTGACAGAGCGATTGTAGACACACCAGCTCTCCTTAGGGGTCCAATTTCAGTTTTGTTGCGTCACACGATGATCTCTCTTCTCTGGCATTTACTTGTATTAAAGATCACTATTCTAGGAATAAGGAGTTATTTTCTCCAAAAATAACCCTAGCCAAACATTGACAATGCATCAAGGACATCTTTCTATGCCTCATAAGTACATATGTTCTACTTCTAAATCATGTATTGGAAGTGGTTGTTTTGCTGGAAATTATTCACCAGTTGGTTTCATACCAAAGTCTTTTTCACATTTTCAGCATCCAATACATGAAAAAGATAATGGTTTAAAACAACATAAATATTTGAAATTTTGCAAGAATTGTTTGGCACACTTTGAATATGAATTTTGATGTCAAGTGCATGATGTTGTATAGGATCAAGTGTCATTTTGAATACCAAATGTTTCACAAGAAACTTCTCAACATGCTACCCTGCAGTAAGGATTAAATGACAATATTGCATCAACTATTTCCATAATAAAAGTGCACCTCGGCCATAAGACTAAAAAACTACAAATGTTGTAGATCTAACAAGACCACACAATAAAATGTATTCCAAAAGGCCAATACTGTATGAAAAATGAAAAGGAGTTTGCAACAAAAAATACCTTAGGCAACTAATTCAATTAGATACACCAAACCATCAGCAAAAAGGAAAACCAGCCTACTTGGCCTCAATATTTTCAACTGGGTCCTCTAATTCAACCAATAAAAAGCCGAAAACCATAGCATTGAGATACATTTCAATACACTGTCAATAACAATAAAATTTGACTCAGCCATAACCCTTTCCTTTTAGACCACTGGGTAACAAATATGTTTCCTTTCACCTTTGAGTTTTCAAATTATGCCTACCAAATCTAAGAAATTTAAGAGGGGGAACTAATACAACGTTAAAAATAAAACCAGAGCACACATCTAAAATAAAAACCCTCCATGAAAAATTAAAATAACACATTAAAATTGAATATAAGTGGACAAGGAAAGATCCACCGCAGTGAAGTTTCACGTGCAGGGGACCTTCCTTTAAACATAATTTTTTCTCTGACCTGCAATTTTTTTGTCACCGAGCCATCCTTGTTGAAGTACAACTCCTTTTCCATAGCTCTTGTATTAACTACCTTCTCTCTGTCGCGTAATCTCAGAGTCCCTCTTCTGCTTGAGCGATTAAAGGAAATGGGTGAAAAAACCGAAAGAGAAGACAATTGTCTGCCATAATTATCAAACATTGCACCCAACTTCTTCCCCTTTCCATTGTTACCCAATGAGGTAGATGTGGCAATTGTTGTCATACTGCCCAAAGCAGAGGCCATCTTCTCTTATGCTAAATATAGAATTACAAGATCTTCATATTAGTATGAACCTTAAAAAACATGACTCCCATTGCTAAAAACCACTTTTAAGTTGTAACATGCAAACTAAACAACTATCGCAACTTTTGGCAACTTCTGGAGCATTAAGAGAGAAACAACCAAAGAGAAATACAACCACAATCCTCATTTTAATGAGACCGGACTATATATTTCCATTAAGATAATAGAAAGAAATCACGACTATATGAAGGCCACCACAAAACAATCTTTAACCAGTGTCTCTCGCAGCCTTCAGGTTGCCATGCTAGAGGTTGCATATTTTTAATTTAAATTCTAGACCTCTCGTGCCCATCTATGAATGCATCCAATGGGATATCTACATCAAATGCTCCTTTATATCCCCAAAAACAAATTCTCTACTACAAGAGCACCAGTATTGATGGATCACCCCACACCATCCCACCCACTAGAAACGGTGAAAAAGGAAACCCAAGAAAACTTCCGAAATATCTCAAGATGACTATATGGGTGGTTCTTATGAATCAACCAACCATTCAGAACATGCTCATCAATCCAAACCATGAGTATTATGTGACAATATTCAAGCAGGCACTGAATCGGATTTCTGAAGCTATGTTAGAGAAACCCTAAACTCTCACTGAAAATAGGTGAAATGTGGCACCACTCAGTGATTGACATGTGCCAATTGGTACAAGTGGTAGACAATTGGCATGCTCAAACAACGAGGTGATGCAGGAATGACATGAGGGAGAAAATATCGGAAAAGCCCCAAATCTGGAGAACTAAAGCTCATCACCAACCTGAGATTGACAACTTTACATGATGTAACCTATGAAATCGTAAATGGAGAAATCATAGTAACAATAAAGTAACCTATGTAACAATAAAGTGGGATTCATCCTGGGAGTGGTAATGGGAGAAATAATAGTGAACAACAGGAAACATGCAGAGTTGCTTACAATCAAATAGATGAAAAAACACATACAAAAAACCTAGATAATAATCATGAACAAGCTTAATATTGAATTATGAACTGTAAAGGAACTTAAAATGTGACATTATGAACCTGGTCAAGAGCACAAGCAAAAATATCCTGGACATGACCCTAGTTGACAAGTTGTATTGCTCATGATGCAAGAGGATTTGTACCTGCACTGCCAAGTCAATTAAAATCCATCATTATCTATACAATAAATACAAGTAATTGATGTAGTATTTTTTACTCTAAGATGCATTCTTATGATAATGTTAGAACATATGTTGAAAATGTCAAAACATACCCGAATAAGCTCCTCTTCATTTCAAGAACAATTTATTGGAGTCGCATGAACTTGGAACAAGCCTCCCACGATCTGAAAGAGTAGCAACTAAGTCAACAGTGACTTTTTTGTTGCTACATTGGATTGAGGGAGGTTTGCTCCAAGATTAAATCGCTCCAATAAATTATTCTCTACTAAACAGGGCCAACCACGTGAAGGTGGAAGCTCTTATGGCCCCTCCCCCCCCGTCACATCACTCTCAATTCCCCAATACCCAATCTATATTTCATTTTTTACTTTCATGAGCATAAAAAAAAATATTCAATAACTAATAAAAAAACAATTCAACAAAAAGTACGCAAGGAAACATTGCAATTAATGCTTGACATAAAAATAGCATGATAAATGAGTTTTTTATATAACGCAAAAAACGTTCCAAGTATGGTCATTGGTAACGTTTGTCTTATAATAATACAATATTTTACATTATCGAATTTTCTTTTTCTTCTTCCTATTTTTAAAGATCCTAATTACATCATCAATATCATCATGCTCTGCTCCTGTTTCGTGCCTTTCGACCCGCACTGCTAACCTAGTTGCGTAGTCACGATGTCTGGTCTCATCCAGTGACGGGGCATCGCCTACAAAAACAGATAATATTAAATTTTAATTGTCAGTTTTTAAATATCATTGAACTAGTTCGGTAATATTAATAAAAAAAATTGCAATGAGATTATTTACCCGGTGCACCAGTTGTCGCCGCTGACCTAGTTGCGTAGTCACGATGTCTGGTCTCATCCAGTGACGGGGCATCGCCTACAAAAACAGATAATATTAAATTTTAATTGTCAGTTTTTAAATATCATTGAACTAGTTCTGTAATATTAATAAAAAAAATTGCAATGAGATTATTTACCTGGTGCACCAGTTGTCGCCGCTGACCTAGTTGCGTAGTCACGATGTCTGGTCTCATCCAGTGACGGGGCATCGCCTACAAAAACAGATAATATTAAATTTAATTGTCAGTTTTTAAATATCATTGAACTAGTTCGGTAATATTAATAAAAAAAAATTGCAATGAGATTATTTACCTGGTGCACCAATTGTCGCCGCTGACCTAGTTGCGTAGTCACGATGTCTGGTCTCATCCAGTGACGGGGCATCGCCTACAAAAAAAGATAATATTAAATTTTAATTGTCAGTTTTTAAATATCATTGAACTAGTTCGGTAATATTAATAAAAAAAATTGCAATGAGATTATTTACCTGGTGCACTAGTTGTCGCCGCTGACCTAGTTGCGTAGTCACGATGTCTGGTCTCATCCAGTGACGGGGCATCGCCTACAAAACAGATAATATTAAATTTTAATTGTCAGTTTTTAAATATCATTGAACTAGTTCGGTAATATTAATAAAAAAAATTGCAATGAGATTATTTACCTGGTGCACCAGTTGTCGCCGTTGGGACTGTTGCCCTGTCTTCCTCTCTGGTGGTAAGATCCTCAAGGGAAACATTCTCTGTCATTTAAACAAAAACGTTATAAGGACAACCATCAAGGTATAATTAGAAAAAAATATAAGTGGAAATTAATTACCGTCACGGCCCTCACTGATAGTAGCATTGTCGGCCTGGTCCCTACTACAATGATCAGGTTGCACGTGAGGATCATCTACATTTGGCTCTAAAACTGGGTTATTTGCGTCGTTGGTAGTGTTGCTCCCCTGATTTAAACAAAGTTGTTAGACATTAAATTTATGGATGAAAACAAACATATTGAAAGGTTAATGTTTTACCTTATCATGCATTCTGGATCTTGGGACCTGCCCCAAGCTTATGCGACGTTCAACTACGGCTTGATAGCCGAAATGGAAAGCGATATTTTTATCTTCCTCTGTTGTTTCTATTCCGAAGTCATCACCCTACATTACATATGTCTGTGTATTTTTAATCATATTTGATAGGATTACAAAAACATTGGAAGGCGATACAATTAATTATAAGATGTTTAGCTACTTAATTACAATTCTTGCGGCCAATTTCAAGTAGCCTCCCTGGCCTAGCTTGTGATGGCCCTTTTTTTCAATCCTAGCTTTGGTTGCCTTTGAGGTGTTAGGCAACCTAGCATCAAAAGATTAAAGTCAGATATGACGTAACACACTTTTATTTTAGACATAGAGAAAATTAAATCTATTGAATTAAAATTGTAATTTACCTTGCGGGTCCAGTTGGTATTTTTCCTTCTTTCTTTGCCCTTTTCTCTTTTCCGTCATGGATGAGTGCTCTCCACTCACTCTCTGGAACTGTGAGAGGACGCTCATATCTAGGGTTAAATTGCAATTGCGTCCTATAGGTGTCCCTGGTATATTTCAAATATTTGCCGGCAACCCGAGCCACCGCTGTTTTGTCAAATATGCCGACCCCAAAAAGGGTTTCTAGATAATCTAGAAGTTCTTTTTTCAGGTTGGAACTCTGGGAATTCCACCCTGTGTGTATGGTTGGGCCAAAAATTACCAACGCATGGCTCTCCAGATACCTGTAGAACTCATTGTTTCCTACACAGAAAAAAAGAAGAAGATATTATCATTAATTTAAAAATAAAAATCGTGATAAATATGTTTTACATAAAGTACATGAAATAGTTAAAATATTAAAATTTACCTGGGAGTTGTACATGCTTTATAGGGACACCTTCATCGTTCACCAACAACGTGCCATTAATGGTCCCTGTGGAGCTGACACGTGTAGCTCCAGGAAACGCAATAATGTAGTTGGCCATATCAGTCTCATCATTGCCAACACGTTCAGCGGTTGGCTGGGTGTCTGCTTGGGCAGGGTGTGTTTCTTGCCTGGCACCTAAAGGAGTAGAAGGTGTACAAGAGGGTTGTTGGGCAATCTCTTGCCCTTGTGTCCCACTACCACCAACACCGGATTCAGCAAATGCCAGAAAACGCTACATACAAAAGAACTTTTTGTTAGTTTAGTCAATGTAAAAATCAAAAATCAAACTATCACAATTCATCTCATGCAGAACAAAAAAAAATATCCTTTTGACTTTTTATTATTACCTGATATCTTTCTAGCTGGCTCATAAGTTGTTTTATCTTCTCTTCTGTTTCAGGTGTTTGAGGCGCGTCTATCAAAGTATTAAATTCCGACCTTGCATTTCGTGCCTTTTTTTGCAACAAGAACACTGGAGATAAGGATGAAGAAAGCTCTTCCTCAAAGAGGGAATCATCAGGCGTACCATGGCTAGGTGTCTGCATATTTGAACAAAATTAATATTATTTCAATTATGTAAATAACTAAAATACTTGAAGATAGAGCAATGCTGGCACTTTACATGTTCTTCCGCTGGCCTCTTTCCGCGATCATCCCGTCTCTGGGTTGTTCCTGCACTGCTCTCATCAGTCTGCCACATTGCAATAAAATTATAACCCTAAAAACTTGAAAACAATATCTAACTTAAAAACACAAAATGAAAACTGAAATAATTTCTAATAAGACACCGGACGACAAAGTTAGAGTTTCAAATATGCCTTGCATTGAATTCAGTCCTGGAAACATGTCATTGCATATTAAGGCACCCAAACAAGAGACGAGTTGACAATGAAGACCTTATTGAATATATTGTTGGAGCAACTTCTAGTAAACTTGTTGTGAAGACCTTGAGGACATTTTTTGAGCAACATTGTTGAAGCTGATGGTATATCATTGTTGGAGACGATCTTGAAGGGCCTTGAAGTGAAGCTTTTGGAGCAACTATTGAAAAATCCTTAGAGCATTTAAGTAAGGCACTTTCTATCTTCCATCACCTTTTTCCTTTCAATATCATTTAAACGATTTTGTTGATATTTAATGTTTGAAATCACGTTATAATTCCTTGATTATATGTGTTCGGGGACTAGAATAATTTCACACTAAACCATGCAAACTTAAAAGTAACTTAACAAATCCATAAAGTAATAATAATCATAATTCCTAATTTCCTATTGTACGATATGATGCAAATTATTCAAACATGAAGCAATGAAGACATGCAATGTCTGAATTTCAAGATTGATGAACCAATACATGAAGCTAGAAACTACAACTTTGATTCAATACTTTGTGTCCTAACTCCAGGAAGGAACCTAGTTTGTAGTACAGAACATGCATCGTGTATTATCAATTCTTAATTGACAAAAACTAAAGGTCATCTACATCATCAATTCCTTCCCATTTTGTGTTTTTATGTTATATTCCTTATAAAAGTGTCAAATTTCTCTCAAAGTAAGCAACCACTGAATAAAATAAAAAATATTTGAGATATGATTGAGAAATGGTCATTTATTTCTTAAAAGGATCTTCACGATTTCTTTGGTTGTTTTTCATCTCAAGAAACAAGAAATGACCTAAGAAACTATCGTGCTGTAATATAAGAAACAACATGGTGCAATGGCCATTTTCAAAGCCAAATGATGTCCATTGAGGACATGGCCTTTATTTGGTTCCTGTTTCATAGGAGTTTCGGGTATAAATGAAACTTTTTTGTACCATTTCCAGTAGTAAAAAGGGAAAACCTTCTTTTTCCATGGGAAATAATTTACCTTTCCTTTTTCAAGATAATCTAAATCACAAAAAATATGAACTATACTGCACACATTCTTTGATAATGTGAAAGTGGAAAAGGAATACCCTACACAAGTGATGCACACATGTACACTTGAACACTAATATATTTTTGTAGTTGAAATGCAATGCTTGTTTTCATTTAAATGTAGGGTTTTTAAAGCAGGGAGAAATAATGGCTGCCAAATTAATAAGCGTTTCTTTGGGAAAATTTAAATCTTGTATTGGGTGATGAAGATAATAGAGGGTATTGAATCTTGATTCTTGACATTGTGTTTAACTTGAATAACTCAAATGATTATAAATATCAGTCGATGAGTTCTTTTTCAAGTATGTCACTCAAAACTCTTATGTCAAAGCATTGTATGATGGCTAGCATTTGCTTGTTTCCCTTTCTTCAGTTCAATGTAAAAAGTATATTAATATATTGGAGCACGAATGATAACTACAATTGTTTGCTCTGCAGTATATCCAGCCCTAAGATTATGAAAATTTTTCTCAAGTGGAGCTATTTGGTTAGGCTGTAGGGTCAACCCTCCATAGGAGGAAGGGCCTGCAGTAAGAACTTACCATTTTTCAAGAGCTGAGGGCCAATGTTGTTCTGCAAGAGCTGAGGGCGAATTCTGTTCTGCAAGAGCTGAGGGCGAATGCAGGGTGAATGTTGTTCTGCAAGAGCTCAGGGCGAATGCTGAGGGCGAATGCTGTTCTGCAAGAGCTCAGGGCGAATGTTGAGGGTGAATGCTGAGGACGAATGTTGTTCTGCAAGAGTGGAGGGCGAATGCGCGTGTGATATCAGACGTTAATGTAGCACACATGTACATTTGAACACTAATAGATTTTTGTAGTTGAAATGCAATGCTTGTTTTCATTTAAATGTAGGGTTTTTAAAGCAGGGAGAAATAATGGCCGCCAAATTAATAAGCGTTTCTTTGGGAAAAATTTAAATCTTGTATTGGGTGATGAAGATAATAGAGGGTATTGAATCTTGATTCTTGACATCTAGAGAAAACCCTACAGCCTAACACAATCCAATGGAATTGACCAAAAAAACCCAAATAGAGTCAACCCTACTATAGGAGGAAGGGCCTGCAGTAAGAACTTACCATTTTGCAAGAGCTAAGGGTGAATGCTGTTCTGCAAGAGCTGAGGGCAAACGCTAAGGGCGAATGCTGAGGGAAAATTCTGTTCTGCAAGAGCTGAGGGTGAACGCTGAGGGCGAATGCTGAGGGAAAATTCTGTTCTACAAGAGCTGAGGGCGAATGCTGTTCTGCAAGAGCGGAGGGCGGATGCGCGCGTGATATCAGACGTTAATATAGCTATTGTGACGGATACGAAACAATAAAATCATTTTTATGTAGCGTGCATATAAGTTTCTTTTTTGTATTTTAGCGCGCATATAAGTGTCGTTATACCGACGGCGCAAAAGGCGTCGCTATTGCAACGAAGGCCTCCAAACGTCGCAATTACGACACTTAGACATTGTGTCGCACTTGTAGTCGTCGCAATAGCGACGCGTTGGGCCATAGTGTCGCCAGTGCGACATCTTCCTCCAAACGTCGCAATGGCGACACTTTTCTAAGTGTTCGTATTGCAACACCTTTCTATAAACGTCGGTATAGAGACGGTTTCGGGCGGGATGGAAAAAATTTGGGGAAATTTCCGACATTTGGTCAAAAGCGTCGGAACCAAGTGTCGGAATTTCCGCCAAATGTAGTAGTGGCAACATGCCAAAGCGAGCTGGGATGTCAGCCACCACGATGTCCATTACCACACTTTTTGCTGGGATTTGGGCCAAATTGAACACCAAATACTTGATCATTCCTAGGCATTTAACTCTTTTGGAATCAAATGAATAGAGGTCCTTGTATGGACGGGTGATTTGTAATCCTAGTTGTTCCATGACTGACAGAGGTAGTAGATTATGGGAAGCTCCATAATCTAACATACAGTTATGTAATAGCAGGTCATGAATCACTAGAGACACATAGAAGGGAGGAGTAGAAGCGTCTAATTCCTCAACATGTGGGCCAAATACAACCATGGGTCTTTCTTCTTGAAGGTTGATACTATCTAGGGTTAGTGCTGCTTCTGGAGGGAGCATGAAAGAGGTGACTTGGGATTGATATGCAGGTTGCTTCAACAGTTCAGTCAAGGGAACTGGGATTTTGACCTTCTCAAGTTCTTTTTGCAGAGTGAAAGTAGGAGAGGACTTATCTATTACAACCTCTTTTGACTCTTTATTTTCGGCTGAGGGTTTGACTTATTTTGACACAGACTTGGCATTAGGGGGAATGACTACTTTTGAAGAGGAAGGGATTTGATCATTAGACTGAAAAAGTTTGTTTAGAGGCTCCTTACCTTTGTCTGTCACCTTATGCATTGTTGACTCCTTCTGAGCAGGTGCTTCCTTCTGAGGTAGCTCTTCTTCTTGATCTTGAGTACGAGTCCTCTTCCTAGAAGATCTGAGGTCATATCTTCTATTGAACTGTGCTTGCATAAAATCAACAAATTGCTTACAATAGTGATAAATTTCTGAGTCTTTTGTGTCTCTAGAATTTTCTTCTCCTTGCAATGAGCACTCTTCTTTATCACTATACAAGAAAGAAAGATTTGCATCCTCCAGCTCACAGGCAGTGTCTTCAGTAGGACCATCCACTGGACCTTCCAAGTACAATGGGTGTGGTACCTGATCTTGTTGTTCCTTTAGTTCCCTTTGCAATATTTGCAGTGGTGATTTCCTATACTGAGGATTGTAACCTCTGTTTGGAGCATTCTGGAAATTCTTGGAGGCTGAATTTTTGGCCTCCAATTCAAGCTTGACCGGCTTACCAGAAAGGTTCTTAATCATTTTGTTCATTTCTTCAATTCTGTCATTAGCTGAGTCTTTATCTTGGTTAGAGGTAGATACCTCCTCTTTGCCCCTTCTTCTAGTATCTTATTCAGACTTTCCCTTTGATTTACCAGTGGAGGCAAAATTTGCCTCCAACTCTAGTGCATCTGTCTGAGCATCATCCAGGGTAGCAGGCTTTCTTTCTCTTAGAGAGAAACTGAATTCTGAGTCAAAGGATGCTACGAAAACAACTTTAGCAGCAGTTTGATAAGGTTTCATATCAACAGGAAGACTCAAATACAATTTATTAAATCTCTTGATAAATTCTGACACCCCTTCGTTATGTCTTTTCTTGAGTGTATTGAACTCAATAAGACAATGTCCATGATCTTTCTTCTCCCCCCATTTCCTAAGAAAAGTATCTTCCATTATTTCCCAAGTGGTAACAGAACGATCTGCCAATGTCTTAAACCATTTTCGGGCTTCACCATCAAGAGATTGGAAAAACAGCCTTAAGACTACATCTAAATGTTCCACATTAAATTTTTCTGCAAAAGAGAAGAAGACCTCAAGATGTTTTTGAGAATCAATCTCGTTTTCCCCATTGAATCGGGGTAAGATCTTCAGATAATCCTGTGGCATATCGTTCAACACTTGAGGTAATGCCACGAGAGCATATTTATTTAACAAGAAGCCTGGAACATTTGGCATTGGAGTGGGTGGAGGTAGTGCAATAGTTTGATGCGTAAAAGGAGGAGGAGGAGGTGGAAGTGGAGTATGAATAACAATAGGAATGTACTGGACAACAACTTGAGGTGTTGAGGGGAACAACGGTCTATTAATAGCAGATACTTCGGTGACTTCCTTGACCTCTTCGACCTCAAGAGTAGGGTGAAAGTTGTCTTTAATTCTGACACCTCCCCGGGGTGGACTATCTAAATAGTAATCGGTATCTCCCACAGTGGAGTCAGGACCTAGCACTTGGGCTACTTGAGAAGAAGAGGATGGAAAGTTTTCTACAAACAATTCAGGGATTTCAGTGTGGACTGATTTCCTTTCCCTCCAATTCCTCCTATGTATGATCTTTTCTAGGTCAGACACTGAGGGTGTCTTTGGCTGTGACGTATCTGACCTCATGTGTGGCTTACGAGGAGCCAGGATTGCAAGTAAATTTATCTAATAAACAAATGTGGAGTTGCCAAGGTGAGGGATCTACAACTCTCGACTCTCCATGCTCACCTACTTGAAGAGTGAATTAGGTTTTGTCGAGGCCCAGGGATTTAAATTTTCTCAACTTCATTCCCTGATAATGGTGCCAAAAAAATGTTGTTGTTCCTAGAGACAACCTTGAGTTGTGAAAGACCAGTGCCTAGGACATCTTTATATAGCAAGGAGCGTATGGTATAACAAGGGGAGTTATCAACAAAAGGCTCCCATGCTATCTCCTGTAAACAGGGAAATAAATTAGAGTGGGACCAAAACTTCCAGAAACTAGATGTAGGGAGAGAAATACTGCAGAGGCAATATGTGAGGAACTCAAATATAAAAGCATCAGACAATTCAGAGGAAACTTAATTTAAAGAGGACCGGTTTAGAAATACCTCACAGAAATAAATTATCAGAAGGTGTTTGCTGTGTATGAAAGATTAAGAGAATACTAGTTTTCATTGAGCTGATATCCAGATACACAATATCACCATGTAATGGGCTTACCAATTTAAGAATCCATACATGAAAATAGCGTTTTAAAAATAACCTCCCAAAGAAACTAATATAGCAGAAATATGGTTGAAGTGAATAGTGAAACAATATATCATGCCTGAGCCATATTTAAAGTGCTTGACTAATTCGAGCATGGGTATCAACTAGGATAAATCCACACCAAAAACCAGTGAGCCAGTCGCATTCCAGAAACACGATACAAGAAAGGCGGATGAAATGAAATGAACAATTAAATTAGCACATATAAGAGAAAGTTACACACTGTGAGACACCAAAGACTAGAATCCTCTTTAAAGACGAAACTCCTCCTCACTGAAACCCAATGGGCTCTGTAAATTCATATAAGAGTTTTTACAAAATGCATACAAAAATTCTTTCACTGCATAATTTTCTGATAAAATCTGGAACCCTCAACAATCTGTTCTTTAGGAGATTTATAGGAGAAAAAGAAAACTTAGTAAAGGAAGTCGATGATGAACATTTAATTTGCCTCATTAAGACAGGATGGCGAAAACGTGCACACCCATACTGCTTGATGACTCTGTAGTGCTGTATGTACTCTATGGCCTACTTTCTGAAATAAATGCACTGGGTGGAAGTCTCTTCAGGAACACGATATAGAAATAAAAACCACATGGGAACCCCGTCCTTTCCTAGAAAGAAAATTCTGCTGAAAAGAAACCTTGAGGGTTTTGTGTTATGTGCATTGTACCCTTCGTGTGATCCATGATGTCTTCGATATGGCACCTTTGCCTTCTAAACCCTGGATTAAGGCTTAAAATATTCAATGCTGGACGTTGAATTCGTCGATCATTCACTGATATTTCTTTGCCGCTCCATTAATGCTTCAATCTGCGAAATATGCGCTTTGAATGACTCTGGAGGGTTCGACAGAGTTTAACCTTGCTTCTTTAATGGAGGTCATGTCGTAACGGCTTCCTGGGCCTTTCTCCATAATTTTAGCCTCTCAAAAATGGTCATTTCCGGTGTTCTCTTCTACTGTAACTGAGACTGTGAATCATGGCGGTTTACTGCTGCTCGTACCCTGCAAAATAGACAAAATATTCAAGAAAAAAAATGCACGGGAAGGTGGATGCAACGGAGATAATGAGGATGCTCATGCAGCTCGGTGAAATGGTGGAAAAACGTAGCGGAATGGCAGAGAAATGATCTGGTGAAGGTTGGCGGAATGCAGAAAATTAAATGTAAAACCTTAGAAATCGGCCTTAGAATGAAATATATATAAGGGATGGGCGTGTGACGAACACACGTTGAATGGTGACGTGGCAGAGGACACGTGTCGATGGAAGGCAGGCAAGCAATCTGGACCGTCCGATCTCAAGAGGAGATCAACAGATGAGGACGCGTCGAAGGGCGACGGATTGGCGGGCCAGGGGTACGGATGCCTTGTGTTAACTTCCGTGCAGCTTCGAGGCGCGATCACCATTGGATGAGCAGTTATAGATCGGACGGCACACAATGATATCGCGCCGTGTCAACTGCCGAACGATAATGCGTGATGAGGGGGTGGTTTTCAAACAGTGGCGGAGCCACGTGTCGTGCGATGAGTGGAATCGCTCCGAAATGGAAAATACCGCCCACCCTCCAAAGGAGGTGCGATGGATACCACCGGTTTTTGAATAGTACTCAGGCACGGGGACCACCGGGGCGGGTGAACTTCTGACCATTGATTTGCGGGTTGATCGGATGGTGGACAAGCAATTTGAGGGATGAATGGAGTGAGCCACTAGCACGGTGCTGATCTGCGAAGACCGTTCGATCTGCACAGATTGACGATTAATACTGCGCTCGATCATTTGGTTGATAAACGTTCTCTGGGCTAGCGCTTGGTCTAGCGCCCTAGTCATGTGGAGGAAAAGATAAAGGGGGCTAGGCCTTATATATTTTCAAATGTGGGTTTTCGGCCTTTCATAATGTAGTTTGGGGGGTAAGAAATGGCAATGATAGGTAGAAAAAGGATTTTTTAGGGCTAAAAGAGGGGGTTTGAAAGGTTTAAGTGAGATTTCTTGTCAAAATTTTAATAGGGGGCTGACATGATCAACACCTGTGATGCCCCATAATTCAACTTCCTTTCCTTCTAAAAATAAATTCAAGAAAATTTCTTGAAAATTAAAAGCTATCGTCCCCAAAAATTGTAACCATTGTACTCCTAGTACAACATCAACACCTCCCATTTGAATGGAAAACATTGGAATATTCAATACATATTCCCCCATAGTTAGCTTGATATTATGAAATTTTCCAGAGCAATTTATAGTTCCTCCATTTGCAACCATCACTTGAAATTATGGTGCTGGGTATAGGAAACAATTCAATTCCTTGGCTACCTCACAATGAATAAAATTATGGGTACTACCAGAATCAATAAAAACTATTACCTTTTTCTTCTTGATATGTCCTTCTATCTAGAGAGTTTGAGGAGTGGTAATTCTTGACAATGCATTACATGATATGGTCAGACTCATTTCTTCTTCTTCTAGGGTTGGTTCCTGGTGTATATCCTCTTCTTTTGAAGTTTCTTGTTCATTTTCTTCCTCCTCTTCACAATCTATGTAAAATAATTTCTTCTCCCCACACTTATGACCTTTAATGTATTTGCTATCACAACTGTAGCAAAGCCCTTTTGCTCTTTTTTCTTCCAATTATTGTGGTGTCAACCTTGTAGGTCGTGGAATTCTAGGAGTAGCAACACTTCCATATTTATATATGTGAGTGGTAGGATTCCTTGTCGCCATAATTTTACATTCAATTTTTCTTGCCAACCTAAATGCCTTCTCCAATGAATTAGGTTCCCAAACGTGAACCTCATGTTGGATGTTTTCCTTTAAAGTCCCTATGAAGACATCCATCATGTGTTCCTATGGAATATTAGTTACCCTTATATTCAATTTTTGGAATTCGTTGTTAACACTGGAAAATCGTATAGCAGAAGATGACATTAATTAATGTCAGGAAAAAGGATTTACAGGGCTGGAAGACATTACAAAATCTGGAAATTATTTAAAAATTTCTAAGGTCTGAGGAAAATCAAATTTGAACTAGTCCTAAATTTTATTTGCATGCATAATCCTTTGTGAAGAGCGCCTTTCGCGCGCCTCTTTTCCCAATCTGCGTGCAATCCTGGGAGTGGCCAAATTTCACTATCCAGGACCACACAAAGCAAAGGACAAGTGATTCCTTACTTGAAGCCGCCTAAGGATAGCCACCAACACCTCCTTAGACACTATGTGAGCACACAATGGAATATTTGGAGCACACAAAGGAATCATGCCCCTCTCTTGGGTCACCATCCACAATGTACCAAGAGAGGGAAGGGAGGATTTGAAATCTCCTATATAAGACCACCATGAGATGAAGAATTTGTGAACACATTGTTATGCTGGACAAAATTTCCCAAGCAATACCAGAAGTGCGTGAGCCAGAGCTGAAGATATAGGGGACTCAATTTTTGGCCACCCAAAAAGTTCGGTCCAACATAGTAGAGAGAGATGGAGACTACACCAAGGCAAGCTTGGGATAAAAAAATCCTTGCATGGGGACCTAGAACCATTATCTAGGGGCCCTTTGGCAAGAGGGTAAATTTTCAGTCTTATTACTACCAATGCTCAATAAGAGGGGCCTATTGCGACTATTCATATTATTGTTGACGTTTGAATCTTTTTAGAGCTCATTTTTATTTGTTTTTAGTTTTTAGCTTAGATTTTAGTTTATATATGCATGCTATTTCTCTATCTAGTATGCTTATGATTCTAGCTTGTTCCACTAACTTGCTTAACTTCACTTCTTTCTCTGCCTATTACCAATAACTTAAGTGGGTAGACCACCACCCTTAAGTTTGTGTGATTTCGTACATACATGCACCAAACACACTACAACAGGATTGGTGACTCCACTAATGTTTATTACCAAGTTTATGTGGTTGTGCCTTTTTTGCAGAGACCTTTGTCTGTGCTGTGGAGTGGAGCTGAATCTCCCTTGATTTCTCTTGTAGTCCCTAGTTCATCCCAAGTGACAGGCTGAAGGAGAACAACTCCAAAAAAATATCTTGCAGGAATTTGCACGCGTTTTCTCCTCACAGACACGCAGGGTGCGCGTTGAGAGCTGACCCGTCCACACACAACGCGCGTGTCTCGGCCTTTTGCGCACAAAATACAAAATGATATTTTTCTCCCTGATTTCTGTCTTTTCTCTACTTGTAAAGTGCTTGAAAACCCCTAATGCACCTTCCAGCACTGGTTGTGGTACCCCACATCTTGTTAAAGCTCTCTCTTAGCTGCTTTTTGTAGGCTTAGTTGATTTTTTCAAAGTTCAAACATAGTTTAAGTAGGGGGGAAAATAGCTTGCATTCCAAAAAAAAATTATGTTTTCAAATTTTGGTACTTACACACCTAAATAATAGCCCAAGTAAGTGGCCCAAGACCATGCATGCATAGCTAGTTTTCTTTTTTCTAGTGTAAAAGTTTTAGTTTAATTCAATTTTTGCACTAGGAATTTCGGGACTAGGATTGAATTGTTTATAGAAGAGCAAGTAATCTCTGCTACCTTTGCACCCTCCGGTGATCCCAGGTAAGCACATGAATGCTCCCTATTCACAATTTTCCATCTCTCTAGAGTTTGTCACATAGATTAACTAGGAAAAATAGAAAGCGACCCATTATTCGCATATGTTTTTCGTTTGAGCGAGGAACAATAAAACATAGTTTAAATTGAGTATTTTGTAAAGGATCATTGATATCCACACGTTCAGACTATATTGTGATTTTCCACTTTGTGTTCACACACAGTCACCCACTAAGCGAAGCAAAGACACCTTAAACTAACTTAACCAAACTCACTAAATTCTCCCCACAGGGGCCACAAAAGAATTTATAGATTAAGTTAGGATCAAGGAGGTAGGCATCCCATAAGCTGCCTTTATCATACTTCATCTTCAAACATAGAATTTGTGTGTTTAGGGAGCTTCAAATCCCCTTATCAGCCCACAACAAAGAAAATCTAAGCGTGACAGAGATCTGTTTCAGAGGGTGTTAGGCTTAGGCGCAGTGCGGGTAGGTATCAGTCAGGGCTACCTGACTTGGCTGATACTCGGTAATATTAGCTGACTACCAAGAAGCCCAAGACTCGAACGCTCACGTGGGACGGTGGTTCTTAGTGGAAAAAAACTAGGGCAACCTTTTCCCTATAGGAGACGGTGCAGGAAAGCACTAGACTTGATACCCTTACCTTGGTGGATTTTCTTCGACTGGCTTAGGGCGCCGCTAGCTCTTATGGGACATTGTGCCAGCACTCACAAGAAATATTCTCAAGGTCGAGTTACATTTGAGTGTGTGAGGACGAATAGGTCTTCTAGGATTTTGAGTATCATATGCAAACCAACAAAAACCAATTTTTTGATTTCTTGATCACATAGATTAATTTAAAGGGAAATTTATCTTATTTTTTTCTTTGTTTTATGAATGTGATATAAATTTTTCTTTGATCATAGACTCTATCCTCTCAAATTTTTCCAAAACCCAGACCTAGTCGACACCAGGATGGACCCAACAGGACCTCATTGATCTAGGCGTCTTTTGTACCTCCCCTCATTACTAGGAGGGGTTCCAGGTCTTTCACCATTCAGGCATTAAAGATGAAATTCTGCCACCACTATTGGTTCGTCCTTTATTGTGGCAGTCGTAGTTGGGAACCCTAGCCGGTCTCCCAACACCACACCACACACCACTCCTCCCACAACCCCTAGGGGTAGAGGAGTCTGTCCATCGTGAAGCCAGCCGAATACACAAGAACGTATGTCGCAGACTAACCCTCTTCCTAACCAGAACTTTGTGTTTTCGCACATTGCAATGGCATCAACCTCCCAGTCACCTTTATTAGCTTCGTTGAATATACCTTATTTAACCAAGATGATGAACTACCCAATCGGACACGATCCTACATGGCTTCCCATGCCCACAAAGCTCCCTTCGGATATTCCAAAATTCTAAGGCAAGAAAGCGAAAGACCCAGGTAATCATGTCATGACCTTTCACCTGCCGTGCTCATCGAAAAATATCACTAACGACACTATTCGATTGAGATTATTTCAACACACTCTTACAGGAGTAGCCGCGAAGTGGTACATGGAGCAACCCTCATCTTCACATGGAACATTTAGCGCCCTCGCTATTGCGTTCCTAAAATATTTTCAGTTACCCATTCACCATGATTCCAGAATGGAATTACTGACACATTTTAGACAAACCCTCGCAATCCACATCTCGGACCATCTCCATGAATGGAGGCGGCGTCTTAGTTTATGTAAAGCTAAACTCGACGACCGAGTTCTCTTAGATCTATTCCTGAAAACTCTTATGGCAGAGATTTCAAAAGATGTGGCGCAAGAGAAGCCCACATTCGAAGAGGACGCAATCAGCAAAACCTAACAGCTTGAGCTGATTTTTACGCAGTCAGGATACATTTATAACATCCTGCCTATCGCCATGCACCTGCAAACTTATCAAGAATTTCCAGGCACGTTTAAATCTGCAGACGGACTAATTGGTTCATTGACCCAAGGTTACCTAGGCAGTAGCAGTCAAAACCTTGGTTACATATATAGTTCTACATAGAATGTACCTCAACCTGGTTTTCAAAGTCATCATATGCGTCCTTGAAATTTGACCAATAGGGCGCCATTGTATCACCAGGGAGGACCTTATGCTCCGGATTAGGGGCATCAATACGCAGAAAGAAACACTGACGGAAGAGCGCACCTCCAATAGCTAGGTGCAAACCAGGGACTGCGTTATGCTTAGTCCCCAGCACACGACCCACCTATGCAGACCAATGCACAGGTGAACTTTGTGCAACCGTCCCATAAATAACCACACCAATAAAACTAGGAGAACTACCTTCCTAATGTGGTAAATAAAAAATACAAAAACAAGCCAAAAGGGAACCGTGGACAGGGGGACAGCAACCAACAATGCCCACCACGACCCCAGGCAGGAGGCAACTCCAACCTGATTCAGAACCAGGAACCGAGCAATGCCCAATGGTATAGAAAAAGGCCACCTCTTCGAACAAACCATTCATGTTCGATATGTGGTGAGCACATGGGATTCACTCAATGAACGTGTGACATATCACGTGCGTTCATGACATACTAAAAAATACCCCTAATATGACTACATATTGGAAAATACCTCTAAAAATCACATTCTTTAACCCCCTACCAATATGCACCCAATACACCTTCCCACTTTAAAAAACCTCTACCTTCACTCGATATTGTAGGTATCCATTTTTTCATTAACATTTTTTATACCCCTTTATATTTTTTCATTAACTTTAAGCTCCCTTTTTTATACCTGTCAATATAAAAACCATTTACCCCCTATATATCCTCCAATATATTATGTCATTTTTCCCTCAATATATATCCCCCAATATGAACCCACGTGGTATGGTATTTCTCCCCAAGTGAAGCCCCTGTGGTGGTGAGTATGGTCACTATACTCACTATTGTCATGACCTCCCTAAGCTAATGAAGCTACAGAGTAACCGAGGACAAGGAGGATCTTCCCAACAACAAGCTGTTATGCAAGAACCTTTCCCCAATCAAGGGACGGTAAGCACTCAACAGCAAAATATAGATGACTACGAGAAACATAGCCATGAAATCTACATGACTGGAAAAGAGATGTTTTTCCAAACACGGAATTGCAACTACGACACCCCACCAGACACCAACACGTCAGGGGAAAGTACTAGTGCACCGACTACAACTTTGACTATTTCAAGGATGCCTTTAGAACCATTGCCAAATATGGTGAAGGGACCTAATAGGAGAGAAGGAAAATACTCCAAAGCAGCCCATAATTATAGCATCGTGGACGATTCAGCACAATCTCCTACTGCTATGTCAGCTTTGGAAGTATTGTAGTCATGCCCAAAACAACGGAAAGCCCTACTTTCCGTGTTAGGCGATATTGACCCTGTCGATACACGCCTAATGGATTTGGACTTAGACAAAGCCACCCCTATGCTTCCTTCCATGGTATTCTTCCAGATACCAGTATCGGTGCAGAATATCACTATTCACCGATGTGTCATTGACGAGGGTGCATCCACATGCATCATGTCCAAAAAAATTTGGCAGAAGTTAGGTTCTCTTGAACTAAAACCCTTAGTCATCACGCTTCGACAATACGACGGCCGTCCTTCGACCCCCATCGGCCTCTACCAAAACGTCCCGGTCTACTTAGTCGAAAAGATGTTCCACATAAACATTGACGTCTTGGATGCTCACCTGGACTACAATATACTCCTTGGATAGAGTTATATATACGCCATGTCTGCCATAGCCTCCTCTGTCTTTCGCATTATGATGTTCCCCCATGAGACCGCATCATTACTCTATACCAACTGACGCATAGTGAGAAGCGACCCCTTAAAAACACTAATTTAATTCTACCCTATGTAGATACATCCTTGAATGCTCTCTCACGGTACCAAAAATATGGCCCTGGCCAGTTCAAACCATCATTCGTTCTAGGGTCATTCTTAGGAGATCCTCCCATAATCCCTAATTCATCGTCTGATGTCATAGGGGCTTTGGTGTGCATGATGTCCACCTCAATCACCGAAGCAAGTTAGGACATGGACACAAGAAGTAATGGCACCAATTCATCGGCCACGGTAGCCTCTATAGCCTACGCCGCCTCCCAAACCCCTTTCCTCTACCCCCCAGCTGGCTTCGTCTCCCAGCAGGTTTTGACAACACTGGTATTACCCAACATATCGTTAGCAATCCCAGTTTGGTACCTCGTTCCCCCTGCAAGAACAGGAGCCACCCATGTTATTGCCATAGGATTGAAGCCCCTCAGTCCCAAGGAGGCCCCACTCATCCAAGAAATAATCGAAACCACCCCTGCAAAGGAAATTCCCATTGCAAAACCGGTGGTTACGGCTAAAAAAACAAAGAAGAGGAAAGAAGATGGTCACCCCCGTTGTTCAATGGGAATCACCAGTCTGTGCCATATATGACGTAATAGGTCACCCTACCCATATCTGTCTAGAGCTGGATGAATTAAAACCACTCCTTGGATCTGAGACAGACATCGCGACGTCATGTTCCCGTAAAATCGAACCTACCACCAAAGGTAAAGGCAAAGCTCTCCGCACCAATCATGCATGCGCCCTCTGCAGCAACTACAGGAACTATACCCATCATTGCCCAGAGATCCTGCGATATAGGGACGCCTTACACGCGATTGAGAAATCCTATCAAGAGGATCCCTCCACCTAGGCATGAACCTCGTACCATCCTATACCTACGGGAGGAACAACGAAGGGCACAAGAAAGACCCCCAGTCATGCCAGTTATATGTTGCACACTATGCGATGAACATGCTCACTTCCTCGAGGAATGCACAACCCTGGAATAGCCCTGGAACTAATCCATAGATGGTATCCTATAGAAAGAGTTTACTACGTTGGATTGCAGGCAACACAATTCACATGTCTGTTATGCGCTGAAAATCACATTTTGGAGAATTTTCACTATATCCCCCGATTCTGACTAGCCCTTGCTAGCTTGCGCTCCGCCATAGTCCACCTCTCCCAAGAAGATGGTATTGATGCGGAGTCCATGGACAGCTCTACAACCCAAGAATATGTGACGAGTAGATCCATCATGTTCTTGTCTGTTGAAGAGCGACTGATCATGGAACCCCTAGTTACCCCTAACCGCCCTCCAAAGAGAAGACCAACATGCACATTATGCAAAACACCCAATCATGCAGTCATCCATTGTCCTGATTTAGCAGTGTTACGATGGTGGTTCCCTTCCAAACCTCAAACTGACCATGACAGAACCCTCATATCAAGGATATTTTCCTCATATGTCAAGGCAATCATTATGAGCGACACTATACTTATGCCTCGCAACTTCGTCCCACCATCGACATGATTCACACCATAGAGAAGAGACATTATGACCTCCAGGAATGGCATAAAAAGTACATTTCCTGGTCAATGTCCCCACCCCCACAGTGGCATACCAGGAAAGCTAAGACAACACAGAAACCAAGCATGACCCCGACCAAGCCTAGGATAACATGCAGACTATGCAACCTGAATGACCACTGGGTCAACCAGTGCAGAGAACTGAAGCACCTCACAAAATTTTTTTGTATAGTCTCTTCTCTCCCTCAAAAACTTCTCTCTAGCCAAGAGAAAATCATGCATACCTATTGCCAAATTTTTCACACTTTCACCATACGATTAAATGTGTACACCTCCCCAAGCTAAGAGAGGCAAGAAAAATGTTGAGTCTACACTCCCCCAAAGAGGTAGACACACCCAAGCCAACAATATAGAAATGGAAATAGAAGACAACCTCTTCTACAACAGACCCTTTCCAAGCATCCACATCAGGAACAACGAGTAGTGTAGAATCTCACACAATCTACTCCGTTGGCACATTGATACCATGCACTATCTGCACAGGCCAAAATCACACACCAAAGGTATGCCCGCTAATGGAAACATTCATGCACCTCTAGGGTATGCGCAATTTCCACCTACCGGAAATTAACCATCCTAGAGAGGAACCTAACTTTGCACTCATGCAGAATCCCATTACGGAGATTCTTCCCCCCCCCCCCCCCCCGAATGGCAATGACACGATCCACCATATACAATTTATATCATCACATATCGGAAATAGGATCACAACCACCCCCACTTCCCAGGATTTCCACCCCATTCCTATCACAAAAGCTCAAGGTACCTTACAATTTTGCATTGATTTCCGTAATATACCAAATTTACATGCCACCATCGAACTACTTGATGACACCCAGCCTCTAGAGCAGCACCTACTACAACTAGAGCTTGTCGATGAAAGTCAATGATAGTCACTGCAACACAATGAGGCCCACAAGAAAAGGGTAAAAGCATCGTTTGACTGCCACATCACCCCTGCTCATTCACTGAGGGAGAGTTAGTCCTCCGCTACGATGTCGCAAAAGAAGCCCTAGGGCTAGGAAAGTTCGAAACCTTGTGGAAAGGACCCTACATCATCAAACATTGCGTCTGACAGGGGGAATACATATTGACGGAACTGGACAGGACCTGCCTCAATAACCCCGTTAACGGCCTTTACCTCAAAAAATTCTACCCATAAGGGCCAAGACGGCCCTTCCCTAGAGTGAACGTACACAAAACCCCACCACTCAAACTTTTTGACCAAAAGACTTGTTTAAAAAGCGCTCAAAAGTGCCACCATGGAACACCAACCTGAACCCTATTTCAGATTTTCTGATGGAGCATCACGATGGTCTCAAAGTTTAGCTGCAGCTTCCTAAGTAATCTACCACCCTGACCGATCACCACTCCATTCAAACGACGTGTGCATCGAATTAGAATAAAAAAAATCAGACAGAATATGATGCCGTCATCGGACTTATGTGCGATGCCCTCATCAGGGTATACGCCATATGCATATCTACCTCGATTCCCAGTTAGTAGTGTCGCAGTTAAACCAAACATTAGAGACAAGAGATACACATTTGTTTAGAAAATATTTGCATGTCAAAATATTAAGCGGACAATTTGACTATATCACATTCACACATGTACCAAGGAATCAAAACCAAACAATTGATCGCATAGCTAACAATATCCTAAACTGGAATGCATATCGAATAAATCATCATACATAATAAACCAAAAATATAGATATCCATCAGCATAACATCATACATAAACCGAAATAGGTGACACATCATGTAGAGCCGCAAAACATATATCTCATATATATATATATATATATATATATATATATATAGAAAACGTCCGAGTAAAAAAACATTTTGCTGACCCAACTGCCAGCCCAAAGATACAAAAGTCATCAAAAATAAGGGAAGCATCCTTATAATGGGTGATTTCCCTGTGTACAAAAATACTCTAGGGAGGTGCCCCCTGGATCCACCACTGCTCCCCGTACCACCACTGGAGTTGTCGTCAAAACCACAATCGCCACCCGACGTAGAACGGGCTGATAGTACCTCTCGCGGGCCATCATAGTCTCCAACCAAACCTCCTTGAAGTCATCCATGAAACCCCGAGCAGGCATCCCCTGGGTCAAGCAGTCCACTTGGCCCCGGAAATCCTCAAGGATTGACACTTGAGCTATCAGTTCTACAATACAAGCATCTACCGCACCTACGCGAGCCACTGTCGCATTGGCACGAGCTCGCTCGACCGCAATCTCCCCTAGGAGTACCTCCTCCCTGATCACCCCTAGGTCATCGTATAGGATCATGGCCGACCAACCGAGCCACGGGGCGACCCACCTCGCCAACATCTGCACGAGTAACCAAAATGATATCAATGTCACTAACAAAACACACAAGTAAATGTATACTCAAATAAACACAGAAAACATACACAGCATACCTGTGGGACCCCAAGCATAACCGAAGGGGAGACCCATGTCTGGAGCCCCCCAGAAGTCCATCCTCACATATGGGTATGGTAGGAACATCTGCCATTAGGGGAATTTTGAGGTCTAAAATGGGCCTCCTAAGGAAAATGTACAATCAAAATTCACATTATGAGAACCAAACACATTTTAGGGGATGACATCATCCCTAATGGTGGAGGTGGCATTGCTTGAGTTAAAGGTACTTACTTGTCACATTGTCAATGGTGGATAAAAACTCATGGTTAACCATGGTAGTGCTGTAAGTAATTTTAAACTCATAAATTACTCATAATAAATGTCATTTCACACTTTTTGAATAAAATATTATTATTGTCATTTCATATTTTTTGAAAGAAACAATGCATATCCCTACACAATCTTCATGTGTTTACACATTTTTCAATAAATATTATATTTGTATATTTTCAAATATTTATTTATAAATCAAATCAATTCAATATGTAATATAAAATTGATACATAAAACAATATATTATATTATTTTATTTTTATATAGTATATTAATTACATGTTATTATATAATTTAAATAATAGTATATTCTATAATTAAGAATTTATGAATTTATATTTATATTTTATTTTAAGTTATTTAAGTACAAAGGGCAAATGCATTAGTTGTGCAAGGATAATGAATTTTTCTTGAAAATATCATTCTTATTTATAGTTACATCAGTACAATTTTTTTATTATTTTTATTTTGGTACAACTTTTGAATTGAATTTAACCATGGTTACATGGATTTTGGTGCAAAAAGTGAATTGCAAATTCATAAATATTATTTTATTGGTTTAGCTATTATTTTATTATCTCCTTAGGAGGTCCATTTTAGACCTCAAAATTCCCCTAATGGGGTTGGCTTCGAACCAGGCCTCTGTCATGGCGTTCCAATAACACCCCACCATGACACCACTGCCTCGCAGCATCACAGAAGCCCATATCCTCATCTGAGGTTGCCGTGGCCCCCCAAAAGGCACTGCCACTACTGGCCTCAGCAACACTACCCTCTCGTACATAATGTTGCATAAGATACAGGCATACGCAGATGAATTAGATCCATGTTTTACCTTGTTGAGTTATGACACCATCCTGTCAAACTAGAGATGGGCAAAGTTGAAAAAATGCCCGGACCTTAACCAACGCATCACTCCAATTTGTGGGCCTGATGCGCGATGTGGAGAAATCGACCCTGCCAGTCGCACAATCACTTCCAGAGCACATCACTCTACCAGATCTGTAACTGATGCAATGCTTATGCACCCCTCTGTAAGAGGCGCCCCACCGCAGTGGCATATTCGAAATCTCTCCAAGTCCACTCTCCCAGTAGGGAGTGGATATCTCAGTACCTCACCCTGAGGCAGTAACCCAGTCACAAAGTAAAAATCCGTCTCGAGACGGATGACCAGGTGCGTCCCCCGCAACACGAACATGTTGCGCCTCCTGCGCCAATGATGGATCACATAACGTAGCAGTCGATCCTACGACCGAAGAAGCTCGTTCTTCGCGAACTTCAGGAATCCTTATAGCACCATATGACGGCGCACCCCAACATCATCAGCTAGCTTAGTACGGAGCTCAGGCCAATCCCACTATCTCCACAATAACCTGTCATCAAAACAGGTACCCATCAATATAGAAAAAACACAAAAATAGGAAAAAATGAAAAAATATTTTCTACCTCGGCCTTGCATGCCTGTCCCTCAGACACGCGCGCTTAGTGCGCGCCTGTATTTTTCATAGGGATGCTTAAGGCGTGCTCAAAAAGGGGAAATGAGGGCATTAGTGCGCTTATCCCCTGAAAAGCGCACAGGGGGCACGCTTTTTCCCTGATCGTCCATGCAATCTAGGGAAAAAAAACACCTAGAATCCATACAAACAAAGTTTGTATGGACCCTGACACCATCAAACAGAAAAAATTTAAGTGCAGGACGTCATGAATATTACCTGGGCATGATATCGCGAATCCCTAGTACTCAGGCTGATCGCAACGGCAAGAAATGCTACGCAGAATCCTCTGACCTCTCAAAAACTCAGCAAGTACAAATGAATTGAATTAGGGCCATATCCGCCTATATATCGCCCTTTCCAAAAACATTGGAGGACCATAACAAGAGATCAAAAGGTTCGTTCTCCGAACCGTAAGTTGCGCCACAATCAGCACTCCATGATGAACAGAGGCGATGCCCTCTCTCATCTTCTTTTCTAAAGCTCATGACTTTCAATAATATTTGATAAAGAAGATGATTTCATTTGAGGTAGTTGTTTTTGTAGGAAAAGCTCGCAAACCATCCACAATGTTATCTCCTGAAAGTTCCAGAGCAGGTATCATTCTACCCCCAGCACGATAGAGTCCCAGTAAACTCTGCATATCCTGACATCATTTCTCCTTTAGAAATAAAGCATAGGGTCTTCACATCCGAATGTGTTTATCATCACCTCACCCTGCACATGATAAACATCTGCGTTGGTCGATAGAGCCTCTCCTCCCTTGTGCTTGTCACCCACAGTAGACCATATATCACAACAAAAGTGATGCCATGACCATACCACTCCAGTCTAGGAAGCACCTCATGCCCATCCATTCACCATGAATAAGGTCAAGTTTACCATACAAGCTAAAACCCCCTCCCCGAATGACTAGGTTGTACAAGTAGATCAAGAGCGCATCACCGCGCCTCGCATTTGGCCCACCATACCTCCACCAACATAATCCCATTTTCGATACTTTTTCATCCACTTCATCAATCCCGCACATGAGACCAACCAATGAGACCCCCACCCTCAGCAAAACACCTTCCTCACAACATCACTGGGCGAACACTTTCATGTTTTGGGGTACCCGTCTTTGTGTTTTGTACAAACCAAACCCCATTATTTTATTCTTTTGGTAAGTGTACAAAGACCCTGAACGGTGCATTACGTCCTTCACCCTCTCATTTCATCTTTTCTCCCATGGCAGCAGTCCTGAGAAACCTTGGTCAGAGTATTATACCCCCACACACACGCCATCATGACATTCATAGCCAGTTTATACCCACCCTGGAAGTCCTACAGACTCCAGGGATTTCTCCATCAGAAATAACTATGACTGCCGCCAAGCTTCTTAGTAAACTCTGACCTTGGGACAATGAATCTCCATCATCATTTTTCAGTCACCCCTTGCCTAGATTCCTATGTTAAACCCATCCCATCCAGGTCCATGACCCCTTATGTCAACGACTCCCCGTTCGGTTGAGGCTTCCTTTTTGTCTACTTCGACATCTATTTTCCAAAAAGGAAGTTGTACCTTGGATCACCCCTCTCCATACAAGGGGCATCCTCAGGTGGCACTGTGGGAGACATCATTGTCCACAGATGTCATCGATCCTCCTAAAATTTGACTGCAATTTTTTTTTTCATGTCAAGATGGTGTCGTACCTTACAACCATTGCACTTTGATCAAGTCCGTCAAATGCCCATGCCTCGATAAGTGTCTCTGTTAACAATGCTTACACGAGAAGGTACCAACCAACACCTATGTGTACAATGCGTAGCTATTTTCCATACCAAGTTTACGCATATGGGTACCACATTCCACCTATTGTCAAAGAAAAAACTCCCCTTAGGGCATTAGCACTCGTCGTCAGCAACCACGAGATCACTACCATATCAGTGATACCGACATAATATGTATCTGTCAAAATAAGTTTGTTTAACTGGCCATAGCATCACGAGCATGGGACATGCCCGCCTCATAGAAAATTTGTATATGTATTGCAAATTGTATTTGCTTACAGGGATCCCCTAGGACATGGTCATTCTTGGAACCGGTGCAGGGTGTTTTCAATTCCAAGCTTCACGCAAGTCTCTTTCTCTCTCTACGAACGATACAGGAAAGAAACTATAATGTATTTCAGCTATACAGTTCTTCCTAGACCTCACACATTAGGGGGAAACTGTTAACACTAGAAACTAGTACAGGAGAAGACAACATTAATTAATGTCAGGGAAAAGGATTTACAGGGCTGGAAGACATTACAAAATCTGGAAAGTATTTAGAAATATCTAAGGTCTGAGGAAAATCAAATTTGAACTAGTCCTAAATGCTATTTGTGCGCATAATCCTTCGTGAAGAGCGCCTTCCACGTGCCTTTTTTCCCGATATGCGTACAATCCTGGGGGTGGATAAATTTCACTATTTGGGACCACACAAAGCAAAGGACAAGTGATTCCTTACTTGAAGCCGCCTAAAGACAGCCACCAACACCTCCTTAGACACTATGTGAGTACAAAATGGAATATTTGGAGCACACAAAGAAATCATGCCCCTCTCTTAGGTCACCATCCACAATGCACCAAGAGAGGTAAGAGAGGATTTGAAATATCCTATATAAGACCACCATGAGATACAAAATTTGTGAAAAAATTGTTATGTTGGTTGTAATTTCCCAAGAAATACTAGTAGTGTGTGAGCCGGAGCTGAAGATAGAGGGGACTCAATTGTTGGCCACCCAACAAATTCAATCCAAGATATTAGAGAGAAAGGGAGACTGCACCGAGGCAATCTTTGGATAAAAACATACTTGCATTGGGACCTAGAACCATTGTCTAGGGGCACTTTGGCAAGAGGGTAAAGTTTCACTCTTATTACTACCAACGCTCAATAAGAGGGGCCTAGAGCCACCGTTCGTATTATTATTGTCTTTTGAATCTTATTAGAGCTTTTATTTTATTTTTATTAGTTTTTAGTTTAGATTTTAGTTTATATATGCATGCTATTTATCTATCTAGTATGCTTATGATTCTAGCTTGTTCCACTAACTTGCTTGACTCCACTTCTTTTTCTGCCTGTTACCAATAACTTAAGCGGGTAAACCACACCCCTTAAGTTGCTGTGATTTCGTACCTAGGTGCACCAAACACACTGCAAAAGTCCTCAATGTTCTCTACCACTAAACCCTTTTGTTTGAGAATTATCAATTAGCTAAAAAAATGTTGCTCTTTGTATCCTCATAATGTGCTATCATTTCCTCCATAAAAATTGACCAAGTGACAATTTTTTTTATGGGGGCAAAGCCATCGATAGCATAAAAATGTAATTTTTTCTAAATATAAAGTTGCAATGCATAACTTTTGTCTATTCTGCAAATTATTGATATCAAAATATTGCTCCATCTGTAGTATCCATGTTACAGGATCCTTGCCATCAAACTTCCTCATATCGATCTTTGGAATATGGTGGGTCTTCCATCCAACATTAGAGTTTTAAAAATCACGATTAACATTTATTTTTTTCTCATCATGAGTTTCAGCTACTATCATTTCGCCATTAGGAAACATTTCTTGTATCAACTTTGTCAAACCTGCCATGTCTGCTTTTAGATCATTCTTCACGTTTTCTATTTTTTCAGCGATCTTAGCTTCCATGTTATCCATCTTAGCTTCCATGCTAGCTTCCATGCCAGCTTCCATGGCATCCATCTTAGCTTCCATGCCATTCTTTAAACCATTCATCTTATCTTCCACGCCTTTCTTCAAACCATCCATCCTAGTTTCCACACTTTTCTTCAAAAGTTCCATTTCATTTCTTGTTGCTCTTTGCAAGAGCGAAATTTGGTGCACTTGCTTGTGTAATTTTGATATGTCATGTTTCACTTCTTCGTCTTCATGAGTCATAGTAGATCCTTTTGAAGGCTTCATGGTCGTTGAATTTTTTTTTAGGGGGTAGTTTTAGAACCCAATACTGATATCTATTCTACAATATGCCCTTGGGATCAATTCAAATCGATTCTTCAAACAAGGCTTATGCAATTTGAAAAAAATTACAAACCTTTTTCTTGCTTTTGAGGAGATCGATATTGAAACTGAATTATCTCTATGATTTTGGATCTTCAATATCTAAAATTCGGTTTTGTAGTAGCCCTCTAAATCTTCTTTCAAATGCCACAGGTTTGAATTGATTTGGATTCTTCAAGGCAACGTTGTGCCCAATCTCCCACAATGACCTAATTATGGATTGATTCAGTAGAACGAACTTGTAAGACGTACCACATGTCACTGTTTCCTCCTTTGGCTCTGAAATTAATATACAGGAGACTACATTCTATGTACTTCCGGCTACTTTTTAAAAAATTCCAATCTGATCTCAAGAGAGAGAGTTATGGATATTTTCCCACATTCACCTCTTTAAGATAAAATTCAAGAGCCTGAAAAAGCCCTAACTTACACAGATTATATCTCTGCAAATATTGAGAACTAAGATCTAAAATTTTTACACGACATTGCTCAGGATTTCGGGTTTTCTTTGTAAAACTTTCAGCTTCTTCACCTTCATAGAGATAAAGTTATAGTGGAAATTCCACATTGACCTTTTTAGGTGAAATTCAGGAGCCTAAAAAAAACCCTAAAATCCACAGACCATATCTCCGAAAATATTGCGAACCAATATCTGAAATGTTTACAAGACATTCCTAAGGATCTCGGCTTCGCTCTATAAAACTTTTAGCTTCTGAAACTTTGTAGAAAACAATTTATAGTGAAAACTCCATGATGGCCTATTTGGAGTAGCGAAACCCTATAATCCAAATCTTTGATACCAAATGTTATGAAACCAGCTCCAAAAATAGAAGAAAAGAGAGATCAATGCCTTAGAAGTAAGCCATTTTGAGGGGGAAACCTCCTTTACATTACATAAATGAACCATTCTTGGATGATATAAATGACAAAACCTCCTTCTATATATAGGAGTCCATAGGGTCACAATATAATCCTAGTTGACCTAACAATAATAATGTAAGGGCACAATAATAACAATACTGTGGTTTCATGGGTACAACAATAACAATAAGGGGGCTACACTAACAACAACACGGGACTACACTAGTAATATAGGGACCTAACACAATATAATCCTAGCCGACCTAACAATAATAATGTAAGGGCACAATAATAACAATATTGAGGTTGCAGGGGTACAACAATAACAATAAGGGGGCTACACTAACAACAACAAGGGACTACAATAGTAATATAGAGACCTAACAAACACCCATGCATTCTGGTGGAAGGTTGCTCCTTTATATGGACGTCGACATATCATTTTTTATGTTTGACCACAACTAGACTTTAAAGATTAATATCGAGACAAGTAGTCATTAAGGGGGTGTGTTGGAAAATTTAATTCTTACTTATCTTCATTGTGATTCTTTCTATCGAGAGGAGTATGTTCCTATTATGTTTCCTAGATTAGTGTGTGGTTGAGAGATTCTCTCAACAAAGTGATTGTGTGTTCAAGATAGTTTCCTATCTTGAGACAACACTTCATGTATTTATTGGTAACATTATTTGATTAATGATGATATATATTCCCTTATGGAAATTTAGCAAAGCTATCATATCATAAGTAGACAATGCAACTTAGAATGGTGGTGAAACTTCCTAATACAAGTGGATAAACCTAAAAGGTAGAAAATATATATAATAAAACATATGTACAGGGAAATATGATGCTTGGATGACAACTTGAAGATCTATATATAAAGAAAAATTAAAATCCTTTGACAATATGGTTGTAAAAATGGCTTTGGGACAAACATCTTGCACACATTTTCTTACTTCCAAAAATAAACTTTCTTCTTAATATTCCTCAATACTCTATAATATTTCCTCAAGTTATGTGCATGGTTTAAATTTCCTTTAATTGAATCAAAATTATCTTTCCCTCCCCACTAACCTTTTAAGTTATTCTTACAATAATTTTAATTCTTCTTCATGTCAACCAAATTGTAATGATTGCATCGATTTCATTTCACTTTAATAGGGGGCATGATTATGTGTCAAATAGAAAACACATCTCCATGTACAAATCTAACATTAGTTATTTGCTTAAAAAAAAACTACAAATTTATGAGAAAATTAATAAGGATTTGAGGATGTACCTTTTAATAGGAAGAAAACCAGCTCTCATATCCCCTTCAAGGTTATAGATGATAAATACACCACTAACGTAGATGTCAAATTCACCAAAATAAAAATCCATACCTAATGGGGAATCATCTATATTTTTACACTTAATCAAGTTTCTTCACCATAGATTCTAAATCTCACACATTCATGAGTAAGGTTTCGACCTCCTTATATAACCTTGGTTGAGAATTCATTAATGTACGGACATGAATTCCCGTCTTCCGTTTCCCTTTTCATCCCTTTAAATTTATATATTTTAAACGTTAGAACAACATAGAGTCACGCCAATCCCATGGGTCGATTCATTTTAGGAATTGTCTAAGCTAACTTTTTTTTTAGGCTTCCAAATGATTCACTCTAGGAATTGTCTAAGGTAACTTTTTTTTGGCATCCAAACTAATCTCCTAATCTAGTTCATTCATTGATTCAGGGATTGGATAGTCTAAATTAATTTTGATCTAAATTTACCGGTTATGATAATGATAACGTGTAGTGGTGTATCGCTATAAATAATTTTTGTTCTACATTAATACTTCCAGCTTTATTTGTCCAGCCATATTTTATATGATGTTGCAATATATTCCAAAATTATTTAGTCACACTTTCAAGCGAACAACCAATACTACTTAGTTCACCTCACAAATAAAAGACATAATAAACAGTAATTCATGTTCTAGACGGCCACACAAATAATCACTAACGAAGAGACACTAACCAAATTACAACATTGTAATGACTTTACTTTTTATTTTCCTTGCTATAAAGAAAGAGAGTTATAACGTATAGTGATTTGGTCCTATAAGGGACACATATAAGGTACGGACTCGATACCCTCTTTAATTGACTTACATTATTATGGAAACCTTACATTTCATTGTTCTGAAAAACGCAACAAGGATAATAAATGTGGGAAATCTAATATTCGTTCGTTTTTTTTCGTTATTAATCGTTTCATTCCGAGTGAAATGAACATTTGAGTAGCTTAAGAATGGAGCTTTCGTAATTTCTCTTATTCACAAGGAGCCACACATTGATGGGGACTTTCCCTTCATTTGAAATTCCATGTAAACGCAACATTAAGTTGTATTAGGTTTGGAGTATACATTTCATTTTTGTGTTGAGAGGCACATTAATTTTTAATACGGGAGATGTTGTCGAGATTTATAATATGATGTAAATTAATGGTACATTAAAAAGTTAAAATTACTCACCTCCAATTACACTATTTTCTTTTATTTTCTTTTTTAATTAAGATAAATCTAGATTGGGTCAACCCCAATGTTATAAAGAATAATTATTTTCCACTTGCGAGGTGATGTTACTAGGATTTAGTGAGATTTGCTCAAGTCTAAACATATTTTAACACATTTTTTTTTGCCTACAAGTGGCTACCACCCTCAACACATTCTTTTCATATTTGAATTAGTGACCTGACAAGGAATAAACCCCACTCATACATAGTCTAGACCCCCCCTCCCCTACCTCTCTATCATATATGAAGGCATAGTTGAAAGGAAATAATTGCACCGAGAGGGGTTTTACACCCTAATATAGGAGAGATGTGTGTCATGTAAGTAAATTTTTCAACAATATTCATCGTTAAAAATAATACCACCCCCCCACCCCCCTCCCCGCCCCCACCCAACCCAAACCCACCTCCCCTGCCTCTCTCTCATATATGAAGGCATAGTTGAAAGGAAATGATTGCATCGAGAGGGGTTCTACACCCTAGTACAAGGTAGATGTGGGCCATGTAAGTAAATTTGTCAACAATATGCATGGTTAAAAAAAAAGTATTACTAGTTTAACATTGCTAAAAAATTATTATTAGTTTAGCAAGGTTAAAAAAAATATTATTATTTTAGCCAACATTTCAATGTTTACACAAACCACAATATTGTTGACAATATGATAAAATTTGTTGTCATTGATGGAAACCTACTTGATGAAGTTGTCCTTCATGGAAACCTAATTAATGAGTTGCCTTTCATAGCAACCTATTTGTTAAATATGTAAAAATGATGTTTCTACAGGTCAGTTCAGATGTGACAAAGGAAGGAATTCCAGTAAGTGCCAAAAAAATGAAACATGAAATATTTCTCAATGTATACGTAGGTTTGATGAAGGCAACCCACGTATGGGGGCAATGTATACGCTACTTGGTATACATGCACCTCGCGTATACATCGAGAATTAGAGTATACGCAGTTTTTATGAAGAGAAGTCGCGTATACATGTTGGTACGAAGAAGCAAAGTCGTGTACGCCTTTTGTGCTCTAAAATTATGATACCAGGGGGCATTACCATGGTATTAGCCCACAGTATTGAGTGATGTGTCATGTATTTTATTCCTTCTAAGAATACCATCGGCAATTGTGTGGTTTTGGCTCATGGTATTGGTAAATGCTAAATCTATATAAGGAGAAGAAGATCATAGTGCAAGGGTGTGCATGTGTAAGGGTTGTTACTAAATACTTCTCTAAAGTATATTTGCATGGGATGAACTCTGTTTTATTGGTAGATCTGAATCTATGATGCACCCTTGGATACAATGATGGATCAGGATCTCTAGACTTGAAATGACTATGTACTTGATCTATTAAAGAGATGATTAGATATGTAACCTGGCACATGTTTGCTGAAGTGAAGTGAAGAAATCTGGGTAAGTCTATATGTCTGAAACATTATGCAAAATTAAATATTTACAGATCTATACGCTAGTTCGTCTCGGTGAAAGTGCATATATACGCGGCTTTGTCTCCTCAAAAGCGCATATGGAAGTCATGGTTTTCTGAAGCTTGCTGGAGAGGTTATATGTTTATTAATGTTGTATTTTTGATGTCTATCAATGAAGTCTTCATGTAGATCTGGGTTATTTTAATATTGTATATGTTGCTAAGTTGAATATGTACAAACCTGATCAATGAGTGAGTAAATATGCTTAATGATGACTCACTCATTAACGGCTCTGCAATAATGAAAAGATATCTGACTGAAAGCCTCAGATTTGGTTTTGAGACTTATCATATTTTGTAAATTCAGTATTCTCAGATCTATACACAGGTTGGTGTGAAGGAAAGCGCGCATGCACGCAGGATCAGTGAAGAGAAGTAGCGTATGTATTTTAAGATAATGAATGATCAGGGTTGAGATTGATTCTGCATACTGATTCTGAAATCTGGGTTATTGTTGTGTTCTGGTTACAGTGATCTCACTGTTCTGATTGAACTATGGGTTAAGTATATTATTGATGATCTTTATGATGAGTTGTGTTGAAGCTATGGGATCCAGTGTGAAAATTGATGAAACATGGTCTGTAGTGGTTCTGAGGGTTGAAGCCTTCAGAATGGAAGTAGAAGCTTCCTTCTAGTAGAAGTTGGTGTTCTGATCAGGGGGTTGAAGCTCCCGTCCAGTAGTGGTTGGTAAACGTGATCAGGGGGTTGGAGCTCCCTTCAAGTAGCAACTGGAGAACAAGAGAAGCTTGCAGCCTTCTGCAGGTAGATGACTGCGTACTGATATGAGTCTGCATCAGTACAAGAATGTAAGAATTTTTCCATATAATAAATATTGAAGAAAAAGACAACAGTAGCGATGGTTTTCTCCCGAATTGGGTTTCCACCTTAAAATCCTGGTGTTCATGTGTATTGCTTATGTGTGATGATTTATTATGTTCTTATTGCACATGCTTACTACTTACTAAACATCTAATGAATGAATGATGCACTTATTTAAGTAAATAATTATCTGCATAATAAGATCTCTGGTCATATGCAAGTTTTCTTAAGGATGTCCACGTGTATATGGTAGTTTGTTTCATTAAAGTCGCGTATAGAAATTAGTAAGGAAAAAGTAAAATTTTTAAGCAAGCTATAAATATTGTTTCACCCCCCCCCCCCCTCCTCTTAGTATTTTTCCCAGCAATTGGTATTAGAGTAGGTCCTTCTAAAGAAGCTTAATCGCTAGAAGGAATATCAGCTAAGATGAGCAATCAAGTTGGGACAACATCTATCAAGCCTCCTCTCTTCAACGGAAACAATTTGATATTATGGAAGACAAGGAGAAGATATTATCTTCAGTCTCTTGCAGCATATGTATGGGCTATATTTAAAGGAGGTTATCAATATCCAACTTCAGTTCCAACAGATCCAGCCGCAAGAAAGAACTATGAAACCAATCATTATTGGCAATTTTGATTGAATCAGAATTTTTCAAAGTCATGTAGTTGAATATATCAAAGGAGATATGGGACAAAATAATTCTGAGCTATGAATGTGATGCCAAGGTAAAAATTGCTAAAGTCCAAACTCTCAAAATTCAATATGAAAAACTCAGAATGCATAATGAGGAAAGAATTTCTAGTTTCTTTTTTACATCTAGATGATATTGTAAATCGTATGAGAAATATGGGTGAAACCATAATTGACACTACTATAGTAGAAAAGGTTTTAAGATCTCTAACTCCCAAATTCGATTCAAAAGTGTCTAAAATTGAAGAGAAGTAGGATCTACAAACTCTTACTATTGTTCAACTTGATGGGATTCTGACTACATTTGAAATGAGGAAATGAGGTCCATCTGAAGTCAAAGAAGCTATCCTTAGAGATACTGCAAAAGGAAAGGAAGTAGAAGAACAAGAAGGATCAGGGTATCTTTAAGAAGAAGATGAGATAAATTTTGTAAAGAAGCTACAACTTGGCACTGGAAGGTTCAAAGGTAAGCTTCCTTTTAAATGTTTTTCTTGTGGAAGAGTTGGTCATTATGTTGCTAAATTTCCCCATAAAGATAGCTATGAAAAGGGAAAGGAAGTGACAAAAGGAAATAAGAAACGGTTTATCAACAAAAAAAACTATTATACTCATAAAGATAATGATGTTCTATCAAATAGTGTAGAAGGAGAATATGATCAAGATATTGGACTGCTCGTGGCTTTTGAAGAAGACTCTAGTGAGGCTAAAGATACTTTTATGGATGCATTAGAAGAAAGATATTTTCTTAAAGAAATAAATCATCTCAAAATATGTTTGGAAGAAAACAAAATTTCCATAGATACTCTAAAGAATCAGCTTATAGAAAAGGAGAAGCATAATGAGAAATTAGAATGTGAAATAGTAACTCTAAGAAAGGAAATTGAGAAAGTGAAAACATTAAATCTTAGATTTGCTAAAGAATCTAAAACGTTAGATGAAATTATCAAGGTAAAACACTCTCCTCTTGTAAAGACATGTCTTGGATATATCGGAGAATCCTTTCAGTCTTCATCACCAAGCTATCTAAATGTAGCTAAAGCCAACCAACAACATTTTTTCACTCAGCAAAAGAACAAAGAGACCACCTAGGTAAAGCATTACCACTTCAATTCAAGGAAGAACAATAATAGAAATATCAATCAGAAGGTAACCATAAATAAAAGGTTTCATGATCGCAGAAATTTCTTCTTTAATGGACAATGTTTGTCATGTCATAATTTTGGTCATAAAGCTACGCAATGTGTTGCATACAAAATTATCATTACCAGAGAAGCAAGAAAGCAAAGAAATGAGACTAGAATAAATAAGAATAATTATAACAAATTTTCTCCTCTTCAAAATGAAATTGAATTTTCTTATTGCAATAACTTTGGACATGAAGAACTTGAATGCAGGATCAAACTTCAGCCAAATGAGCATATACCTTCAAATTCCAAGGTATGGAGAAAGAAGGACTTACAGGTTGAAAGTTGTGGCATAGCTTTATTTGCAGAAGGGCAAGAAAATCAATGGTACATCAATAGTGGATGCTCAAAACACATGACAGGTGATAAAAATAAACTCCTTTCATACAATGCTCTAGAGAAGGAAAATAATGTTACCTTTGGAAATGAGTCTCCTGCTGTCATTAAAGGAAAATGTTCTGTTTTTATAAAAGAAAAGGTGAAACCTAACAATGCTATGTATGTGGATGGATTAAAGCATAACCTGTTGATTGTGAGTCAAATGTGTGATCAAGGAAATGAAGTTTTTTTTAGCTCAAAATAATGTGTAGTACGTGAACTTGACACAGGAAAAACGGTAATAAAATGAACTAGAACACGAAGCAATCTATATGTATTGAAAGGTGGCCAAGAGAAATGCTACTGAGGTAAATCTTCAGAAAGTTGGCTATGGCAAAAAATATTGGGACATTTGAGCTTCTCTCAAATAAGAAAATCTAGCAAAATCAAAGCTATTCGTGATCTTCCCAGAATCATTCTGCCTGAAAGTACCATATGCAAATAATCCCAATTCGATAAGAAAACTAGGGTGTAATTCAATGCCAAAGAAGGATCAGCAAGTAAGACTCTTGAACTTATACATACTGATTTATGTGGACTTGTAAGGAAAAAGTCACCTTGTGGAGAACAATACTATATTCTATTTATTGATGATTTCTCTAGAATGTGTTGGATCGGTTTAATAAAACATAAATATGAAGCATTTGAAAATTTTAAGATCTTCAAAGCTCTGGTTGAAAATGAATTAGATATAAAAATCAAATGTCTTAGATTTGACCGAGGAGGAGAATATATATCAAATGAATTCTTTTATTTCTGTGAACATCATGGCATAAAAAGACAGTTGTCTATAGTTGGAACCGCACAACAAAATGGCGTATCAGAAAGAATGAATAAAACAATTCAACAGATGGATCATGCTATGTTTGATGAATCTAGAACTCCCGATACCTTTTGGGGAGAAGCAACACATACCGCAGTAAATATTCTTAACAAAGCTCATGTTCATGTGAACAGTGATAAGACTCCTTATGAGCTCTGGTATGGTAATCTTCCCACTGTAAAGAATTTTAGAGTTTCTGGAAGAAAATGTTTTATCAAGAACAATGATGAAAAACTTGGTAAGTTGGAGCCTAGAGCTGATGAAGGAATATTTCTTGGTTACTCTTCCAGAAGTAAAGCATATAAATGTTACAATAAAATACTTCGGAAGATTGTTGAATGTATTGTTGTTGTAATTGATGAGTCTCTCACAACTCCTAAAAGGGAAATAACAACAACAAATGAAGATGATGATGATGTATGTTTTCCCTCATCAAATAGAGACAATATAGAAGGAGAACCCAATGAAGCACCAGAAGAAGATATATCTGAAAAGGCTCCATCCAGGTATGTTCAAAAGGATCATTCGGAATCTCAAATTCTAGGAGAAAAGGGATCAGGTGTCCAAACAAGAATAAATCTTGTAGGATCCCCTAGCTATCTGGAATTCGTATCCACTATTGAACCACAGAATGTAAATCAAGCTAGTAAAGATGAATTTTGGATTCAATCCATGAGTGAAAAACTGGACCAGATTGAAAAGAATCATACTTGGGAATTGGTTCCAAGACCTCATGATAAAAATGTTATTGGAACAAAATGGATATTCAAAAAAAAAAAATGAAAATGGAGATGTTATTAGAAACAAAGACAGGATTGTTTGTAAAGGGTATGCTCAACAAGAAGGTATATACTTTGAAGAAACATTTTCTCCTGTAGCTAGACTTGAAGCCATAAGAATGTTTCTTTCTTTTTCAAGTTTTCAACAATTAAAAGTTTATCAAATGGATGTAAAATCTTCTTTCCTCAATGGTGATCTAGAACAAGAAGTTTATATAGAACAACTAGAAGGATTCATTCTGGAAAATTATGAAAAACTTGTTTGCAAACTTAAAAGGCTTTGTATGGTCTCAAATAGGCTCCTCGGGCATGGTACTATCGTCTTGACAAATATCTTCAACAACAAGGTTTCGCAAAGGGATCTGTTGACAGTAACTTATATAGAAAAATTTAAAATGATAAACTATCGATTATTTTTGTGTGCATTGATGACATAATTTTTGGAAGTATTGAAGAGCCCATGAGTCAGAAATTTTCTTCTGTTATGCAGCAAGAATTTGAAATGTCAATACTTGGGGAACTAGCATATTTTCTTGGCTTACAAGTGCAACAAGCAACATATGGAAAATTTCTATCACAAGCAAAATATCTTAAGAAAATTCTGAAGAAGTATGGGATGGAAGACTGCAAACTTGTGACTGCTCCAATGGTAATTGGATGTAACCTCACTTCTCATGATGATTCTCCCATGGTGAATCAACCAGATTATAGATCCATGATTGGAAGTCTGCTTTATCTAACCAAGACAAGACCAGACATTATGCATGTATGTGGGATTGTTGGATGATTCCAAGCTAATCTAAAAGAGTCTCATCTTCAGGTTGTAAAAAGAATATTCAAATATTTACAAGGGACTCAAGACTTAGGTCTATGGTATCCAAAGAATGTTGATCTTACTCTTCATGCTTACACAGATGCAGATTGGGTAGGAAATTTTGATGATTGAAAAAGCACCAGTGGTGGTGCATTCTATATGGGGCCCCGATTAGTATCTTGGTTCAATGAGAAACAAAGTTGTATTACCTTATCTACAGCAGAAGTAGAATATGTGGCTGCCGGATCATGTTGCACACAACTTCTTTGGATGATGCAGAAATTACAAGATATTCAAATCAAATGTTCACCTCTCATCTCCATTCTATGTGATAATACAAGTGCCATTAGTATCTTGAAAAATCCTGTTATGCATTCCAAGACCAAGCATATTCATATCAAGTATCACTTCCTACGTGAACAAGTGCTTGAATAAAAGGTTAAATTGGAGTATGTTCCCTCCAAAGAACAAGCTACAGATATATTTACTAAACCTCTTCCCAGGGAAGCATTCGAATATCTCAGACAGAAGCTGGGAGTTGTCTCTGCCTCTCTTATCAAATATGCTTTATTTCAGAAGATTAAATTTGGTACGTTGGTTTCATAAAGGCGAATCACGTATATACATGATTTTCTATGCATATCACTATGTATGGTTTTTTCTGATAGAAGTTATTTGGGTCACCTTTAAAAACAGTCTATGGTATTGTTGGGTAGTATCTTTTGTTGTTCCAGTATTCATCTTAATGTACCTTTGAAGATGCTTTGATGAATTCGTTGTTGAAGGTGTTCAGGATGCACAATCTTAGGGGGAGCATATGCCTTGTTGAAAAGGATGCATTATTGGCATTCTGATTGGTTTCTAATTTATGATCTCTCTCTTGAGATCTTTTGGTCCTGGTTATAAAAGGTCATATTTGTAATTTGATGAAAAGGTCATATTGAGACCTATGATGTAAAATTATTATATTTAGTCTGTTAGGTCCCTATATTACTAGTATAGTCCCTTATTGTTGCCATTGTAACCCCCTTATTGTTATTATTGTACCCTTGTAACCCCCATTTTTTTATTATTGTGCCCTTAAATTATTATTGTTAGGTCGGCTAGGATTACATTGTGGCCCACTAGGATTACATTATGGCCCCTTGGACTCCTATATATAGAAAGAAGGTTTTGTAAATTATATCATCCAAGAATGTTCATATCCATGTAATGTATTGGAGAAGCCTCCTCATGGCTTATTTTCATGATATCTCTTTTCTTCTCTTTTTGGAGTTGGTTACACAACATCTGGTATCAGAGCTTTGGATTCTAAGGTTTCGCTGCTCCAAACAGGTCATCGTGGAATTTTCGCTAAATTTTTTTTTCTACGAAGTTTCAGAGGCTGAAATTTTAGGGTGTGAAGCTGAAGTCCTGAGGAAGCTTTTCTAAAAATTTCAGAGCTTGGATCACAATATTTTCGGAGATATGATCTGTGGAATTTAGGTCTTTTTTCAGGCTCCTAGACAAGTCATCGTGGAATTTGCGCTATAAAGTTTTTTCTACGAAGGTTCAGAATCTGAAATTTTTAGGGTGTGAACAAAAAATATGGAGCAAATGCATCTAATAATTTCAGACCTTGGTTTGCAATATTTTCAGAGATATGATCTGTGGAAGATAGTGCTTGTTCAGTCTCCCGAATTTCATCTCAAAGTGGTGATCGTGGGAAAATATCCATAACTCTCTCTCTGAGCATCGAATTGGAGTGCCATAAAAAGTGGTTGCAAGTAAACTGACTATAGTTTCTTGGCTATCAATTTCAGAGCTGAAGGATGAAACAGTGACACGTGGCAAGTCGATAAGTTCAGTTCACGAAAATATTCCGTACTTTTTTCACAAAATTTTGGAAGATTGGACACAACTTTGTCTTGAGAATCCAAATCAAAGCCGTAATTCGTGGCATTCGAAAAGATAATTCCGAGGGCTACGATGGTACCAGGGCTACGATGGTACTGAAAATCAAAGGTCAGAAGTGCTTAATTCACAAATATAATCCAATTTCAATATCAAGCCTCAAAGAAAGAAAAAAGGTATTTTTTCCGAATTGCATAAGTCTTGTTTGAAGAACCAATTGAATTGATCCAAGGGCATACGATGATATCGTATTGGTTGCACCTTATCCCATAAAATAACTCAACACCTATTAAGCCTTTAGAAGGCTCTACTGTGACTCATGAAGATGAAGAATGGCAACATGACATATCAAAATTACAAGAGCAAGTGCAACAAATTTCGCTCTCGCAAAGAACAACAAAAAATGAAATGGAAGTTTTGGAGAAAGGCATGGAAACTAAGATGGATGGTTTGAAGAAAGGCGTGGAAGCTAAGATGAATGGTTTGGAAGCTAATATGGATGGCATGGAAGTGGGCATGGAAGCTAAGATGAAGACCTAAAATTGCACACTGGTTATTTGGTGTTGATACAAGAAATGTTTCCTAATGGTGAAAAGATAGTAGAAGAACCTCATGATGAGAACAAAATAAATGTTAATCGTGAATTCATAAACTCTAATGTTGGTGGGAAGAACCACCATATTCCAAAAATGGATATGAGGAAGTTTGATGGAAAGGATCTTGTAACATGGATGCTACAGATGGAGCAATATTTTGATCTCCATGATGTGAAAAACACACAAAAGGTACACATTGCAACTCTACATTTAGAACAAAATACATTTGTATGGTACCGATGGCTTTGCTCCCGTAAAAAAATTGTCACTTGGTCAATTTTTACAGAGGAAATGATAGCACATTATGAGGATACAAAGAGCAACACCTTCTTTAGCCAATTGATAAATCTCAAACAAAAGGGTTTAGTGGGGCAGCACATTGAGGACTTCCAAAAATTGAATATAAGGGTAACCGATATTCCAGAGGAACACAGGATTGATCTCCTCATAGGCACTTTAAAGGATAACATCCAACATGAAGTTCGTGTTTTGGAACCTGATTCATTGGAGAAGGCATTCAGGTTGGCAAGAAAAGTTGAATGTAAAATTATGGCGACAAGGAAGCCTACCACTCAATTCTATAAAGAAGTAAGTGTTGCTACGCCTAGATTTCCACAACCTACAAGGTTGACACCACAAAAATTGGAAGAAAAAGGAGCAAAAGGGCTTTGCTACAGTTGTGATAGAAAATACACTAAAGGTCATAAGTGTGCTGAGAAGAAATTATTTTACATAGATTGTGAAGAGGAAGAAGAAAATGAACAAGAAGAGGATATACACCACGAACCAACCCTAGAAGAGGAAGAAATGAATCCGACCATATCGTGTAATGCACTGGCAGGAATTACCACTCCTCAAACTCTCAAGATAGAAGGACAAATCAAGAAGAAAAATGTAATAGTGTTTATTGATTCAGGTAGCACCCATAATTTTATTCATTGTAAGGTAGCCAATGAATTAAATTGTTTCCTATACCCAACACCAGAATGTCAAGTGATGGTTGCAAATGGAGGAACTATAAATTGCTCTGGAAAATGCCATAATATCAAGCTAACCATGGGGGAATATGTATTGACTAGTCCAATGCTTTCCATTCCTATGGGAGGTGCAGATGTTGTACTAGGAGTACAATGGTTACAATCTTTGGGGACGGTAGCTTTTAATTTTCAAGAACTTTTCTTGAAATTTTTTTCAGAAGGAAATGAAGTTGAATTACGGGGTATTGCGGGGAAGCCAGGAAGGATAATAAGCTCTAATGTCATGACAAAGCTTCTAAAGAAAGAACAGCGAGGCGTAATTGCACAATTATGCTCACTCGAAGTTCCAACATCAAAATCATCTATTTCTGCAGATCTCCAACAAGTCTTGGACAATCATTCCAAGGTGTTTGAAACTCCCAAAGGACTCCCACCTATTCGTGATCATGATCATGCTATTCATTTGATTCCAGGAAGTGTTCCTCCAAACATCAGGCCTTATAGATATCCTTACTTCCAAAGAGCGAAATTGAACGTATAATTGCAGAAATGTTAGAGGCGGGTATAATTCAACCTAGTCAAAGTTCTTTCTCTGCTCCTGTAGTATTGGTACACAAGAAGGATGGATCATGGCGAATGTGTCTGGATTATAGGGAGCTCAATAAGCTCACCATTAAAGAAAAAATTCCCATTCCTGTGATTGATGAATTATTGGATGAATTACATGGAGCAATTTATTTTACCAAGTTGGATCTTCGTTCAGGATATCATCAAATTAGAATGAAGACTGAAGATATTCCAAAAACAACATTTCGAACTCAAGAGGGTCATTATGAATTTTTGGTCATGCCTTTTGGCCTTACCAATGCACCTTCTACATTTCAAGGGTTGATGAATTCCATTTTCAAACCCTTCCTTAGAAAATTTGTGCTAGTATTTTTTGATGATATACTAATCTACAGCAGGTCTTGGAAGGATCATGTTGAACATGTTGACAGGGTGCTCAAAATATTGCAGGAGAAGCAGTTATATGCAATAAAATCCAAATGTTTCTTTGGAGTACAAAAGATGGAATATCTGGGTCATATTGTATCTCACGAGGGTGTTAAAGTAGACCCTAAAAAAATTAAATCCATTAAGGAATGGAAAGTCCCCACAACCATAAAGAAGTTGCGAGGATTTCTCGGGTTAACAGGGTATTATCGCAAGTTTGTTAAGAATTATGGGAGACTAGCAGCACCTCTAACAACATTATTGAAGAAAGATGCATTTTCATGGACTCCTGAAGCAACTAAGGCCTTTGAACATCTTAAAGAGGCAATGTGCCTAGCACCGGTCTTAGCTACGCCAGACTTCACAAAAACCTTTATCGTGGAATGTGATGCCTCAGGAAATGGAATTGGTGCAGTTTTAATGTAGGAAGGAAGACCCATTGCTTTTGAAAGTCGTCCAATCAAACGAAAGTATTTACAGAAACCTATTTATGAGAAGGAAATGTTAGCAATACTGCATGCACTAAAGAAATGGTGAACTTACCTAATGGGAAGGAACTTCAAGGTAAAAACTGATCATGATAGTCTTAAACACTTTTTGGAACAAAGATTATCATCAGAAGAGCAGCAAAAATGGGTCACAAAGATGTTGGGTTATGACTTTGAAATAATGTACAAAAAAGGAAAGCTTAATGTTGTTGCAAATGCACTCTCAAGAAATAATGAAGAGGTGGAAGCATTGCTTTGTGCCATTTCTATTATCCAACCAGATTGGATAACTGAAGCAAGAGATGAATGGAAGAAGGACAAAGATGTATGGACACTCATTCAAAAGTTGCAGCAAGATCCTAGTACATCCGATACATTTAGTTGGAAAAATGATTCCTTATGGTACAAAGATCGCTTATATCTTTGTAAGAATTCCCAACTAAAACAAAAGATTCTTCTGGAATTGCACACTTCTCCTTTAGGAGGACACTCAGGATTTTTAAAAACTTACCATAGGGTGAAGGAAGAATTTTTTTGGGATGGCCTTAAATCTGATATTCAAAAGTTTGTAGCGGAATGTTTGGTTTGCCAGCAGAATAAAGTGGAGACAATTAAGACCCCAGGACTTATACAACCTTTATCCATTCCAAGTCAACGTTGGGAGGAGATTTCAATGGATTTTATCACAGGTTTACCTAAGTCCGAAGGAAAGAATGTCATCATGGTGGTTGTTGATAGACTTACCAAGTATGCACACTTTTGTGCATTATCTCATCCATTTAAAGAAAGTACAGTTGCTACTACATTTATGGACAGAATTCAAAAGCTACATGGAAGCCCAAGGGTTATTGTGAGCGACAGAGATCCCATTTTTACGGGAAATTTTTGGACGGAGTTATTTTCTTGTTTGGGTACTCAATTAGCTCATAGCTCATCTTATCATCCTCAATCTGATGGTCAAACCGAGATAGTAAATAAATGTTTGGAAGGATATCTTCGTTGTTTTGTATCTGATAAACAAACACAATGGGTCAAGTGGTTACCTCTCGTTGAATGGTGGTATAACACTTCCTTCCATACCGCAACAAAAATGACCCCATTTATGGCACTTTATGGATATCATCCACCATCCATCACATCATCTTTAAGAGAAAATTCGAAGGTTCAAGCAGTGGAAGATCACATCGAGCATCAATAAGAAGTTCTCCAACTCTTAAAGGATAACTTGAATTTGGCACAAAATCGAATGAAACAACAGGCAGATCAACATCGCAGCGAGAGAAGTTTTGATGTAGGAGATTGGGTATTTTCACAGCTACAACCATACAAACAAATGTCCCTCAAGCAAGCAAAGAAGGATAATAAATTATTGCCAAAGTACTATAGTCCTTACAAGGTGTTGCAAAAGATTGGTACTATGGCATACAAATTGGAGCTTCTTGCTTCTTCGCGAGTACATCCAATTTTCCATGTTTCATGCTTAAAGAAGGTTATTGGTGAAAATATTTCAGTTCAAACAATATTACCAGAACTTGATGAGGAAGAAAAAATCACATTGGAACCTGAAGCGGTCACGGAAACAAGAACTCGACAACTACGGAATCGATCAATTTCAGAGTATCTCATCAAGTGGAAGAACTTACCCACTGAAGATTCTACATGGGAGGATGAGAATTTTATGCAGAAGCACCCAGAGCTACTCAAGCGTTGAGGACAACACTTTTTTGAAGGAGAGGGGCATGTTAGGTCCCTATATTACTAGTATAGTCCCTTATCGTTGTTAGTGTAACCCCCTTATTGTTATTATTGTACCCTTGTAACCCCCATTTTGTTATTATTGTGCCCTTAAATTATTATTGTTAGGTCGGCTAGGATTACATTATGGCCCACTAGGACTACATTATGGCCCCATGGACTCCTATATATAGAAATGAGGTTTTGTAAATTGTATCATCCAAGAATTGTTCATTCATGTAATGTATTGGAGGTTACCCCCTCTAAGTGGCTTATTTCTAAGGCGGTGATATCTCTTCTCTTCTCTTTTTGGAGATGGTTACACAACATAGTCATGTAAGGAATTATTCAAATTTGTAAACCCACTTGGTTGGGTAGTTGAGTCAAATATGTAATTCCGCTTGGATGGATCATTGATGTAAGCATGAGTCCTTGGTGATAGGAAAGGTCATACTCGGTTGAGTTATAGAGTCATGTACTTCATTGAAAAATATGTCTAAAGGTTCAACATGAAATCAGCGGGAGCATGGTCAATACAATGCACATTAGATCTGCAAAGCTCTTCTTTCTACAAGGAAAGAGAAACCTTGTTTAAGTATTGATCCACCCTTTTCCATTGATGTCAAAGGGGGAGAGTATTTTTGTGTTTGAATAATGGTTATGATTAATGTATCTATCTATTGTGGTTATCAAACACCATCATGGTTGCCATCAATTCCAAAGGGGGAGATTGTTGAAAATATGATGCAATATGTTGTCCTTGATGGAAACCTACTTGATGATTTTCCTTTTTATATAAACCTATTTGTTAAAGATGTAAAAATGATGTTTATATAGGTCATTTTAGATGTGACAGAGAAAGGAATTCCAGTAAGTGCCAGAAAAATGAAACAGGAAATATTTCTCAATGTATACACAGGTTTGATGAAGGCAACCCGCATATGGAGGCAATGTATATGCTACTTAGTATACAGGCAACCCTCGTATACATCCAGAATTAGTATATACATAGTTCTTATGAAGAGAAGTCACATATACACGCGGGGAAGAAGAAGCAAGGTCGCGTATGCCTTTTGTGACCTGAAATTATGATACCAGGGGGCATTACCATGGTATTAGCCCATAGTGTTGGGTGATGTGTCGCCTATTTCATTCCGTCCAAGAATACCATCGACAATTGTGTGGTTTTGGCTCATGGTATTAGTAAAGGCTAAATATATATAAGAAGAATAAGATCATAGTGCAAGGGTGTGCATGTGTAAGGGCTCTTACTGAATAATTCTCTCTGAAGTATATCTGCATGGGATGAACTCTATTTTATTGGTAGATCTGAAGCTATGATGCATCCTTGGATACAAGGATGGATCAGAATCCCTAGACCTGAAATGACTATGTACTTGATCTATTAAAGAGATGATTATATCTGTGACCTGGCGCATGTTTGCTGAAGAGAAGTGAAGAAATCTGGGTAAGTCTTTAGATTTGAAACATTCTGCAAAACTAAATATTTACAGATCTATACGCTAGTTTGTCTCAGTGAAAGTGTGTATATATGCGACGTTGTCTCTGCAAAAGCGTGTATGGAAGTCAAGGTTTACTGAAGCTTGTTGGAGAGGTTATCTGATTATTACTACTGTATTTTTGTTGTCTGTCAATGAAGTCTTCATGTAGATCTGGGTTATCTGAATACTGTATATGCTACTAAGTTGAATATGTACAAATATGATCAATGAGTGAGTAAATATACTTAATGATGACTGACTGATTAAGGGCTCTGCAATATTGAAAAGATATTTGATTGAAAGCCTTAGATATAGTTCTGAGACTAATCATATTCTGTAAATTTAGTATTCTCAGATGTATACGCAGGTTGGCGTGAAGTAAAGTGCGTATACACACGGGATCAATAAAGAGAAGTAGTGTATGTATTTTAAGGTAATGAATGATCAGGGTCGAGATTGATTCTCCATACTGATTCTGAAATATGGGTAATTACTATGTTTTGGTTACAATGATCTCAATGTTCTGATTGAAGTGTGGGTTAAGTATATTATTGATGATATTTATGATGAGTTGTGTTGAATCCGTGGGATCTAGTGTAAAAATTGATGAAACGTTGTCTGTAGTGGTTCTGAGGGTTGAATCCTTCAGTATGGAAGTAGAAGCTTCTTGCCAGTAGAAGCTGGTGTTTTGATCAGGGGGTTGAAGCTCTCTTTCACTAGTGGCTGGTAAACGAGATCAGGGGTTGGAGCTCCCTTCCAGTAGCAGCTGTAAAATGAGAGAAGCTTGCAGCCTTCTGTAGGAATATTCTTGCATACTGATATGAGTCTGCATCAGTACAAGAATGTAAGCAATTTTCCATATAATAAATATTGAAGACAGAGACGACAACAACGTTGGTTTTCTCCCGAATTGGGTTTCCAGCTTAAAATCCTGGTGTTCATGTGTATTTCTTATGTGTGATGATTTATCCTTTTCTTACTGTAAATTCTTACTGCTTACAAAACATCTGATGAATGAATGATGCATTGATTTAAGTAAAGAATTATTTGCATAATAACATCTCTTGGCATACGCAAGTTTTCTTAAGGATATTTGCTTGTATATGCTAGTGGGTTCATTAAATTTGCGTATAGAAATCAGTAAGGAATAAATAAAAGTTTTAAGTAAGTTATAAATACTGATTAGAACCCCCCCCCCCTCTCAATATTTTTCCCAATAATTGGTATCAAAGCAGGTCCTTCTGAAGAAACTTAATCGCTAGAAGGAAGATCAACTAAGATGAGCAATCTATATGGGACAACATCTATTATGCCTCCTCTCTTCAATGGAAATAATTTAATCTTCTGGAAGACAAGGACAAGATCCTATCTTCAGTCTCTTGCGGCAGATGTATGGTCTATAGTTGAAGGAGGTTATCAATATTCAACATCAGTTCCAAGAGATCCAGCCACAAGAAAGAACTATGAAACCAATGCAAAGGCTGTCAATGAATTATTGGGAAGTTTGAATGAATCATAAATTTTCAAAGTCATGCAGTGTAATAGAGCAAAGGAGATATGGGAAAAAATAATTCTGAGCTATGAAGGTGATGCCAAGGTAAAAAGAGCTAAACTCCAAACTCTCAGAGTTCAATATGAAAAACTCAGAATGCATAATGAGGAAAGCATTGCTAGTTTCTTCTTACTTCTAGATGAAATTGTGAATCGTATGAGAGATCTGGGTGAAACCAGAATTGACACTACTCTAGCAGAAAAGGTTTTAAGATCTCTAACTCCCAAATGCGAGTCAAAAGTGTTTGCTATTGAAGAGAAGCAGGATCTACAAATTCTTACTGTTGTTCAACTTCATGGGAATCTGACTGCATGTTAAATGAGGGAAGGATGTCCATCTGAATTCAAAGAAGTTTTCTTTAGAGTTGCTGCAAAAGAAAAGGAAATAGAAGAACAAGAAGGATCAGGGTATGTTTTAGAAGAAGATGAGATATATTTTTTAAAGAAGCTACAACTTGGCATTGGAAGGTTCAGAGGTAAGCTTCCTTTTAAATGTTTTTCTTGTGGAAGAGTCGGTCATTATGCTTCTAAATGTCCCCATAAATATAACTATGAAAAGGGAAAGGAAGTGGAAATAGGAAATAATAAATGGTTTATCAATAGAAAAAGATATTATACTCAAGAAGATAGTGATGGTCTATCAAATAGTGAAGAAGGAGAATCTGATCAAGATATTAGACTGCTCATGGCTTTTGAAAAAGACTCTAGTGAGGCTAAAGATACTTTTATGGATGCATTAGAATAAAAAAAAATTCTTGAAGAAATATATCATCTAAAAATATGTTTGGATGAAAAAAAAATTTCCATAGATACTCTAAAGAATTAGCTTATAGAAAAGGAGAAGCACAATGATAAATTAGAATGTGAAATAGTAAATGTAAGAAAGGAAATTGAGAAAGTGAAAACTTTAAATCTTAGATTTTCTAAAGGATCTAAAACCTTAGATGAAATTATCAAGGTACAACGCTCTCCTCTTGTAAAGACAGTTCTTGGATATATTGGAGAATCCTCTCAGCCTTCAGCAGCAAGCTATCTAAATGAAGCTAAACCCAACCATCAACATTTTGTCACTCAGCAAAAGAACAAAGAGACCACCTAGGTAAAGCATGACCACTTCAATTCAAGTAAGAACAATAACAAAAATATCAATCAACAGGTAAACATAAATAAAAGGTTTCATGATCACAGGAATTTCTTCTTTAATGGACAATGTTTCTCATGTCATAATTTTGGTCATAAAGCTACTCAATGTGTTGCATACAAAACCATCGTGACCAGAGAAGCAAGAAAGAAAAGAAATGAGACTGGAATAAAGAATAATACTTATAACAACTTTTCTCCTATTCAAAATGAAATTGAATGTTCTTATTGCAATAGCTTTGGACATGAAGAATATGAATGCATGAAAAAACTTCAGCCAAAAGAGCATATACCTTCAAATTCCAAGGTATGGAGAAAGAAGGACTTACAAGTTGAAATTTGTGGCATAGCTTTATTTGTAGAAGGGGAATAAATTCAATGGTACTTTGATAGTAGATGCTAAAAACAAATGAAATGTGATAAAAATAAACTCCTTTCATACAATTCTCTAGAGAAGGAAAAGAATGTTACCTTTGCAAATGACTCTCCTATTGTGATTAAAGGAAAAGGTTATGTTTTTCTAAAAGACAAGGTGAAAGATAACAATGTTATGTATGTGGATGGATTAAATCATAACGTGTTGAGTGTGAGTCAAATGTGTGATCAAGGAAATGAAGTTTTATTTAGTTCAAAAGAATGTGTAGTACGTGAACTGGACACAAGAAAAGTGGTAATAAAAGGAATTGGAACACCAAGAAATCTGTATTTATTGAAAGGTGGCCAAGAGAAATGCTACTTAGGTAAATCTTCATAAAATTGGCTATGGCACAAAATATTGGGACATTTGAGCTTCTCTCAAATAAGAAAATCTAGCAGACTCAAAGTTGTTCGTAATCTTCCCAGCATCACTCTGCCTGAAAGTACCATATGAAAATCATGCCAATTCGGTAAGCAAACCAGGGTGCAATTCAATGCCAAAGAAGGATCGGGAATTAAGCCTCTTGAACTTATACATAATGATTTATGTGGAAATGTAAGGAAAAATTGACCTCGTGAATAAAAATACTATATTCTATTTATTGATGACTTCTCTAGAATGTGTTGGATCGGTTTACTAAAACATAAAGATGAAGTAGTTGAAAATTAGATCTAAAAATCAAATGTATTAGATATGACCGAGGAGGAGAATATATATCAGATGAATTATTTGATTTCTGTCAACATCATGGCATAAAAAGACAGTTTTCTGTAGCTGGAATCCCACAACAAAATGGCATGGCAGAAAGAATGAATAGATGGCTCATGCTATGCTTGACGAATCTGGAACTCTCGATACCTTTTGGGGAGAAGCAACACATCCCGTAGTAAATATTCTCAACAAAGCTCATGCTCGTGTGAACAGTGATAAAACTCCTTACGAGCTCTGGAATGGTAATCTTCCCACTGTAAAGCATTTTAGAGTTTTTGGAAGAAAATGTTTTATCAATAACAATGATGAAAAACTTGGTAAGTTTGAGCCTAGAGCTTATGAAGGAATATTTCTTGGTTACTCTTCCAGAAGTAAAGCATATAAATGTTTCAATAAAACAGACTTCGGAAGATTGTTCAATGTATTGATGTTGTAATTGATGAGTCTCTCACAGCTCCTAAATGGAAATAACAACAACAAATGAAGATGATGATGATGTATATTTTCCCTCATTAAATAGCAACAATATATAAGGAGAACCCAATGAAGCACCAAAAGAAGATATATCTGAAAAGGCTCCCTCCACGTATGTTCAAAATAATCATGCAAAATCTCAAATTCTGGGAGAAAAGGGATCAGGTGTCCAAACAAGAAGAACATTTGTAGGATCCCCTAGGTATATGGAATTCTTATCCACTATTGAACCATAGAATGCAAATCAAGCTAGAAAATATGAATGTTGGATTCAAGCCATGAATGAAGAACTTGATCAGATTGAAAATAATCATACTTGGGAATTGGTTCCAAGACCTCATGATAAAATTTTTATTGGAACAAAATGGATATTCAAAAATAAGTTAAATGAAAATGGAGATGTTATTAGAAACAAAACTAGACTTGTTTGTAAAGGGTATGCTCAACAAGAAGGTATAGACTTTGAAGAAACATTTGCTCATGTAGCTAGACTTGAAGCCATAAGAATGTTTCTTTCTTTTTCAAGTTTTTAACAATTCAAAGTTTATCAAATGGATGTAAAATCTACTTTCCTCAATGGTGATCTAGAAGAAGAAGTTTATAAACTAGAAGGATTCATTCTGGGAAATGATGAAAAAATTGCTTGCAAACTTAAAAAGGCTTTGTATGGTCTCAAACAGGCTCGTTGGGCATGGTACTATCGTCTTGAAAAATATCTTCAACAACTAGGTTTTGCAAAGGGATATGCTGAGAGTAACTTATACACAAAAATTGAAAATGATAAATTATGGATTATTGTTGTGTATGTTGATGACATCATTTTTGGAAGTAATGAAGAGTCCATGAGTCAGAAATTTTCTTCTCTTATGAAGCAAGAATTTGAAATGTCATTACTTGGGGAACTAACATATTTTCTTGGCTTACAAGTGCAACAAGAAACATATGGCATATTTCTATCACAAGCAAAATATCTTAAGAAAATTATAAAGAAGTATGGGATGGAAGAATGCAAACCTATGACTACTCCAATGGTAACTGGATGTAACCTCACTTCTCATGATGATTCTCCCATGGTGAATCAACCAGATTATAGATCCATGATTGGAAGTCTACTTTACCTAACCGAGACAAGACCAAACATCATGCATGCAGTTGGGATTGTTGGACGATTCCAAGCTAATCCAAAAGTGTCTCATCTTCCAGCTGTAAAAGGAATATTTAAATATCTACAAGGGACTCAACACTTTGGTCTATGGTATCCAAAGAATGCTGAACTTACTCTTCATGCTTACACAGATGCGGATTGTGTAGGAAATGTTGATGATCGAAAAAGCACTAGTGGTGGTGCATTCTATATGGGGCCCCGGTTAGTATCTTGGTTCAGCAAGAAACAAAGTTATATTTCCTTATCTATAGTAGAAGTAGAATATGTGGCTTCCGCATCATGTTTCACACAACTTCTTTGGATGATGTAGACATTACAAGATATTCAAGTCAAATGTTCACCTTCCATCTCCATTCTAGTTTATAATACAAGTGCCATTAGTATCGCGAAAGATCATGTTATGCATTCCAAGACAAAGCACATTCCTATCAAGTATCACTTCCTACATGAAGAAGTGCTTGAAAAAAAGGTTAAATTACAGTATGTTCCCTCCGAAGAACAAGTTGCAGATATATTTACTAAACCTCTTCCCAGGGAAGCATTCAAATATCTCAGACAAAAGTTGGGATTTGTCTCTTCCTCTATTATCAAATCTGCTTAATTTCAGAAGATTAAATTCGGTACGTTGGTTTCATAAAGGCGAATCACGTATATACGCGAGTTTCTGTGCATAACATCGCGTATGGTTTTTGTTGACATAAATTCTCTGGGTTAGCTTTTAGAATAGTCTGTGGTGTTGTTGGATAGTCTCTATTGTTGTTCCAGTATTCATCTTACTATACCTTTATTTGATATTTATCTCCTTGATGAATATGATTTGATGAATTTGTTATTGAAAGTGTTTAGGATGCACAAGCTTAGGGGGACCACCTGCCTTGTTGAAAAGGATGCATTGTTGGCATTTTGATTGGATTTTGATTTATGAATTCTCTCTTGAGATCTTTTGGTCATGGTTATAAAAATTCATATCTGTAATTTGATGAAAAGGTCATACTGAGACCTATGATGTAAAATTTTTATATTCAGTTATGTAAAGACTTGTTCCAATTTGTAAACCAACTTGGTTGGGTAGTTGAGTCAAATATGTAATTCCACTTGGATGGATCATTGATGTAAGTATGAGTCTTTAGTAATAAGAAAGATCATACTTAGTTGAGTTATAGAGCCATGTACTTCATTGAAATATATGTCTGAAGGTTCAACATGAACTCAGGGGGAGCATGGTCATTACAGTGCACATCAGATCTGCAAAGCTCTTCTTTCTAGAAGGAAAGAGAAACCTTGTTTCGGTATTGATCCGCCCTTTGCCCTTGATGTCAAAGGGGGAGAGTATTTTGGTGTTTCAATAATGGTTATGGTTAATGTATCTATCTATTATGGTGATCAAACACCATCATGGTTGCCATCAAGTCCAAAGGGGGAGATTGTTGACAATATGATGCAATATGTTGTCCTTTATCGTAACCTACTTGATGAAGTTGTCCTTGATGGAAACCTACTTGATGAGCTATATTTTGATCGCAACCTATTTGTTAAAGATGTAAAACTAATGTTTCTACAGGTCAGTTCAGACGTGACAGAGAAAGGAATTTCAGTAAGTTCCAGAAAAATGAAACAAAAAATATTTCTTAATGTATATGTAGGTTTGATGAAGGCAACCCGCATATGGAGGAAATGTGACGGGGGTTAAACCCATAGTCCCGGTTTACTCAAATTTTCATCCAAGCTATGTGTCTAATTGCATCTAGAATTCATTACCCAGCCAAATCCAAAATCCTTTGGATATATAACACCTCGATCATAAGAATAGAGGTTAACCTTTTCAAAACAAAAGGTTAAAATACATATGTTCTAACCCTTTTTAACTTATATCGAGCCTTAAGATTGTAACGTAACCAATTAACTCTTATGAGCACAAGTTTATGTTAGGTTGGTTCCATATGGACCCCACACATCCAAACTTCAACTCTTATATGTTAATAAAACATTTACCAACGCCAAACTACTGGGCCATACCTGATATTTAAACCTCGTGCACCTTGATTAGCGATTAACCTTGGATCTTCTGCCTTACAGATCGAACAGATCAAATGCATATCGCGTTGCTTTCATCACAGAGATTTAACATTCCAATGCTACGCGATATGGGCAATTTTGGACTAATGACGTGTTTGCAAACAATTGGATCGCGTGAGTTTTTACAAAACTGCTTCTTAGCTCTGGAGGCACGCGATACTGGTGGTTTACCATTCAAAACCGCTTTTCAAACTTCTAGTTTCTGATCACTTTGAACGCTGGGTTTCAACAGAACTTCAATGGAAATTTAGTTTGGTTCAAACCAGAAGTTCATCGCTCCTTTCTAGCACGATTTCCTCTGCATCAAAAATTGGGATCGACATCTACACATCGACTTAGTCAACGCTATAAATAAAAAGAAATCGATTCCAGCAAACCAGAGTAAATTTCCTCCTTTCAAACATGTCTTAACCCTGATAGAAAATTATCAATCTGAGTTGATATTTATTCAAAGGTAAACACTGATATTGATATCGATTACCAGAATTGATATTGATTCATGTGAATCAAACCCACTTAATTCAAAGCATTACCCTCGGTTAACTTCCACAAAATCGTTGTTCCTTTACTTTAATTCAACCTTTAGTATAACGCTTCACATAGTTCAAAGACCCACCATTCGACATTTAAACACCATGGTCCCATAACCATAAGGCTCAGAAATAAAACATGAATTCCGAGTCAAATACTCTGTATAAACACATACAACAATTACATCACAAAATACATAGGTAGGCTCTTACCCATATTACAGAGTCCTCCTCATACATGGTTTCCGAAAATTCAAGGCATATTCACATAGAAATTAACTCGAAAAATGCACAGTAACACTGAAACAATTCCTCACAGTAACACTGAAACAATTCCTCATTTATACAGTGCCATTACTTACAACTTCTAGTCCTCAACCAGATCTTCAAATTAATGGCCTTCTATTCCTTTGCCTCTACTCTACAACACGATGTAGGTGCATGCAGGTCTCTATGTAGGTATGTCTTGTGTATGCCTTTTAGGCTTACACTTATACAAATAGATAATCAATCGATTCAGTTCCTACCAGGAATTGACAAAACCCTTGGAATTCCTCAATCCTATTTTTAGCATAAACCCCTAACTGAACTGAACTGACTCTTCCTATGCCCAGCTAATCATTCGAGGGCAGCTACATTTTTTTTTTTTCCACAATTAAGTAAAATCACTCAAATGAGAATAATTACATAGGGAATTTAAAACAAGAGACCCCCCTATGTTTATTTATATACAAAATATTTTCTTGGGCCTAATGCCCCTGCATCACAATGTATACACTACTTGGTATACATGAAACTCGCTTATACATCCAAAATTAGTATATACAGAGTTTTTATGAAGAGAAGCCGCGTATACACGTAGGTACGAAGAAGAAAAGTCGGGTATGCCTTTTGTGCTCTAAAATTATGATACCAGGGGGCATTACCATGGTATTAGCCCAAAGTATTGAGCGTTGTCTCATCTATTTGATTCCGTCGAAGAATACCATCGACAATTGTGTGGTTTTGGCTCATTGTATTGGTAAAGGCTAAATATATATAATAAGAAGAAGATCATAGTGCAAGGGTGTGCATGTGTAAGGGTTGTTACTGAATACTTCTCTCTGAAGTATATATCCATGGGATGAACTCTGTTTTATTGGTAGATCTGAATCTATGATGCACCCTTGGATACAATGATCGATCAGGATATATAGACCTGAAATGACTATGTACTTGATCTGTTAAAGAGATGATTAGATCTGTGACTTGGCACATGTTTGTTGAAGTGAAGTGATGAAATCTGGGTAAGTCTATAGATCTGAAACATTCCGAAAAATTAAATATTTAGAGATTTATACGCTAGTTCTTCTCGGTAAAAGCGTGTATATAGGCGACTTTGTGTCCGAAAAAGCGCGTATGGAATTTAGGGTTTTCTGAGGCTTGCTGGAGAGGTTATCTGTTTATTACTACTTTATTTCTGCTATCTGTCAATGAAGTCTTCATGTAGATCTGGGTTATTTGAATATTGTATATGCTGCTAAGTTGAATATGTACAAATCTAATCAATGAGTGAGTAAATATGCTTAATGATGACTGACTAATTAAGGGCTCTGCAACACTGAAAATATATCTGACTGAAAGCCTCAGATCTGGTTCTGTGACTGATCATATTCTGTAAATTTAGTATTCTCAGATTTATACGTAGGTTGGTGTGAAGGAAATCGCGTATACATGCGGGATCAGTAAAAAGAAGTAGTGTATGTATTTTAAGATAATGAATGATCAGGGTTGAGATTGATTATGCATAGTGATTCTGAAATCTCGGTTATTACTGTGTTTTGGTTACAATGATCTCACCCTTCTGATTGAATTGTGGGTTAAGTGTATTATTGATGATCTTTATGATGAGTTGTGTTGAAGCTATGGGATCCAGTGTGAAAATTGATGAAACATGGTCTGTAGTGGTTCTGAGGGTTGAAGCCTTTAGTATGGAAGTAGATGCTTCCTACCAGTAGAAGCTGGTGTTCTGATCAGGGGGTTGAAGCTCCCTTCTAGTAGTGGCCGGTAAACGAGATCATGGGGTTGGAGCTCCCTTCCAGTTGCAACTGAAGAATGAGAGAAGTTTGAAGCCTTCTGTAGGTATATGCCTGCGTACTAATATGAGTCTGCATCAGTACAAGAATGTAAGCAGTTTTCCATATAATAAATATTGAAGACAGAGACGACATCAACAGTGGTTTTCTCCCGAATTGGGTTTCCAGCTTAAAATCCTGGTGTTAATGTGTATTGCTTATGTGTGATGATTTATTATGTTCTTACTGCACATGCTTACTTATTACTAAACATTTGATGAATGAATGATGCACTGGTTTAACTAAACAATTATATGCATAATAAGATCTCTGGTCATACGCATGGTTTCTTAACGATATCCGTGTGTATATGCTAGTTGGGTTCATTAAAGTTACGTATAGAAATTAGTAAGGAAAAAGTAAAATTTCTAAGTAAGTTATTAATATTGATTCAACCACTCCCCCCCCCCACCCCCCTCTTAGTATTTTTCCCAACAAATATCTCCCCCATAAAGATACGTTAAACATTGTTTTAAATATTCAATATTTTTTTTGTTTTTTGGTTTCACCCAATAGGGATTTGAACATTGAATCTCATACTTTACATTAATTATAACACAGAAATGACTAATTAGATTATCCCCCATGGACATTAAATAGTCCATAAAAATATTTTATATAAATTTCTATTTTGTCACATCTTTAATTTTATTTTATTTTTGAATTTTGATTACTAAAATTTATATTTTTTCCATTTTTTTTGGTACCGAGAAAAACCCATAAGGTGGCTTTACATTTAAATACTACCTTGTTTTTGCTACCCAAAGTGTGAGGCCCACGAGCTGAGTTGATGTGCAACTGAGTTGTGGCGGGCATGCCCATGTGCGACGAGCACCTGTATTGAGAAACTCGGGTACATGCGATGAATCGGTGAGACATTCGACAAGGTGCAACAGTGTTGGGCGCACATGATAGGCGTGCCGTGTTGGCAAGCACCCACCCCTTAGGTGAGTCGTGCAAATAGGTGAGCACGTTGGGTAAAGGCGTCGGGCAGGCGTGCACCCATAGTGGGCGACTCGTGGTATAATGACCGAGTGAGTCATGTTATAGCAGACGAGTTTGGTGAGTTGGGTGAACGGGTGGCACAACTGACTCGATCGACCCTAACAACCTAACTGACTCGGCCATGTTTGATGAACAAGTTAGTATTGGGTCGACATATTAGTAAACGGGCAGGCCAACACATGGAAGTGGTCGGAACAACCCTTGGTGAGGTTGAACGAGACCACGACTTAGCATATGAATAGAATATGGTGTGGGAGAGTTGGATCGTAGGAGTCAAAGCTCAAAACATCGTAGATAAAAGCTGAACAAAGGTCGAAAGAAAAGAAACAAGCAGGCAGGAAAGAACAGGCATAGTCGAGTTCGGAACATGTTCAGGCGAGGTCAATTCAGGTTGTTGGCTACACGGGTCATGCAGACCATGCACCCACATCGTGGGCATAAGACTGAACAAAAATATGGAACGAAAGAGCGAGGGCGGGTTGTGGCAGGTTGGGCGAATGTTGAACGAGAAGTCTGAACGAGTGTGCAGACGGGTCCCTCCATAGCATATATCGTGCAGGAAATTAGGTCATACAGATAGCTCACTCCTTTGTGTAGCAGGGTCACACTACAACGCGCTACGTGCAGAAAGTTTTAATCAATGACCGAGGTCATGCAGAATAGTGCACAAGTGACGAGAACATGCAGAAACAGTTAAACATATCAGGAAAATGGGAAGGACGTGTAGAGTATGTTTTGTGAGGATGAAATTTGGGTTTTTCTTGGTATAATTGTGTGGGAAAGTGGTAGCAAGGTTGTTGCATGACTATGGAACGGTTTTGGGTAATGTATTGGTTAAGTGTGTAGGATAATTCAGTTAGCTGCACAACTTTGTAGAACTTGTACTTTGTAAATATTCTACATTAATATATTATTATTGGGAAGACATCATGGGATTTTCCCCTCGCAAGTATGTATGGGCATACTTGTGTGATGTTGATGAATGTTTAATGTGAAATATTACATATTGAATATAACTTATTCCACTGCATTGTTAAAGAACACTTGGTTGGAAAATTCACTAAGTGTTGAAGCTAGGCATATCCCATACACTCTAGTAATGGTAAAAATAAAAGGTGTAGTGTTGTCACACCCGCTATACATGGTTGAAAGAGTACCACAGGTATAGGTTTAGGATAGTTGGTATCAGAGCTTGGTTTAGGGCAAGTCGAGCTACTTGAAGATTATAGAAGTGGATCAAGAGTATAACAACAGGGTTGAAGTTGGTATTGAAGCTAGGACTTATATTATTTTATCTCAATGAGACATTACAAAGTTAAGTAGGGGAAAGACCATGGTTGGGGCCAAAGTTGAACCAGGAAAGATGGAAGTTTTGAGAACTTTTCAAAATATTGATGACATGAAAGATTATTGGCAACACAAGTGGTAACAAAATTATGAAGCTCTTATGCAAGAGTGGGAATACTTGGGGGCATATTGCATACGGGATAGTGGAGGTGCGAAAATCCTTGAATAATGTTCATGGAAGGTGTTTTTAACTTGAAAAATTTGACAATAAGATACAACATGGTAACTGGAGAATCAAAGAACTCATGGATGAAAGATTTCGCTTAAGGGAGGAAAGTGCCAAGTTGCAAGAGAAAGTCAAGGGACTTGATGATGATATCAAGAGGGAATTTCTTGATCGTAAACATGTTGTTATAGAAGAGTATGAACTTTCATACATCAAAAAACTTGGAGACTTATACCAACTATGTATAATGATTTGGAGATGATTGGGGCATTTCGAGTTGAGGAGTACAATATTTGTCAGATAGGTGCAGTTGAGAAACATGTGAAGAAGGAGAAGCTTGATGGAAATCAAGCTATACCAGGATCATATTTCTTGAATGAATCGAAGGGAAATATTGCATACACTAATAGGATTGGCAGGTCAAATTCAAAGCCAAAAGAAAACTTTGAGGTGGAATTATTGAAGAAGGTTGATGAGATAAGACGCAATACTAAACCAATGGAAGATGAAGGTTCCTTCAAGTTGAGTTTTGTGCAGGTAACTGTGCATGGAAATATGTTTGCAACTTTGGTGGATATGGGAGCTACTCATAGTTCCCTTAGCAAGAAGGAAACTTCATCTCTTTGAAAGAAGAAGGATGGAATGGAGAAAGAGTTGGGTGCTTTCAAAGCAATCAATTCTGTTATGAAAGATGTGAGTGGTGTTTTGAAGAACACACAAGTGAGAGTGGGTTCATGTTTGGAAAGTTGGATTTGAGAGTGGTTGAGATGGATGATCATGCTATGGTTTTGGGGCAAGAATTCTTTGTTGCAACACAAGACATATCGATGGTGGATTGTGATATACTCTTGATTACCACTGATGGGAAGACGGTGATCATTCTTATGACAAGGAAGAGTCGCTTGGGATATCAGCCAAGGATTGCTTCAATTGTTTTATATGAGAAGGACCCTGATGTGAGACATGACTATGTGCAACAAGGGAAACTTGGATGTATAAATCAAACAACATAGGAGAGGAAATTAACCTAATTTGTTGCAACAACTATGAAGGAAAAGAAGGATGGAGGTAGGAAGGTGATTCCACTTCTCAAACATGCAGTTGAGACTCCTACCGAGGATCTTCACTATGCTAGTGTTGTGGAGAGACGAGGCTTGAGTGATTCTTCTAATGTAGGCCCAGGGAAGGATTATATGGGTAGAGACCCAGCTGGCATTGTGGAATTTTGCAAGTATATTATGGCCATATATGGTTTTCAGTTGACAAGGGAGAAGGTTCGAAAGCTTGGATGTACTCAGAAGGAGGTTGTTTTTGTGCATGAGTACTTGAGGACACAACATCAATCTGATACTTGGGTGCATGAGAGTTAGGGAGGAAACTTCTTGGCCCTTTCTTTACACTAAAACTTTGGAGGTGTGTGTGTGTAGTGCTTTGATGACATGGGAACTATTGCACCACCCTCACAAAGGGGATTTTTGGGAAAGGTCACTCACACATTGATGGATGATGCTTGGATGGATGTGGCTAATTTGGTACTTGACAGCAAATAGCACATGAGAATTAGCATCATGGGCAACCTGTTGTAGACGAGATGAGGACTAATTCATGGACCCGAGCATGGCTTATTTGGATAAAGATGGGATGGATTCTGGATTGAGTTGATGATGTCACAAGATGCAAGAGAAAAGTCTGAAGAATCACATGAGGAAGTGCATTCTTGTGATGAGAGTCTATGGTTTGATTGATCACCTGAATAGTTCAAGTCATGAGGGATAGCAGTGTGCGGATTTGTGTCGGAGATATGTATTGGTTACAAACAAAATTTTTTGGGGTTATGTTGGATTATATTGAAAAAAAATTCACATGATGATATTGAAAATACATGATGGGTTGACACAATATATGTTGTAGTTATAGCATGTATCTTGAGTTATAGAGATTGATTTCCATGATAGAGGAAACATGTGGAGATTACAACAGGTGTGGCTGATGACATGGATTGAGAATATTTTACCACGTACATGTTTTTGCGGTGATGGAGCATAGATGGGCAGCATGGAAATTTTGGAGATGTGCGAGCTAGTGACACTTTGCAACGATGTGATGTAGTTGTCAAGGATGACAACCTTATTTAGATCAGGGGAGGATGTCATGCCCATGATTTGAGTCAATGTGCGACTGAGTTGTATCAGGCGCGACAATGTGCGATGGGCGCCAATATTCACCAACTCGTGAAAATCCGACGACTCGATGCGACATTCGGGAAGGTGGGACGACGTTGGACGCATATGACGAGCGTGTTATGTTGGCTAGCACACACACCTTGGGTGATTTGTGTGACTTTGTGAGCAAGTTGGGTGAAGAAGGTGGCCAAGTGCATGCCCATAGCAAGTGATTCGTGGTATAACAACCAGGCCAGTCAGGTGAATGGGTGGCATGACCTATCCGAATGACCCAAGCGACCCAAGTGAACTGACCGTGTTGGATGAAAAAGTTAAGTGTTGGGCCGACATATTAGTAAACGGGAAGGCTGACGTATGGAAGTGGTCGAGTTGACCCTTGGTGAGGTCAAACGAGACCATGAATTAGCATATGAATAGAAAATGACATGTGAGAGTTGGATCATCAGATTTCAAGCTCGAAACATTGAAGATACTAGCTAAATGAAGGGAGAAAGCAAAGGAACTCGTGGGTATGAAAGAGTGGGTAAGGTCAGGTTTGGAACATGTTCATGCGAGGTTGAGTCGGGTTGTTGGCTGCACGGGTCGTCCAGACCATGTGCCCACACTGTGGGCAATAGACTGAACAGAAATTCGGAACAAGAGAGTGCAGGCGGGCTATGGAAGGTTGGGCAAACGCTGAATGGGAAGTATGATTGGGCATGTAGACGGGTCGCTACATAGCACGTATCATGCAGGAGGTTGGGTCATGCACACAGGTCACTTTTTCATGTAGCAGGGTCACGCTACAGTGCACTACGTGCAAAAAGGGTCAATCAGTGACTCGAGTCATGCAGAAAGAGTTGAATAGGTCAAGACGATGGGTAGGACGTGAAAAGCGTGTTTGGTGAGGTTGAATTTGGGTTTTCCTTGTCATAGTTGTGTGGGAAAGTGGCATCAAGATTGCTGCATGACTGTGGCACGATTTTGGGTAAAATATTTGTTAAGTGTGTAGGCTCAGTGAGTTAGCTGCACAACTTTGTAAAACTTGTAGTTTGTAAAATATTGTATATTGATATATTATTATTGGGCAGAATTTACGAGAATTGCCCCTCCCAAGTATGTATGGGCATACTTGTGTGATGTTGACGAATGTTTAATGTGAAAGAATAAATATTGAAGATAACTTATTCTGTTGCATTGTTAAAGAACACGTGTTTGGAAAATTGACTAAGTGTTGAAGTTAGGTGTATCCCATACACTCTAGTATTGGTAAAAAGAAAAGGTGTAGTGTTGTCGCACTTGCTATACGTGGTTGAAAGAGTACCACAGGTATAGGGTCGTGACACAGAGGAGCCCAAAATCTCGCTTGACATGTAACTACTAGTAAACCTCTTAGGGTTTACGCCCACATAAACCAAGTTCACTTCTAGGGATTTGAACTTGGATATGCCTTCTATCCATAATTTCACCAACTTTGAATTAACTAATTGAGTTTCCCCAAGACTATTTGTACACTTATATAACTTTGTTATTACCATTATTATTAATATATTTATATCAATCTTTTATATATTAATCCTTTTATAATAATTTCTCATAAAATCTAATAATAATATTGACCTCATCCTTACATTGATATTATAAATTATTATATCTCAATTTTCTTTCTCTGGCTTTAACGAGCATGAGAGTATTTCACTTTCTAAATTGTTCAAGAGCCTACTTTTCATGGGGAGAAAAATGTTGAGAAGTAAGATTTTCCCTTTGTCTCAAATAAGGTATTTTCGAGTTGCATTGTCCTGTGGATTTACGTGGTCATAATTTTTATTTTAAATATATAATAATTTAAAATTATGTATATATATAATTTTATATAACAAATAATGTATGTTTGATTGTGATGAGATGCTTTACAACTCAATATAAGAAATATGTGTGTAATATAAGTAAGTTTTTCAACACTTTTTAATGTGGGCTCTATTACAATTAAAGTAATCTATTACAATTAAAGTAAATTTATTTAATTTAGACTCTATTAAAGTTAGTAAATTTATAAATAAAAAATATTTCAAAATTAATTATAACTTTTAGCTTTTAGATTTAATTAAAAAATGTTATAAAATTAAATTAAATTAATGTATAAAATAATTTGATTGTGAAATGAGTTATGGCTTTGGGGCATGTGGTATTTATAAGTCATAATATTGGTTAATTTTTTTTTAATTATTAATTGACTCTTAGACCCATTTCTGGACACTTCCATATCTCCTTATAAAGATACTTTATATATATATATATATATATATATATATATATATATATATATATTGACTCATATGGATTTGAACATTGAATCTCATATTTTACATTACTCTATAACAAAATAAGTTATATAGTCATTATAATTTTTTTTTAGTGATTTCACCAACACAGAATATCATATTTTACATTACTTTATAACATGGAAATGACCAATTAAATAATCCATAATAATATTTTATATAAATTTTTACTTTGACAAACCTTTAATTTTATTTAATTTTAAATTTAATTAATCAAATTTATATATTTATTACTATAATTATTAATCTTACATATTAATATTATATATATTAATGGTTAATATTAATCATTTTACAATAATTTCCAATGAAATATAATAATAATATTGACATCATTTTTATATTGATATTATAAATTATTAATATCTCAATTTTGTTTTGAATTCTCTTTCTTTTCACTAATTAGTTAAGAATAATATTTTATTAACAACTAGCCTAGATTCATATTAATTCTGCATCTATCAAAGAGACATTAAATATATTTTCAATCTAAAATAAGTTTGCACTTATAGAGATTTAATCCATTTAGACACTTGGGAGATATAGAGTTAACATGAATATGGGTTGTTATATATTTAGAACTTGAAATCTATAAAGACATATAAATAGAAATTGAAATAGGAATAAGATAAAAATTGACTTGAAAACATAAATAGAAAAAAAAAAAGAATTGACCTATACATGGAAATAAATTGAAATAGGAATAAGATGAAAATTGACTTGAAAACATAAATAGAAAAAGAAAAAGAACTGATCTATACATGGAAATTAACAATCATGTATAGTAGTATTGAATAACAATAATAATTGAGATGTACATTGAAATCAATACGATAACAATAACATGCATTCTAAAAATCAATGTTTCTATAATTTGACATTGAAATATAAAAAATTAGGTATATGTATATTGAAAAATAACAATTGAGATATAAAAGTTTATATGAACATTGAAATCAATGTATTAAAATTGTATAAAAATAAAATCGGCATTGAAATTAACATTTAATAGAAATATGAATTGAGATTGACATATACAATGAAATGAATGCTTCATGTACACTTATTTCAACGATTATGTAGATGTATAGTGAATAAAAATAAAAAATAACATGTCAATACATTAGAAATTGAATATAAATTGACATGTACACTAAAATAAACTAATATACTAAAAACAATGCAGTGATTTTAATGTACATTTTCATCATTCTACATTGTTATTTTATTTCTATTAAACACATTCTTTATATATACTTTTAATAAATCTAAAAAACTTACTAAAATTAAAATAACAATATCCATCTTATACATATTCATAATTTTGATCATTTACTATATTTATAAAAAAAAATCCCATTGATCTTTTCGATAGTACTCTCAATATATTGAATTAACAAAGAGAAATGAGTAAGTTCTAAGTGATTGGAGTACTCTCCGTATATTGAATTAACAAAGAGAAATGAGTAAGGTTCACGTGGTTGGATTAATCTTAAATATACATATATATAATATTGTCATTTAAAAGTTTTGTATCATCATCAAAAACTAAAATCAAATTAGATTATCTTAATCCATGATTTACTAATAATTAAGAGATAAGTGTAAGATTTAAAAAAAAAAAAAAAAAAATTGAAGAAAAAAATACACTTTACTAAATTTAATTCTCTCAAAAATAAAAATAAAAATAAATCTAGATTAATATTATAATTAATAAAAGTAAATATAATAAACTACCTATTTATAATATTTTGATAATATTAATATTCCGATAAATAATAAATTTATTTGCAAATAACAAATTAGGATTTGAACCAATGTAAGCATAACTCAAACTAAACCATGATTTGAATTATAACAAAATCCATTACATCTCATTTACCAATCATTGTTAATTGAATGCATTTTCCCATATTGGTATTTTGGACCGTTTATTTTATCATAACACTAAACTTACGTTCATTATATGTAATTTTTAATGGATTATATGCCATTGTGCTCAAGTGTATTCTCTGTACAAAGTCACTCTGAGATTTCTGTTGAAAAGTGCTGCAATTCAAATGAGTTAAAAAAAACAATGACTAGTCATTTCCAGGAAAAAATATCCACACGGAGTCAACTTGGGAATGGAAGAAAAAATTGAATAACAGGAAGTACAGAATATTTTTCTTCTCAAATAAAAATAAAAATGGGCAGTTCTCATTATTTTCATAAATAGAAGAGTAATTTTATTAAATTTTTAGCAACATGACAAAATTCTATAATTTATATTTGTTTCAAACATTTTTTATTAATTATTTTCACTTGAAATATTAAATAACATAAAATAAAATGTCTATTTTTTCAAAAAAAAACTGACAAAATTATATCATTTACCTGCTTTTTTTTGAAGTATTTTCTATTCACTGGTTTTATCTGTTACGATTTATAGTTTAATGAAAACAGTTCAAATATAATAGTGTTGCATTTCGAATTCATTAGATTTAGCCGGTCAAAAAAAAACTCTGGCTGCCCATTTAAAAAAAATAAATGAAATTTTATACATCTTTTTATGTTGGAAATATGACTATAGGTTCTAAAAAAGTAAAATAATTAGAATTTTTACTGATTAAACTTTGATTAGGGATATAAAAACGTTAAACACTGGCGTTTGATTAATTGAAATGATATGACTGAATATAATTAAAAGTCAGGGACCATAGTATTTCAAATTCTGTTTTGAAAGTCGAATTACCAACTCCTAAGCCAGCCAGCCAGCTTGCGAGTGTCATTTGAAACGAACCGAAAATTTTGAATTAAAAAAAAAACAGAACATGCCATCAAACAGGATTTTATATTGATCAATGGATTGAATTTGATAATATTTACAGCTTTAGTAGCATGGCCAACGTTAATGAGAGGCATTCTCAATTAGCCCCATGCCAGAAAATTGCGCTCGGCCTTGGGTGGTCTTGCCTCTAACTGCTTTGTCGGTCATCGTTGGAAGGTGATTTGGACAGTTTGCTTGCCCATTACACTGGCACAAGCGAAATAAAAAATACTTAAACTGTGACAAAATTTCTTAACCTTCTCAAAATCCAAAACAGTGCCCTGCCCTCGGGCTGTTTCAATATATAATTTCTGAAGAGATGATCTGAATAGTACCCGTGTCATTAGACTCCGTCGATCAAAATCCAAGACAAAAAGAGAAAACCGAAGCAAATATTTGCTCTGCCTTTCAACTTTGATTTTGAACGGTAACCAAGCCATGTGCCATTCCCATGCTTCGAAAATGATCAGAGTGGAGTTCGGGCTTATTTTAACTGAATGCGCTCCATCTCTGTGTTAATGGATATGGAGAAACTCATCCAAATTCAAAGTTGCTGGTACTACTTCCTTCTTAGACAGCATGGAGGTCAGATAATGGAAAGCATCTTCGTCACAGGGAAGGGTGAGTCCCCTCTGGTGATCGAACCCATAGTCTTCTTCGGCCTTCTCCAGCAAAACTCTGAACAATAAATGATTCAAATAAGTCGTAGGGATGACAAATCTACTGCGTTCACTTCCAACATACACTGCACAGTGTCCCTTGGGAACATCTGTAGGTAGAGCACTGCATGATCGACCCATGGCTTCATCTTTCATTACGAAATACCTTGTCTTCTTTGGAGAAAGGGCATATCCAATTCCCTTATAACCATGGACAAACTTGAAAAAGGCTCTGATTATCTTCTTCAAAAGAAGAACTTGAGGATTCCTCATCTTTCTTGCCATTGAATTCAGAAGCAGAACAAATATTTCTAAAAGCAAGGGACAGATAGCTTGAACAAGATTTTGTGGTAAGACAATGCATTCGTTCTCTATTTATAGCACTTGATAATGACATTTACAAGAAGAGCAACAGTCATCATCAGTCCTAACTAAATAGTGAATTAACAAAATTAACCGAAAATGCATTCAATGTCAATCTGCAAGATTCCAGAGTGAAACTCACCTATCCTGATATCTCTGACATTTAACTTGCATGACCACGTTAGCGAATTGGAATGGAGTGAGATGCCATTGTTATTGCAGACAAAAAGGTGATGCTGTCCCGGAAAGATTAAATAGTGACCAGCGGTCATGTCATAGGGTGAAAGACCGTGGTGGTCCAGTGCTTATGCCGTGGTCCTGACTGGTTCGTCCCAAATGCATGTGATCAGTCTCATCCGTTCACTGGAGCAGATTGAATTTGAGCCGAAGAGGGCCCTCATTCACTTGCAGCGTTGGGCTCTGTCGATTCTTCATGTTTAGTGGAATCCCGGCAAAACTCTTTGTGGGCTTCGGTGCTCGTAGCGTGACTCGATTGTAACTTTGCTCTACTTTGGAGTACGGTTCACTGTTAGAGAGTTTGGGTGGTGCACGGCTATTCATGACTATAAGAGAGTTTGACTGATGCACGGTTGTTCTCTGTGACAGTGATCGGAGACAAAGATCAAATGCTATAGATCTATCCACCGGCTATAGATGTGTCGTACTTTTATTTTCAAACAGCTATAATGTTGCGGCCCTATTCAATTGATTGCAAGAAAGCATGTGATCAGTCACCATCGGTCACTAGAACGGTTTCCATTTTGAGCACATGAGGGCCCAGATTCAGTTGGACCGTTGTCCCTTGTATGTTCTTCATGTGGTTTCTTCTGTTCGTAGCGTGATCCGAATGCAGCAGATTCGCGTTAATAGGGTGGCGGAGAGATTGGGCATAAAAATCAAAATCAAATGTTATTTGAGCATCTATCCACCGTCTATAGACGTATGGGACATTATAAAGGTTTTTTTAAGAAAAAAAAAATATGCTGCGTTTGTATTATATAAAAAGATAGCATATCTATCTACGTTCATTCTACAATTTTACTGTCATATTCATCTATCTTGTCTCTTGTATGTGCACTTGTGATCTACCTTTTGAGTCTTTTCTAACATTTAACTCATCGCTTTATATATAGGGTCTATCATAGAAACCTTACATATTATATCAAAAAACCAAATGAGTCAATATCTCTCGGCCAGCATTTAACATGATACCCTGCACTGTAAATGGAAATGAATGTGTCGAAATGTATTTACTAGATTTAAATTCTCATCATCCATTTTGCTATAATGGGGAATCTAAATGTGTATCTTCTTTTACCCAATTAATGACACCTTTGGCCTCTTTTGCCTCTCCAAGTTGTTATTGGAAATTAATTCCCACTACTTCACAGACAGTAGAAGGACGAGAAATTAATGTTGATGGGAGTTATTGAAGGATGGGGATAACAATTACCAATCTCGATTTGCACTTCATGCAACCCAGTTTTATCTATAGCACCCACCATTCCGTCGGCAGCAAGCTAGAAAAGTTGACCCACCGAAAAAGGTGACGTCATCTTCTTCCGGACCAATGAACGCTGCTTCGTGGGGCAAAGAAAAAGGCTTTTGGAAAGTATTTTGACTCCACGGAATATGGAATGAGTAAAGTTTTAATATTTTGTTTTTATTTTCCGCAACATAGTTTTGTTTTGTTTTAAACGACTTTAGGTTATAAATATTTGTTTTATATAATATATATTTAATATATATATATATATATATATATAAACATTGTAATAGACAGCAATGTACCGCATTTGCACTGTGTGTATTGTAATTTCTTGCCTGAAGGCAGAAAAGAAAAACAAAGAGAGAGAGAGAAATTTTTGTTAGCGCTGTGTTGTGTAGCAGCTTGAAGCACATGGACTGTGCAAAGTAATTTTTGCCAGAAGGCAGAAACAGAGACAGAGAACAAAAAAATTGTAACGCTGTGTTTGTAGCAGCTAATCTTTTGTGTAAATCTAAAACTTTGTTTTGAAGATAGAATCTTTATTTTGTAATAGATTTTCATGCTTAATGAAATAGTGTTTTAAAGCCTCTCTATCCATATCTTTTGTATTGAATCTCTGTGTTGAGTTGAGGAATTATTATTTTTTCTGTGTGTTCGGAATATTTCAGAAATTCCAATATGGTATCAGAGGCGCTCAGTGAACGAAACAGAGATCGCTCTTCGTTGTAGAAGCTGTAAGAAATGTTGTTGAAGTGGATTTCTCCAGCAGAGAGAAATCTTCTATTTGTTTACATAGCAAAAGAGTTTGATTGTTTCATTTGTTTAATTACTATGGCAGCAGCAGGGACCACCCTAACGAATCCCAAACTTCCACAGTTTAATGGAAAGAACCATGGTTATTGGGCAATCACGATGAGAGCCATGTTTGCTTCACATGACATATGGGAGCTAGTTGAGAATATCTACCCAACACCAGTAGATGCAGCAGCGCTGGCTGCTTTGATAGCAACAAAAAGAGACTTGTTAAGAGATAATAGGAAGAAAGACTCCAAAGCCCTCTTCTATCCCTATCAATCAGTGCACGAAAGTATTTTCCCAAGGATTACAGCAGCGAAAAAGTCTAAGGAGATGTGGGATATTCTCAAAATAACCTATCAAGGCATGGAGAAGGTGAAGACAACAAAGCTATAAATGTTGAGGAGAGATTTTGAAACTCTCTGTATGAAAGAGTCTGACACCATAGGCTCATTCTTCACCAATGTTATTGTGTTAGTTATTCTTATAAGGTCTCATGGAGAGACACTAGAAGAAAGAATAATAGTGGAGAAAATCTTGAGAAGTCTAGCTTCAAGATTTGATTCCATAGTAATGGCAATAGAAGAGTCAAAGGGTCTCTCACTATTTATAGTGGATGAGCTTAGTGCATCCCTGATGTCTCATGAACACAGACAGAACAAAGGAACACATTCCTCATTGGAAAAAGCTTTCAAGACTCAAATGTCTTTTGGCCGAAGCAGAGGCCAAGGAAAATCAAACAACCGAGGAAGAGGAAAAAGCCCACAGAGAGGTGGAAGGAACAACACTGCAAGCACGAGTGGAAGGAGCAGCAATCAGAACCAGAATGAAGGGTCAAGCCAACATCAAGCTCATAGATAAAGGTATGATAAATCCTAAGTCCAATTTCATTATTGTAATAAATATGGGCATTATACCAATGAATGTAGGAAAAAGCAAAATGACATGAATAATATGCAGAATGCTAATTTTACAAAAGAAGAAAAGAACCAGAAGAATGTGTTGTTAACATGTAATGTAGCACAAGATAGACAAGATGATGTATGGTTCTTAGACTCAAGATGTAGTAACCACATGACTCGAAACATAGCAATGTTTGTCAATCTAGATGAAAATGTTAAATCTGAAGTAACAACAAGGACTGATAGTAAGGTCCCTATCATGGGAAAAGGAAGAGTAACTATCCTGACAAGAAAAGGAAAATATAAGTTTGTGCCAGATGTATATTATGTACCTAGCTTGAAATGTAATCTTTTGAGCATTGGATAACTCATAAACAAGAGCTACAATGTATTCTTTAAAGATGATGTGTGCACAATCATGGACATACCTCCAGGCAAGAAAGTCCTTGCAGAGGTGTAGCTCACAAGCAATAGAATGTTTCCTCTCAAGCTTAGAACAAACTTGAAGGAAAGAAGAAATGTAGCAACTGTAACACAAGATGTCTTTCAAGAGGAAGTGAAAGATGAAAACTGGTTATGGCACTTGAGATTTGGACATCTCAATTTCGAAGGTGTGAACTTGTTGCACAGAAAGGGAATGGTAAAAGGATTACCACTGATTGAGAAACCGGACAACCTTTGTGAAGGCTGCATCTTGGGAAAACAACACAAAGAAAGCTTTCCAGTAGGGAAGACTATAAGGTCAAAGACACCCTTAGAGATTGTCCACTCAGATTTGTGTGGACCAATGCAAATCCCATCTTTAGCTGGCAGCGAATATATTTTGAAATTTATAGATGATTACATGAGAAAGACATGGGTGTATTTCTTGAAACAAAAGAGTGAAGTGTTTGAACAGTTCTACCACTTCAAATCTCTTGTTGAGAAGCAGAGTGGGCACTACATCAAAGTGCTAAGAACTGACAAAGGTGGAGAATACATCTCCAAAGAGTTCCTATGTTTCTGTAAGGAGAATGGCATACATAAGCAGTTTACCACAAGGTACACACCTCAACAAAATGGTGTTGCGGAAAGGAAGAATAGGGCCATCATGGACATGGTCATAAGTATGTTGAAGGAAAAACATTTGCTAAATGAGTGTTGGGCTGACGTTATCAATTGTGCAGCATATATCTTGAATAGATGCCAAACCAAAGCTATCATGAACAGAGTTCCGGAAGAAGCATGGAGTGGGAAAAAGAAGTTTGTCATGCACATGAAATTTTTTGGATGTGTGGATTATGCACATGTCCCAGATCAATTGAGAAAGAAGCTTGACAGCAAGGGGGAGACGCGTATCTTTTTTGGATATAATAATGAGTCCAAGGCATACAAAGTGTATAATATATCCACCAAGAAAGTAATTATAAGAAAATATGTGCAGTTTATTGAAGAAGAAGCTTGGGATGGAAGGTTAGAGAAAACAGTGAATGTGAAGACATGTGTGTCTCACGAAGAACAAGAGGAAGGGACAACAGCAAATAATCCCTCCTTGGTGGCTCCTCCTCCACTACCACAAACAAAACAAACCACACCACAAGCTGGAAATAGAAGAACCTTGAGAAATCAAGGAAGTGCTTCTTCATGCACACCACAGGGAACTGAAACTCCCTCGAGTTCAAGTGGAACTCCAACTACACCAAGAAGACTGAGATTCAGAAATCTGAGTGAGATTTATGAACAAGGAGAGGTAAATGATAATGCTGGTCTGAACTCTTTATTTACTTTTTATTGTCATGTTGATGACTCAATTCATTTTGAAGAAGCTGTAAAAGAAGAAAAATGGATTGAAGCAATGAATGAAGAGATTGGTGCAATAGAAAAGAGTAACACATGGGAGTTAGTGGACCTCCCTAAAGGCAAATAATTCATTGGAGTAAAATGGGTCTATAAGAACAAGAGCAACGCTGAAGGTAAGATTGAAAGGCGCAAAGCAAGACTTGTTGTCAAAGGCTACAAGTAGCAACAAGGAAGAGATTATGAAGAAACCTTCGCACCGATTGCAAGGATGGAAACAGTGAGAATAGTGTTGTCCATAGCAGCACAACATAAATGGAAGGTTTACGAAATGGATGTGAAGTTTACATTCCTGAATGAACTGCTAAAAGAAGAGGTATATGTTGAACAACCTCCAGGCTATGAGATTGAAGGCCAATAGCACAAAGTATGCAAGTTGAAGAAAGCTCTTTATGGGCTGAAGTAAGCACCAAGAGCATGGTACAACAAGATAGATGTTTACTTGATTGAAAATGGATTTGCAATATTTGATGGAGAACCCGCACTCTATAGAAAATAAAATGATTGTAAGATTCTTATTATTGTTTTATATGTAGATTAATTAATCTTTACTAGAAATGAAGTTTATCTCATTGCTGATTTTAAAGTAGTCATGAAGAGTGAATTTGAAATGACTGATTTGGGATTTTTGAGATATTTTCTTTGAATAGAAGTAGAGAAAAATGAAAATGGGATTTTTATTTCCCAAGCAAAATATGTTGAAGAAGTGTTGAAAAGATTCAACATGTAGAACAACAAGGCAACTATAACTCCAACTGTCATGGGGTTAAAATCGAGCAAAGAAGATCAAAGCAAGAATGTCAATCCGACATTGTATAAAAGCGTAGTTGGGAGCCTTATGTATTTAATTGCAGCTAGGCCAGATATTGTGTATGCTCTAAGTTTAATTTCTAGATTTATGGAAAGGCAAAAGGAGGCACATTGGCAAGCAACAAAAAGAATTCTGAGGTATGTGAAAGGAACAAAGAGATATGGTATTTTATACACCACTTCAGTAAATTTTGAATTGATTGGATATAGTGACAATGATTGGGCTCGAAGTGTAGATGAAAAAAAATCACCTCTGGATATGTTTTTCATATGGGATTAGGAGCCATTTCATGGGCTTCTAAGAAACAACCAATTGTGGCTTTATCAACAGAAGAGGCAGAATATGTGGCAACAACAGCAGCAACATGCGAAGGAGTATGGATGAGAAGAATGTTGAGAAATTTGTGTCATGAATAGGCAAAAGGCACAAAAATTTATTGTGATAGTAGCTCAGCAATAACATTATCAAAGAATTCAGTGTTTCATAAGAGAACAAATCACATCGATGTCAAGTATCACTACATCAGAGAGTTAGTGAACAATGGAGAAATTGTTTTACAACACTGCAAAACAGAAGAGAAATTTCTTGATTTTTTAACAAAACCATTGGGGTAGAAGAGTTTTAACTATCTCAGGAAATGGGCATGCAAGAGAGTATAGAAGTTGAAATTAAGGGGGAGTTTTGGAAATTAATTCCAACTACCGCATAGACAACAAAAGGACGAGAACTTAATGTTGATGGAAATTCTTGAAGAACAGAAACAACAATTACCAGTCCCAATTTTCACTTCACACAACTACAGTCTTATCTGCAGCACCCACCAGCAATAAATCCTCTTCCAACCACACTTAATGCGCAACAATCACAATTATGTCGGCAACAAGCTTGAGCTACGAAGAGGAAAGTTGACCCACCGGAGAAGGTGATGTCACCTTCCTCCGGAGCAATGAACGCAACTCCATGGGGCAAAGAAAAAGGCTTTTGGAAATTATTTTGACTCCACGGAATATGGAACAACATAGTTTTGTTTTGGTTTAAAAGACTTTAATAGGTTATAAATATTTGTTTTATAAAATATATATTGTAAATATATAATATTTACAATATCTATATATATATATATATATATATATATATATATATATATATATATAGATATATAAACATTATAATAGACAGCAACGTGCCACATTTTGACTGTGTGTATTGTAATTTCCTGCCCGAAGGCAGAAAAGAAAAATAGAGAGACAGAGAGAAATTTTTGTTAGTGATGTGTTGTTTAGCAGACTATGTAATGTAATTTTTGCTAGAAGGCAGAAACGGAGACAGAGAGCAAAAAAATTGTAACGCTGTGTTTGTAGCAGATAATCTTTTGTGTAAATCTCGAAATTCGTTCTAAAGATAGAATCTTCATTTTGTAATAGATTTTCATGCTTAATGAAATAGTGTTTTAAATAATCTCTATCCATATCTTTTGTATTGAATATCTGTGTTGAGTTGAGGAATTATTATTTCCTCTGTGTGTTCGAAATATTTCAGAAATTCCAACACTTGTCTAACGTAAACCATTTTTTTGCCATTAGAACTCCTTATAAAACTGTAATATTTTCTTTTTTGTTTGATCCCAACCTTCTCCCCACCGTAAATACAAGAATTTTGCCTCCCCAAATGCCCGTAACTTGTCTAACGTAAACCATTTTTTTGCCATTAGAACTCCCTATAAGAGGAAACACATGCTCTTAACCATTAAGCCCACTAACGTTGCATAATGTGTTTAGCTTATCCTTTCCCCTTTTTTTTCCTTAAATATTGTATAATATCTTAACATTTTTAATGACATTTAAATTAAAATGAAAGGATTCTTCCATAAATATAGTGTAGTATTTGAACATTTTTAATGAAATTTAAATTAAAATGAAATAAAACTATTGGATTTAATGAAGAGTCAAACTCCACACAAATCAACTTTATCTATCGAACAAATAATACATACTCAGAGAGAAAAGCCATAAGAGGTGGTCTATCTAAATTTGTAACTATGGCTATGTAGGTAATTGGTATCTCACAAGGAAACTGTATGTAATTTTCTACACCTAATACCTTGACCTGTCAGTGCAATGGGAGTTGAGGAAAACACCCACTTATCTCCCACACAACCCAACTCAGTAGAAAATCACTCGAACCAGAGCTTGTGGTTAGATCTTAAAATCATTTTAGGAGGGTCAGAACATAACTTCATAATTTTTCAATGAAATTGGGTTAGTGACCAAGATAAACAGATATAGGACATCCAAGCACATTGACATTTGAAAATAATTTCTAGTTGGATTTTTTTTTTGCCATTTGGAAAGAATTTTTGGTTGGATTTTTTTGATGGAGCAAGTAATATGAGGAAATGAGGGAGCAGTCATAGTCAATGAGCTGGGTAACTTCTTCTATTTCCTGTGGGAAGGAGGGTTGGGATCAGGCCTTCCTTACTAGACTGAGTAGTGTCACACTATTAACTTTCTTGCATATCTAAATCAAATGTTTAAACGTTACTTAAATATTAATAGACCAAATACGTGTCCTCTATTCATTGAATTTCATTGATTTCACTTTTATCAAAGTGCCAAAATATTTACATGGGTTTATAAAAGAAAATAATGATTTTAAGTTATAATAGTTGGTTTAGGTTTTAAATTTTAAAGTGTAATATAATTTATATATTTTAGGTTTTATAATTTTAATATAGTTCATATCATATTAAGTTATAGTTTTGTTGAAATAATATATAATATTATATTAAATTTAATATAAATAATTTGTTTATTTTAATATTTTAAATGCTATTTTCTTCTTAATCTCCATTTCTTATCTTTTCAAAATCAAAATCTTAAGTCTTTCTCTTTTCTTTAATCAAGTTTTGAAAAGATTTATTTGATTTAAAATTAATAAGCTTATATATATCTATATATATATATATATATATATATATATATATATATATATATATATATATATATATATATATATATATATATATATATATAATCAATGTAAAATCTCTATGTATAAATTAAAACAATGTAATACCCTCCTCATGCCTTTTCATCTAAGCATTGAATTCATTTTCAAAATTCTTTAAGATTCACATTGTATAATTAATAATGATCCAAAGGAAAAAATTAAAGAATTCCACATTAGATTGAAAAATTGCCTTAAAATTTTGTCAATTTACTATGTCATTTGATAATCACATGTGATCAACCAAAAAATAATGAAAATTACACACCAGTGTTCAATAACGAGGAATTTGCCAATTTCGATCAATAATGAACAAGATGAATTGAAGTTTAAGACACTCATTAATAAATATTTCATTAGGAAACTATGAATAAAGGAGATGATCATTGTGTGAGGTTCATTTACCAAGTAAAATGAGTATGTTATACCATCATATTATTTTTCTTTAAAATTACCTCAATCATAAATATTCATTTACCAAGTAGAAAATGAGTCATATTTGATTTTCTTTAAAATTACCTCAAGCACAAATATTTCACTTTATATTAATATTAACTATATTGATAAATATGATTGTAGATGTATTTTATATATGACCATCAATGTATATCAATCAAATTAGTAAATGTGGTTATGCTAGTATATTATCAATAAAAGTTTTGGTACAATGAAGAATGCTTATGACCTAAGTTATGTTTTTCTTTAAAATACATATATATTTTATTGTGGTGTTTTTGTTTTAACATTGGAAGTCGTTTCATGGGTCACAATACTTTTTCTTGTGAGAGCAAGGGCTTAATACCAACAAATTTTTTCACCTAAAAAATGCATAAAATGAATAATGAGGTTTCCAATGGGAAATGTTTCAAAATGTGCTACGGTCAGTAGTGAAAATTAAAGGGACCACTAGGATTCTAAATTTATTGTATTGATCATTACAATACCACTGTGAACTATAATTATTTGCATACACAATACTTTAAGGTGCTTGGACATGACCAAGTTGAAATTTGGCATCTTCATTATATGTTATTAGGAAATGCTATCGCATAGAATATTTTTAAATATTTAGGAATCAAGAAACAAGAATATTTAGACAAATTAATTTTAAGTTATTAAAGGGAGATGATCATCCACAATATCTTAAAATATTAAATGAAACCATGTTTATAATAGAGACATATAGAGTCCAAATGTCATAAAAGCATAAATGTCATAAAATAATAAACATAAAGGCCTTCAAAATACCAACAATGTCAATGAAAAAGATGACTTAGGATTTGAGGGTACTTCTATTGTTATTGACAATATACCTCAAGTATCATAAAATAATATTTTAGAGTTATTGTTTTTACAGTTAACATATTATATTTCTAAACATCATTATGCTAGGGAGGTAATAAAATTTTTAACATAATCACCTTTTATTTATCACAACTCATCATTTTTTTTTGGAGCTAGTGGGCTTATCCTACTGAATTAGAGCCTTCTAACGACTATAGTCATTTTCAATTTCAAGGTTAAACTACAAAATTACCCATTTTAGCAAACACCATGTTTTTAATAGAGATTTGAATGCCTTCAAAATATAATTCTTCCATCTCATGTGCATCTTTATTTAGATAAATAAAAATTAAGTTATCAATTATACTAGCAACCAAAATCAAAGTTGTCAAATCTTGATTATGCACCAACCCAATTTGTGCCCTTTCAAATTTAATCTACATAGAAAATGTGACTTAATTCACTTCATGCATTTATAATACCACCTATAACCTCTGTTGGTTCTTAACATTCAAATTTTATTGAGTGATAAGACACATCATGACCTTTAGATGCTAAAATGAACATCAATCCAAGTATACAACTAGCAACTATCATATTATGTTTTTAGTATTGTACCCTTTTGATGCAATGGTTATAGTTACAACTCTAGGAAAATTATTATATTTCTCTTCTCCACGGTGATACTATAGAGCTGGTGGAAAAGAATAATTGGTAGGCTTTGCTAGAGAAAGATTAGGTAGGTACACATACTTGTTGCTAAAACATTTATTGCAGTTTTTCACTTTTACTACACTGAGAAACTTGGTAGATTGAAATAAATCAAATCTAGCATGCTCTATGACAGCATCAAATTGAGAAAAGAGGACATGTATTAAAAGGATGGAATGAAGGAAAATTAGATTTTTCTCCTACCTACCACAACACAAAAAAATCAGATTTCTATGATGGAGGAAATTTAAAATCAAGAGAGAAGCATCGCATAATAGCATGGTAAGCATAAGTTAATGTAGTATTGATGTTTTGATCGATCACAATTTGATTAGATTAATATCAGTTTTCTATACGTGCTCATAATCTAGAATAAACACCAGATGTTGCAAAGTAAGTAAAAATATGAGCTTGAACTGAACACTTGCAATCTATCCCTTAGAAAGTAGATTGCCTTATCTTTTATAAGCTCCATTGAAGGTCCCACCAAATAGGAGAAATGGAATTCTCTCTATTGGATTTGGAGGATTTTCGGTTATATTTTTATTCTGATTTTTATTAAGACTGCTACTTGTATGAGTTGCACTGGAGAAATTTTTTCATTTTGATGTAATTATAATTATTAGAAATAATGCTTCCATTAATGTAATGTGTAATTTTAGAGTTGGATTGAGATTTTGTAGGAGGTTTTTGAGATATTATTTCAACCTCTATATCCATATTAGGAATAAGTTGGATCTAGGACCAACTATATAAATGTGTTGTAATTGAGTGCAAATAGATAATAATAAAAAATATTATTCATGTGTTTTCTGTGTGCAATGGCTGCTCTTACAAACTTTAATTTGGCATCAGAACCTTTAATGGCTTAAATCCCTCATGGGATGGTCAGGAAGATGTGAGAGCAATGATTGTCAAACCATTGTTGTAGGAGAGTAGATATTTCAGTGATTTTTTTTTTATTTTTTATTTTTTGTGTGATTAGGATCCATTGGTTGGATTAAAAAGAGAAAACTGTAGTGCAAAATTCCGTGAGAAAAGGAGGTGTTGTCAGGTTAAATCACATGACCAAATAGCTGCGCAGGAGGCATCAAGGTGAAAAGAGCTATGTACTGATCAGTCCGGTGGTGAAGAGAGTCAATGCCATCACTTCATATGAGTAAGACTCGTTTCATATTTGAGAATAAACAATGATATTTGAGGCTACCATTTAATATTTTTGCTATTACAGGGTTTGTTGTGCGGAGTTGAATATTGTGTGGAGTTCACATGTTGTATAGATTTATTATTTTGTGATTGTAAGTTAGTGGTTCTCAAAGTTCTTCAGCGCCAAGAGAACGAATCATTACTTTTATTATGTTCTTTGTTTGTTAATCTGATGGGCTTGTTATTCCTCAGGGCTTCAAGAACAACATATGTGGGTGGAAAAAGGTTAGTTGTATGATTGACTGCCGAATACGGTCAGTATCCATATCATTTTCCTATATAACTTTTGAAATTTTTTCTTCGGGGGAATTTCATAGATGGAAGTGTATCCATAGGGTGATTTAGTATTGAGATTATCCTTTGGGGGGTTGAGAAGCGTCAATTCTACAAAGAACGTCAAATATGGTCAGAAGCTTTTGTACTTTAAATGTGTCAAATGGGAAGCTCGAAGATGTGGAGAAAGAAAGAGTGGAGTCTAGAAGACTGCAAAGTGGGTAGAGTTGCCGATGAAGACCAGATCAAACATATGTGTATTTCATGTATTGCTTTTATACTATATTTGAAATGTTAGAATTAAAGGGAGGTATTAGAAATAATTCTTCCATTAATGTAATGTGTAAGTTTAGAGTTGGTTTGAGATTTTGTGGGAGGTTGTTGAGATATTCTCTCGACCTCTATATCCATATTAGGAATAAGTTGGATCTGAGACCAACTATATAAATGTGTTGTGACTGAGTGCAAATAGATAATAATAAAAAAGATTATTCATGTGTTTTCTGTGTGCAATGGTTGCTCTTACAAACTTTAATTTGTTTGAGATAATGCTCACATTAATGTTGTGTGCTAAGTTTGGGGATTGGCTTTGAGGTTTTTTCGGAGACTGTTGAGATATTCTCTCAACCTAAATCTCCAAGATTAGAATTAGTTGGATCTCACTCCAACTATATATATACGTATTGTATCTTGATGTGTTAAGGTAATACAAACTATTATTATGTGTGAATCTTGTTCAATGGATGCTCTTCCAATTTCTCATATGGTATCAGAGACTAGCTGGGCTTAATCCCTCACAGGAGCGCCCAGGAAGATGAAATAGTTTGGAAGAGGTTCTCTGTACATACGTAGATTAATAGTGTTGAATTCTTTTGTTTGTGAGAGTGTTGTGTGTTCATTGATTACTTGTAGGGCTACCTACGGTGAAAACAAAAGAGGAGGACCTACTATTGTTAAAGCATTTAATTTTGTGCACAAACCAGAAATTTTCCACTAACCAATGCATTCTACAAAGTCTGAGCGATCGAGAAAATAGTTCGACAATGCAAGCTTGTTGAAACGACATTACAATGCGAGCTTGTTGAAACGACATTTGACCTTCGCCCACAGTTTGTCCAAGTCGTTGTCACAGGTTTCTCTGTTGATGAATATAAGTCCCAAGATTGCATGCTTGGCCACAGATAAGCTCTTCTCGAGCCGAGGCTTCTTTTGTTCTTCATTATTAATTCCATCAATCAAAAGGTCCGGAGAAAACGTCAAGGGAACAATCTGAGTAGTCAAGGTACTACTTCTTGAAGACCGTCTAGAATGCTGTGAGAAGGCTTCCATGGTGGAATTGGAAATCGATCTTCTTTCCTCAGCCTCATTCGTACTCGTCATTTCCAGATACAACTCCATGAATTTGAAGACATGCAAACTTATCTTCCGTGGAATTTTTGTGCTACCGATTCAGATATATATTTAAAATTTAGTGCATGGGTTGATCACTTTCTTGGTTGCATCCGTAGATTTTTATGTCAAATTTGTTATTTTTATATTGTTTAAGTTGTAAAGAAGAACTAACTTTTGAACATAGTGATGTAGTTCAAGCTTTTAGTTCTTGTGTGTTCTTTGGTGCCACAAGAGCATGCTACTAGTTTGATTATGTCCAATATGTTATAAGTTGTAGACTATTGTTGTACTTCGGTGCTCCAAGGTCGACAATTACAGGTTACCTTTACCTTGTGAGTTTGTAAGTGTGTAGAAAGGTCGGTTGTTTCACTGATTGCTGAAAACATTTTGTACTTAGATCGCTGTCCTATATAACTGTCGAAATTTTCTCTTCGGGGGAGTTTCACAGATGAAAGTGTATTAATAAAATGGTTCTTGGTATAAGGCCTAGAAATGTCTCTACAGAAAGGGTTCAGATTCCAAGTAGAAGAGCTTGTGCCATGAACCCAAAGTCTGTTCAGATTCCCATATTTTATGCGAGAAAATGTCCATTGTGTTATCCTAGGCTCATTATGGCTGCAAAACATCCAACTAAAATCACGTCTTCTTCTTTTAGGATCAATTAGTTTTTAAAGCGAGTTAAATGAAAAAGCTTCAGTACTAATACAATATTATCTTTAAACATCTATCCTTCATGAGAGTGTATTCATGATTTTGGTTCTATTTCTTATTAAGCAAACATCATGAGTTGGAATTTTTTTATGAACAAAAACGAGAATAATTTAAACGCAGTTTCACATGTGTACCTTTTGAGCACCTAACGCAACAGACATGAATCTGCAAAGAAATTTACACTTAATGGTGCAGTTGAATACATTTCCATTTCAAAGAAACCTAATATATGCCACTGCAAACATTTATTCATGGTATGAATTCTAATTGACCTTTGAATGACTGCAAAATTCTCATTAAATCCTAAAATTCAACCTAAAGTTCCATATGTTTTAAATAAGTATATCTTTGTGCGGCAGGCTTGATAGGAGCCTTCAATAAGTTTTAACATCCAATGGTATCGGTAGAGATAAAATTTCATTCCCAACCCAAAAAAGTATTTTGTAGCGATCAGATAAAAGTTTATAGCCCTTCATTTTAATCGACTTCATACTAAACAAGGTATTAGATTTGTGAAAACTTTGTTTCTGCACATTCTCCTACATCATATCCTTCTTAGCATTATAGTAAAACTATTATAGTATTATCCTCCTTTCCAATTACTTGCCATTTTTTTATACATGTATTCTCACCTCAGTCAAGTTTACCCAGCACAAAATAGCCTGAATCTGATGAGAACAATACTTCTCTTAAAGCATATGAGTTAATTTTTGTAAAATTTAGGTACTTTTTGTTGGCCAAACGGGAAAAAAATGCACTTATAACCAATGTCGATAATCGTAGTTCTTTGAGTGTATGGCTGGAAAAGATGAAATTGGAAGTTGATGTAAAGTAGAGGTTGCAAAAGATGAAATGCAAGAAAGTTGATAAAAAGAGGAGGAAATTTTAGCAAGTTGATGAAAAGTAGAACATAGCCAATTTTGTAGGGTAGAATATACGACGGGACTTGTCTGGTTAAAATTATGATCTTACGTTTTTCCTAAGATAATTTGTTTATCATTCAAATGGAAAAGAATCAATATATATTCAACATTCACTGCCAATTTTGCAAAGCAGAGTATACGATGAAACTTTTCTTCTTCAATACTAATATTATATTTTATCTAAGATAATTTCTATATCATTGGAAAGGAAAAATGTCAACATACATTCAATATTCACATATTTTATTTTGTATAATACAATGACTTGTCAGGAATCCAATGGTAAAATTTTTTGCATTTAACTTTGTTGGTGGCTCAATATTTAGATACATGATTCCTTTCCATTGAAAATGCATCTGATATTCCATCTAAATAGTAACAAATTAATTAAAAATAACACATCATAAAGCCAAAGGTTAGGCACACATTTATCTCTACCTCACCCTACGAGGCACAACAATAAACACCCAACTGTGCACTACATGGTCTTAATGTTTCAACCATTTTGTGAAAGTATTTTATCATGTTTACTATTGGTAGCAACAAGGTGTGGGATTCCACTCTATTTATTTACTGGACATATTGTAACTTGGAAGCTTTCTGCAGGATATTTTAGTTTTTTATTTTTTGACTTGAGTTTTTATTATTATTTAGTCTGTTTAGTTTCCGAGCATAGAAAATAGTCCCTATCTTGTATTCTTATACATAGAGTATGCCATGAGATTGCATACACAAAATTTTGAAAATTTGTTTTAGATTGATCTTGACACCACAATGTTAGCTTTTGAGGATACGATGCAGAAAATGGTTGTATTTCTTGCACATTTTATGTATGATTGGTAGGATTGTAATATGTTTGACCTCTTTTCTTCTATTTATCAGAGATGGTGTTTCTAGTAGGGGAAGGAGAGATGGAATGTGAAGAAAACAGATGGTATTTCTAGTAAGAGAAAGAGGGTTTGGGAGAAAGCTTGAGAAAGGTAAAAACAAGGATGAACTTGTGCTTTTAGTTGGATATTCAATAGGAAAATCCAATAGTAGAAAATTTCCTATGAATCGGCTTAAGAAATCTATTATAGTACATTCTTTATGATAAAGTTCTCAGTTTGTATAAAATCGTAATCCTTGTACATGAAGCCACAAACCTCAGTGGAATGGTTGGATTAATAGCCTTGCCAGGTTGCTTTGATTGGAAAATTCCATGTCCACACTCTAGCATTGGGATGTGCAAAGAAAAAACTTCTCCATGTTTTTCAATAACTATTCTTGGCCAAAATGTAAATATAGTGCCTCAACCATATCCATTTCTGTTGTTTCATTTCATTGGTGTTTCGTCCTGCTATGGGAATTGACTTTTGAGATCATTTTTCATGACATTTCATCTTTATAATGCTAAGGTGGTATGCATATTCATCAATTTTAATGATTTTTGTGCTTCAATTTAAAAAACGTACTAATTTCCTTTGTATTTCATAGGATTTAAATTATGTTGAAAGAGAAATTTGTTAGACAACTAATCCTCAGGTCAGTTTGTGATAGTTTAGCTCATTATTAAAGCTCAAGAAACCTCGATAACTGATTCAACAATTTCTTGGTGTATTTATATGTACATTATTGTACACCATTGCTGATACATTCATTAATATATTGTTGATTTTGTTTCTAATCTTGTGTGTCTTATAGTGTTATCATAGTGGATGAGATGCTCTTTTGAATGAGAGCATGGTTTATTTTCTCACTTAGGAGGTTAAGTTGTTTATAATCTCATTCCTTTCAGACCCGTGAGAGAAAGAATACAAAACTATTGGAAATCAAGTTAAAAGCAACCAAGGTAAAAGCTCTCGTGAATATTGATTAATAGTAGTATGGTGAAACAAGTTTTTTGGAGGCTATATTATAATTTATTATTGTTGATGAATTTTTATCGGTGGAATTAATTTCTTTGGAGGCCATATTGTGTTCATGAATCATAAACTACCTTGGTGAATCTTTATTGCTTGAACAATAGTTTTAATTTTGGAAGAAGCCTCACCTTTTTGAAAAACACTTTTATCATATTTACTGGAAGTTACAATTTTAGATATGTTATTTACTGTAGTGAATAAGAAGTTATAGTGGTAGATATGTTATTTATTGTAGTAAATGAGAAGTGAAAATGGTAATAGTAAACTGGAAGCTACATTGGTATGGAATTGTAAAATGAATTTACTACAGTAAAGTATGGAAGTTACATCGGTATGGAATTGTGAATAAACTAGAAGTTACATTGTGAAACTCATTGTGAAAATGAAGGATATTTTTATAAGGGTGATTTGAAATAAATTTTAAATTAAAAGGAAATGATTTGTGAAGGAAATTTTTATTAAACCTTTTAAAGGGGCAGCAGTGGTGACATTTGAACCAAGATCCTTTTGAAACATACCATTAAACCTCTAAGCCAACTTAATTTTGAAAATGAGGAATTCAAGGAATCATAAAGTTGTACACAAGAAAAAAATATTTAAGAGCTAAAATTTGAAATGCAAAGGTATTAAAAATAAGTTTAACAGCGAGAATTTGAAATGCAAAGGTATTAAAAAAAAATTTAACGGCCAAAATTTGAAATATAAAGGTATCTATAAAAGACAATCTATTAAACGGATGAAGTTCAAAATAAAATCTAAAGAGAGGTATATGGTGGTGAATTAATTAGTTGGAAAAGTGGTAATTATTTTTAGAAATGGTGATATTTCTTTATCTTCACATAAGGGTATCATTATTTAATATGCACAAATTAAGAATTTAAGAAGGTTCAGATTATTTACTTCAAGAAAGAAGACTTCATTTGAATACTAAATTTAAATACAAGGGTGTCTTAAAGGGGTAATTTGAGATATTGAAGCATGAGAAGTTGCGGTCATCTGGCTTTGAAGTTTAATTTGGTTAACTTTAAGTTATAGAATTTATGAATATAAAAACAAGAAAATAAAAGAGAATTATGGTTAGCAAAGCTCATATAGTTAGATGAACTATTTGAGGTCACAATTTCAAATCCATATGTTTAGTAATTTTCTTTTAACAAAAGAAGATAAATTTTGGAGGTTGTGAAATTTTTTTTGGAGGTTGTGATATTTTTGTTGGATAAGAAGAAGAAAACATATTTTTTGTTTCCATGGGTTGGTGATCCTGAACATGCCACTATTTTCTGTCACTATTTGATGAACTCTATTAGATATTTGAGTTTGCAGATTCCTTTAGCATTCATTGTATGGAGAAAAAATATATAAAACAATACCTATTTATGTAGTTCCAACGATTATTTTTTTTACTTCAATTTGTATTGTTGATGGGTGCATGATCGATTGAACCCGATACCTGATTAAATCATTGAATGCTTTTTAGTATTGGGTGAATTTTTGGTGGTAGCCGACACCCCTTTTTCTGAGTTGATTGCAATTTTATTTTGGGATTTCATGCGAGGAAATGGCCAAAATCAATTATTTGTTACATCTATTAAAAAATTTAATGCTATCTATTTTCCATAACAATGTCCATGTTAGCAAAAACGTGCTTTCTTACATCCAATCATGTTTGCAAAATAATAAAAGAAAAATTTGAATTATTGGAGCTGGAGTCACAGTTTCAGCGAGATGAATTACATGAGTTACAAGAGTAGAATTTTGAACATGTTCTTGTTCAGAACAATAGGTTGTTTGAGCCTCATCATGAGTTAGAGAATGGTTAGAGAAATGAAGTGATTTCAGGTGAAAATTTGGATGTAGTTAGAAGTGCTAATGTGAAACCCGATATAAGATAATGGGAAGAGATTACACACAATAAACACATAACTGGTCTAGGTTATAGCAATGCTGTATCTTTTCACATTCCAGATTTCACTAAACGTATAAAATTTTGAAGTGCAAGATTTGTGGATGGTGTGGTTCAAGGTAAAATTGATAAATGCCAACAATGTAACAGAGTTATACATATCAAAGATTGGTGTTTTGATCTTCACCTGTGTTAGCATTGTGGAAAGCGTAATCACCATTCATAGAGATGTTCCAAAAATAAGAGTACTGCGAGTGATAAGAAAAATTTCCGATGGATTTCTTCTTGGGAATGGTCGAAAGAAGCCAAGAAGATCTACAGATCATGTTGTAGGATTTGTTTGAGAGTGTTGATGAAGTTTACAGAGATGAAGAATACTTCTCACCCTGTATTCGACAAGAGGGGAATTTTTTGGTGGTTTGCTATAGGTTCGAATTTGAGATGTCAAGTGAGCCTTAGTCAGTGATCCACATCCTGAGCTACAACCTATACTGGTTAGAGCCAGAGTTGTGATACTTCAGTTGATTGAGATGTTTGTGAATGAGAACTTCCAAATTCAGAATTGTTCGGGGAAATGTTGTGATAGTTCTAGAGTTTATGGTCATCTTCAAACCATATTTTTCGTTGTTGTGAGAACTGCTATGTATGTACTGGAGTTTGTGTTGGAGGAGACCTTGAGTTCTCCCATCTTGGGTTTGTGGTCATGCTTAAAATTCATTTCTAAGAGATATTCAACTTTTGGATGAAATGCATTTCTTCATTCTAAGCTCTCATTCTTAGACTTTGGTATATCCCTTCGAATTAAGGGGGAAAAATTAGACAACTAATCCTTGGCCTTTTGATCGAGCTATCATCTGGTTAAATAATCAGTTATGAGTAGGCATGTAACCTCTTTTTTACAGTGACTATGACTCTGAAGTATTACAACCTTGAGGGACTATGGAGTAAATATTTACAATTATTTTATAGCTGACGATTTTTAAATCTGTCAAATGAAAATTTTATTTGCTAATGACTATTTTTTGGCGACATGAACTCCCTGTTGATGACAAACAAACCTTTTTAGATGAAAGACCTTGGAGAACAACACTATTTTGTGGGTCTTGAGTCTGGAGGGACTCTGGCCATAATATTCTGTCTCAAGGAAAGTATGTGAAGGGTTTATTGAAGAAATTCAAAATGGATCAGTGCAAAGCTACCTCAAATACTTTAAAACAAAATGCCAAAATTCAGAATGATGACGGTTCTAAGGAGGTAGATACTACACTATATAGAGAGCTAGTTAGGATTCTAATTTATTTCACTACAACTAGACCTGACTTAGCTTTTTCAGTTAGTGCATTGAGTCAATTTATGTCAATGCTAGTTGAGAGTCATTGGGTGGCAGGGAAAGATGTCTTAAGGTATATTAAAGGAACCTTAGACTTTGTTATTAAATATATTGATTCTTTTGATGTTATATTGACACGTTCTCAGATTCATACAGGCTGGAAATCTGGATGACAGAAAATCCATAACAGGTTATGCTTTCAACATTAGGTCCAGAGTCATTTCATGGAGCAGTGAGAAGAAGAATATTATATCCTTGTCTTCAGCAGAAGCAGAGTATCAAACTTTGCGTGCAGCCACATGTGAGGCAATTAGGTTGAGGAGACTTCTCCATGATGATGGAGAAGAACAAAAATATGCTACAATAATTTTAAGTGACAAGCAAATCTCAATGAAGCTAGCGAACAATCATGTGCTTCACAAAAACACAAAACATATTGATACTCAATTTCATTTTGGTAGAGAAAACGTTCAGTCTAAAGAACCTTTTATTTAATATTATAATATTTGTGAGAATACCGCAGATATTTTCACCAAGCCCCTTGAAAGAATTAAATTTGAATTATTTAGGGAGATTTTACAAGTGCAAGTGAACCCTTTCTCCATTAAGGGGGACTCTTGAAATTAATAGACAATATATATTATTAGAGAGAGGATGTTTCATATTTATGTGTGTGTCCTACATTAGGATTAGTTCCTATTTTCTAGGTGTGAGTTCCAACTCTTCCTATTATGATGTAAACGTATATATTCTGATTCTAATGATTAATTTGCATAGCAGTTCTTTTTAGGTAGTCTCAAGGTGCAACGTGCTCATCAAAGAAATACTAGTTTTCAATATATAAGTTGTCTTATATTTTTAACATGATCATTAAAACCTAAAACTAGGTTAGATTATCTTAATCCACGATCTATTAATAATTAATATATAAATGCAAGATTCTATTAGAAAACAAAATTCGAAAAAAAATAATTTTAAGATATTTAATCTCTCTAAAACAATTAAAATTAATCTAGATTAATATTATAATTAATAAAAATAAATATAATAAACTACATATTTATAATATTTCAATAAATAATAAATTAATTTGCAAATAACAAATTAGGATTTGAACCGATGTAAGCATAACTCAAAGTGAATCTAAACTTTAAATTCTTGATCTCAATTATAAAAAAATCAGTTTCATCTCATTTATCCATCATTGTTAATTGAATGCATTTTTCTGTATTGGTATTATGGACCCTTTATTTTATCATAACACTAAACTGAGGTTCATTATATGTCATTTTTAATGGATTATAGGCTTTCAATTCATCATTTGAATTATAACAAAATCAATTACATCTCATTTATCCATCCATCATTATTAATTGAATGCATTTTGCCATATTGGTATTTTGGACCGTTTATTTTATCCTAACACTAAACTTACATTCATTATATGCCAATTTTAATGGATTATAGGCCATTGTGCTCAAGTGTATTCTCTGTAAAAAGTCACTCTGAGATTTCCGTTTAAAAGTGCTGCAATTCAAATGAATTAAAAAAATAATGAGTAGTAATTTCCAGGAAAAATTATGGTTGTACATCGTCCTTATAAGCATATCCTACTTTTCTTTCTAGCATGATACCTTATAATATATTGCGATTTTGTCAAAGAAGAATTGCCCGCACAGTATCAGCTTGGGAATGGAGCAAAATTTTGATTAACAAGAAATATAGAATATTGTCCTTCTGCACAAATAAAAATAAAATAGACCGTTGTCATTTTTTTGATAAATAGAACAATGATTTTATTAATTTTTTTAAACATTACAAAATTCTAAAATTTATATTTGTTTTCTAAACAATTTTTATTAATTGTTTTGCCATGAAATAGAAAATAAAATAAAATGTTTTTTTTTTGTTTTGTTTTTTTTAAATACAAAATTATATTATTTACATGCCTTTTTTTAATATTTTCTATTCACTGGTTTTATTTGTTACGATTATAGTTTAATGAAACCAGACAAAATATAACAATGTTGCATTTCAAATTCATTAAATTTAGCTTATCATCAAAGAAAACACTCTCGCTACCCATAAAATAAAATGAGAACTTATACATGTTTTTATGTTTGAAATATAACTATAATTCCTAAAAGTAAAATAATTACAATTGCTAATGATTAAAATCTGATTAGAGATATAAAGACGTTAAACAATGGCATTTGATTAATTGATATGATATAACTGAATAATTAATATTCAGGGACCATACTGTATTTCAAATTCTATTTTGAAAGTCAAGTTACCAACTCCTAAGCCATCCAGCCAGTGTGCCTTTCATTTGGAAGGAACTGAAAATTTTGAATAAAAAAAACAGAACATGCAAACAAACTGGATTTTATTTATGAAATGTTAATTTCAACTGCAGGAATGTACATCTGCAGCAGAGGTTGTGCAGAAGCAATTTACTGCTCTGCAACAGCCGCTTTCTATTTTGATTTCATAGTTTAACCATGGTACCATGCACTTTCCATTTTGATGAATGGTTCATTCAGGCTTTAAAGCCCTTACAGTTTTTTTTTTTGGAAACAGAGTTTTTGTACGCACCAGTTTTTGAAAAGTTTTTGAATAGAGATGACCCCACTACCAGCGCACCAGCAACATGGACCAATCGCGCTTTTTCGCGCAGGTTTGAAGCTGAGTTATCATAATGGAGAACCAAACCCGGAAGTTTTACAAAATCAATTTCATAAAGTTTTCGCATAACGTTTTGCCCTGACGTCATCATCAACTTTTGTTACGCGAAGATTTTATTAAATATGGTTCAGTTTTGGTTTGAAGTACAATGGGGCCCAGCGCTGGCCAATCAAGTGGCGTTCACGCGGCTTTGGGCCTTGGTGACGTCACAACGACTTGTGACGCGAATTTTCATTGCAATATGATTTAATGGTTTTGAAGTCCAGGTGGAAGGTTTTGGTGTTATGTTTTGTTATAGTTTTACGTTATATTTCTTTTGTCATATTGTGCGATGAACAATATGTTTTAACATTGGTTCTGTTATATTCATGAATGATATAATATATGTTATAAACTTTGATAGTTTATAATATATATATATATATATATATATATATATGTTTTAATACTTTTTATCATATGCGCCAAAGTAAAAAGTGGGCCCGAAAGGGTTATATGAGTTTCGTGTTTTGTAATAAAACCATGTGTATTGCATATATAGTGTAGAGTGTGTTGAAACTACGTGAGAACATTTGCAAAGCTCGAAGGCTTACATGCAAAGTGTAAAGAGTGTGTGTATTTTTATATATACACAACAAAAGAGAAGACCGTTGAATGTAATAGCCAGAAGGCTTAAAGGAGAGACAGAGTGGATTTTTTTTGTAATCTCCCAGAAGTGGAAGTTAACATTTTTGTAATATTTTTGTTTTATGTTAATGAAGAAAATCATTCTTATGCCATCTTTGTCTAGCATTCAGCAAATTTTTTTTAAAACCTCTATGTTGTAGAGGAGAACCTTTTGTTCTCCCTATTTGTTTGGAATAAATTAGAAATTCCAACATGGTATCAGAGCTAGTCCAGGCTCTTGAAAGGTGTCAAAGAAGCTGAAGGAAGGATTTTTTGTTGCCGCAGTTTCTCCAGCAGTGTGAAGGCTCACCTAAAATCCAAGGTATTTCTCAAAACAGAGTTTGTGTTACTGTTTGAAGATAGTTAGTTTATTTAAAAAAACACATTCAAGTTATTTGAACATAGTTCAGAGTGCTAGCCATGGCAGAAGCCAACACAAGCATGAGTATTGGAAATACTTAGCTCCCATAGTTCAATGGAAAGAACTATGATTATTGGGCAATCACCATGAGAGCCATGTTTACCTCTCAAGACTTATGGGGGCTTGTTGAAGATGGTTTTAAGGAACCAGTAGATGAAAATGCCTTTAATAGCTTGAAACAGGCAGAGAAGGATTTTTTGAAGAGAAATAGGAAGAAGGAATCAAAATACCTCTTCTATCTCTATCAAGTAGTACATGAGAGTGTGTTTCCAAGGATAACAACAGCTAAGAGGTCCAAGGATGCATGGGATACTCTCAAGACAACCTATCAAGGTATGGAGAAGGTGAAGACAGCAAAGCTACAATTGCTAAGGAGAGATTTTGAAACACTCTGTATGAAAGAGTCTGATAACATAGACTCATTCTTCACACATGTGATTGGAATGGTCACATAGATAAGGTCTCATGGAGAAACACTTGAAGAAAGAAGGATTGTGGAGAAAGTGTTGAGGAGATTACCCTCAAGGTTTGATGTTATAGTCACAACCATTGAAGAGACAAAGGATCTCTCAAATTTTTCAGTTGATGAGCTTCATGCATCACTGATGACACATGAACAAAGATTGGGTAGAAATGAAAACTCATCTTTGGAGCATGCCTTCAAGACCCAAATTTCCTTTGGAAGAGGAAGAGGTCAAGGAAAATGAAACTATAGAGGAAAAGGTAGACGCAGAAGCCAAAATAGAGGAGGAAGAAACATCCTTGCAAATACTCAAGGAAGGGGCAACAATCAAAATAAAAACCAAGGACACGGAAGCAGCCAACAAGGTGGACAAAATCAAGCACATGGACAAAGGTATGATAAATCCCAAGTCCAATGTCATTACTGCAAGATGTATGGCCATTATGCCAATGAATGTAGGAAGAAGCAGAATGACATGGGTAATAGACCCAATGCCAATTTTTCTAGAGAAAATATCATCCAAGATAAATTGTTTTTAGCATGAAATATGGTTGAGGAAAAGAGTGAAGATTTATGATTTCTAGATTCAGGATGTAGTAACCATATGATTGGAAACATTTCCATGTTTTCCATGTTAGATGAAAATGTGAAATCTCAATTCACATTGGAGACAGATAGTAAGGTTTCTGTCACAGGAAAATACATAGTAAATGTCTTGACAAAGAAAGGAGAAAAGAAGAGCATATCTGATGTATATTATTTACCAGGTATGAAATGTAATTTGTTAAGCATTGGGAAACTCATTCAAAAGGGCTAAAATGTTTTCTTTGAAGATGATGTATGCACCATCATGGATAAACCACCAAGAAAGCAATGTATTGCTAAAGTAAGGATGAAAAGGAACATAATGTTCCCTCTCAGGATGAGAGTAGATTTGAAGAAAGAAGAAGAAATGGCAGCAGTAACACAAAAGACATTCCAAAGAGAAGCAAAGGATGAAAACTGGTTATGGCATTTGAGATTTGGGCATCTCAACTTTGGAGGTCTTAATTTGTTACATAGGAAAGTAATGGTAAGAGGATTATCAATGATTGAAAAACCGGACAGCTTATGTGAAGGCTGTATCTTGGGTAAACAACACAGAGAAAGTTTTCCATCAGGAAAAAGCATAAGGGAAAAGGCACCCTTAGAAATTGTCCATTCATATTTGTGTGGGCCAATGCAAACACCATCACTAGCAAGAAACCATTATATGTTGACTTTTATTGATGATTTCACAAGGAAAACTTGGGTTTATTTCTTGAAATATAAAAGTGAAGTGTTTGAAAAATTCTACCGCTTTAAGGTGCTTGTTGAGAACTAAAGTGGGTAGCACATAAAAGTTTTGAGAACTGATAGAGGAGGTGAGTATATCTCGAAATATTTTCTGTGTTTTTGTAGAGAAAATGGCACACACAAGAAATTTACATCAAGGTACACACCGCAACAAAATGGAGTTGCAGAAAGGAAAAATAGAACAATCATGGATATGGTAAGAATTATTCTGAAGGCAAAACATTTGCCAAATGATTATTGGGCTGAAGTTGTACATTGTGCAGCATGCATCTTGAATAGATTCCCAACCAAGGCAGTGATGAATAGAGTTCCGGAAGAGGCATGGAGTGGCATAAAACAAGGTGTCACCCACATGAAAGCTTTTGGTTGTGTGGCTTATGCACACATTCCAGAGCAGCTAAGAAAGAATTTGGACAACAAGGGGGAGAAGTGTATTTTTATTGGATACAGTGAGAAATCCAAAGCTTATAGGTTGTATAACCCATCCACCAAGAAATTTATTATGAGCAGAAATGTTCAATTTATTGAAGAAGAAGCTTGGGATGGAAGCATTGAGAAAAAAGTCAATGTAAAGAGCTGTTTCTCTCATGATGAAAATGAGGATGAGATGGCTAAAATACATTCGTCATTAGCACCACTACCTCCACCAACATAAGGACAACAAGGGACACCACAAGCTGGAGTAAGAACACCCTTGAGAAGAAATTAGAGTACTTCTCCAAGCACACCACAAGGAGCAGATTTGAGTGCTTCTTCAAGCACATGTACACCAAATGAAAGAGGAACAAGATTTAGAAATCTAAGTGACATTTATGAGCAAGAGGCAGCAAATGAAGGTATGAACTCTTTATTTGCATTATATTGTCATGTTGATGATCCTATTCATTTTCAAGAAGCTATAAAAGATAAAAAATGGATAGATGCTATGGATGAAGAAATTAATGCCATAGAGAGAAATAAGACATGGGAACTAGTTGAACTCCCAAAAGGTAAGGAAGTCATTGGATTAAAATGGGTTTATAAGACCAAAAGCAGTGTTGAAGGTAATATTGAAAGGCACAAGGCTAGACTTGTTGTCAAAGGATATAAGCAGCAACATGGAAGAGATTATGAAGAAACTTTTGAACTGGTTGCAAGAATGGAAACAGTGAGAGAAGTGCTATCCATAACAGCACAAAACAAATGGAAGGTTTACCAAATGAATGTAAAATCAGAATTCCTAAATGGAGTATTGATGGAAGAGGTTTATGTTGAACAACCTCTAGGCTATGAGAAAAAGGGCCAAGAGAACAAAGTTTGTAGATTGAAGAAAACTCTTTATGGGTTGAAACAAGCACCAAGAGCATGGTACAGTAGGATAGATTCCTATCTACTGGAGAATGGGTTTGAAAAATGTGAAGGAGAACCCACATTATACATCAAGGAGAAAGATGGTAAGATGCTGATTGTTTTTTTATATGTTGATGATGTGATCTTTATAGGTAATGATGATTACCTAATTGAAAATTTTAAAACAGTCATGAAAGATGAATTTGAGATGACTGATATGGGATTTCTGAAATACTTCTTAGGAATAGAAGTAGAGAAAAATGAAAATAAAATTTTTATCTCTCAAGCTAAATATGTAAATGAAGTTTTGGAAAGATTTAACATGCAGGATTGCAAGACAGCAATTACTCCCACAGTGATGGGATTGAAACTCAACAAAGAGGATAGCAACAAGGATTTTGATCCTAGTTTGTACAAGAGCATGGTTGGTAGCCTTATGTATTTGACTACAACTAGGCCTGATATTATGCATGTTGTTAGTTTGATTTCTATATTCATTGAGCGGCTAAAAGAAGCACATTGGAAAGCAGCAAAAATAATTTTGAGGTATGTGAAAGGAACAAAGAGGTATGGTATTTTGAATGCTACTTCAGGAAATTATGAATTGATTGGATATATAGATAGTGATTGGGTTGGAAGTATTGATGACCGTAAAAGTACCTCTGGTTATGTTTTTCATATGGGTTCAGGGGCTATTTCATGGGTTTCTAAAAAACAACCTATTGTAGCATTGTCTACAGTAGAGGCAGAGTATGTGGTGGCTACAGCAACAACATGTCAAGCAGTATGGATGGGAAGAATATTGAGGAGTTTATGTCAAGAACAGGTCAAAGGCACAGTGATTTATTGTGACAATAGCTCAGCCATAGCATTGTCAAAGAATTTTGTGTTTCACAAAAGAACAAAACACATAGATGCCAAGTTTCACTACATCAGGGAGCTAGTGAACAATGGAGAAATAATTTTGAAACATTGCAGAACTTAGGAGCAGTTCGCTGATATACTGACAAAGCCATTGGGGCATAAAAGTTTTGAATATTTGAGGAAATGCATGGGTATGACAGATAACCCAGTAGTTGAACTTAAAGGGGAGGGTTGAAATGTTAATTTCAACTACAGGAATGTACATCTACAGCAGAGGTTATGCAGAAGCAATTTACTGCTCTACAACAACCACTTTCTATTTTGATTTCGTGGTTCAACCACGGTAACACGCGGTTTCCATTTTGATGAATGGTTCATTTGGGCTTTAAAGCCCTTACAGTTTCTTTTTTTTTGGAAACAAAGTTTTTGTATGCGCCAGTTTTTGAAAAGTTTTTTAATAGAGCTGACCCCACTGCCAGCACACCAGCAACGTGGACCAATTGCGCTTTTTCATGTAGGTTTGAAGCCAAGCCAGCACAATGGAGAACTAGACGCGAAAGTTTTACAAAATCAATTTCATAAAGTTTTTGCATAACGTTTTTCCCTGACGTCATCATCAAATTTTGTTACACAAAGATTTTATTAAATATGGTTCAGTTTTGGCTTGAATTCCGATGGGGCCCAGCACTGGCCAATCAAATGGCGTTCACGCGACTTTGGGCCTTGGTGACATCACAAGGATTTGTGACGCGAATTTTCATTGCAATTTGATTTAATGGTTTTGAAGTCTGGGTGGAAGGTTTCGGTGTTATGTTTTGTTATAGTTTTACGTTATATTGCTTTTGTCATATCGCGCGATGAACCATATGTTTTAACCTTGGTTATGTTATATTCATGAATGATATAATATATATTATAAACTTTGATAGTTTATAATATACATATGTTTTAATAATTTTTTATCATATGTGCCAAAGTAAAGAGTGGGCCCGAAAGGGTTATATGAGTTTCGTGTTTTGTAATAAAACTCTATGTATTGCATATATAGTGTAGAGTGTGTTGAAACACAATACGGGAGAACATTTGAAAAGCCCGAAGGCTTACATGCAAAGTGTAAAGAGTGTGTTTATTTTTATATATACACAGCAAAAGAGAAGGCTGTTGAATGTAATAGCCAGAAGGCTTAAAGAAGAGACAGAGTGAAGTTTTTTTTGTAATCTCCTAGAAGTGGAAGTTAACATTTTTGTAATAGTTTTGTTTTAAGTTAATGAAGAAAATAATTCTTATGCCATCTCTGTCTAGTATTCAACAATTTTTTTTTAAAACCTCTCTGTTGTAGAGGAGAACCTTTTGTTCTCCTTGTTTGTTTGGAATAAATCAGAAATTCCAACATCTATATTCATGAGTTGATTGAATTTGATAATATTTATAGCTTTAGTAGCATGGCCAATGTTAATGAGAGGCATTCTCAATTATCCCCATGCTAGAAATTTGCGCTCGGCCTAGGGTGGCCTTGCCTCTACCTGATTTGTTGGTCAACCTTGGAAGGTGATTTGGAAAGTTCGCTTGCCCATTAGACTGGCACAAGCGAAATAAAAAATACTTAAACTGTGACAAAATTTCTTCACCTTCTCAGATTCCAAAACAGTGACCTGCCCTCGAGCTGCTCCATATATATTTTCTGAACAAGATGATCTGGATAATACCTGTGTCATTACACTTAGATGATCAAAATCCAAAGACAAAATGATAGAACCAAAGAAAATATTTTATCTGGCTTTCAACTTTGATTTTGAATGGCAACCAAGCCATGTGCCATTTCCATGCTTCGAAAATGATCAGAAGTAGAGGATTTCAGGCTCATTTGAACTGAATGCACTCCATCTCTGTGTTAATGGATATGGAGGAACTCATCCAAATTCAAATTTGTTGGTACTACTTCCTTCTTAGACAGCATGGATGTTAGATAATGGAAAGCATCTTCGATGAAGGGAAGTGTTAGTCCCATTTGGTGATTGAACCCATACTCTTCCTTGGCCTTATCCAGCAAAAACATGAACAATAAATCATTCAAATAAGTCGTACGGATGACAAATCTACTGCATCAACTTCTAACATACACCGCATAGTGTCCCTTGGGAACATCTCTAGGTAGAGCACTGCATGATCAAACCATGGCTTCATCTTTCATTACGAAATAACTTGCCTTCTTTGGAGAAAGGGCATATCCAATTCCCTGATAGCCATGGGAAAAATTGAAAAAGGCTTTGATTATCTTCTTCAAAAGAAGAACTTGAGGATTCCTCATCTTGCCATTGAATTCAGAAGCAGAACAAATATTTCTAAAAGAAAGAGGCAGATAGCTCGAACAAGATTTTTTGGTAAGACAATGCATTCGTTCTCTATTTATAGCACTTGATAATGACATTTACAAGAAGAGCAACAGTCATCATCAGTCCTAACTAAATAGTGAATTAAAAAAATTGACCGATAATGCACTCAATGTCAATCTGCAAGATTCCAGAGTGAAACTCACCTATCCTGATATTTCTATAGTTTATCCTAATATCTAGGACATTTAACTTGCCTGACCACATTAGCAAGTTGGAATGCAGTGATATGCCATTGTTATTGCAAACAAAAATGTGTTGTTGTCCCGGAAAGATTAAATAGCGAGCAACAGTCATGTCATGGGTTGAAAGATTGTGATGGTCCAGTGCTTATGTTGTGGTTGTCCCTGGTTCATCCCAAATGCATGTGATCAGTCTCATTCGCTCACTGGATTAGTTTGAATTTGAGCTGAAGAGGGCCCTCATTCATTTGGAGAGTTGGGCCCTGCCGATTCTTCATGTTGAGTGGAATCCCGACAAAAATCTTTGTGGGCTTCAGTGTTCGTAGCATGATTCCATTGAAAATTTACTTTACTTTGGAGTACGGTTCACTATTAGACAATTTGGGTGGTGCACGGTTGTTCTCTGTGACAAAGATCAGAGATAAAGAGAAAATGCTATAGATCTATCCACCGGCTATAGATCTATCGTACTTTTATTTTCAAGCAATTATAATGTTGTGGCCCTATTCAGTTGAGTGCAAGAATGCATGCGATCAGTCACCCTCACTCACTAGAATGGTTTCCATTTTGAGCACATGAGGGCCCAGATTCAGTTGGAGTGTTTCTTGTTGTATGCTCTTCCTGTGGTTTCTTGTGTTCGTAGCGTGATCCAAATGCAGTAGATTTCATTTAATTAGGTGCACGATTGTTCACCGGGGGAGAGATTTCACATAATAATTAAATGTTATTTGAACATCTATCGACCGGATATAGACGTATGGGACATTTAACGTCAATCAATTTATATTATATAAAAAGATAATATATATGTGTGTGGTCATTCTACATTTTTACTGTCATATTTATCTATCTTATCTTTTCTGTATTACCATTCTTATACAAAAAAAACTTATCTCCAATTCTAATCTACCTTTTGAGTGTTTTTTTTAACATTTAATTGGTAGCTTTATAAACTACCTCATTCTCTCTAATTTGTTGCAATTAATTCTTTCAACTCAGAAACAATGACTTTGGGTCATTATCCATTATTGTACCTTCTTCCTGCAATGGTAGTAATGTATGGTTTATCCCGTCATTTTGGAACTTATAAGTATTTTTCCTTCCATCATTCATGACATTCCTATCAAATTTCGATGGACTACCCAATAGAACGAGACACACATCCATTTGCATGGCATCCCATAAAATTTTGTCTATTTGGCTTCCCACCTGCATCTCTACATCACACTGCTCATTCACCTCTACATCACACTACTCATTCACCAATAACTAACAACCTTTCTTAGACAAGATACCTTGTAGGGTGTTTTTTGTTGTCTTTCTTCAAATTTAGTTTTTCCACCACTTCTATGAACACTAGGTTAGATGTGCTATAGTTATTAATAACGACCTTGCATCACTTTTCCTTTGACCTTGCAAACAGTCATAAATAAATCCTTCCTTTGGTTTGGCTAAGGGGCTTCCTTCTTTGTCTTCAATAAAACCACCTACAATAATAGGGACTCCCTTGTCTCAAACACATTTTCTTCTTCTTGTGACTTCGCATCTCCTTCTTCTATTTCATAGACATTAACATTTCTCTATCTTATATCGTCATTATCTAGGAACTCAAATGATATGTTTTCCATCTTGCCACATCGGTAGCATTTAAAATCTCTTCCTATGCCTCTACTTTCTAATCTAGAAGAACCTATTCTACCTCTGGAGTCATCTCTTGATTGTTCTTCCTAGCTTGAGATACTAGCTCCATTTCTTTGTGCTATATATCTTCCTCTACCATAATGTTGTCCTCTTCCTCTGACTAAACTCTTCCTTCTACCAGGTTGCTTCCTCGTGTTCTTCTCCTCAGTTTTTAATGCAATTTAATATGCTTCTTCTATAGTTTCAGGAGACAACACACTTCATTCTAATTGTCTAATGAAAGGCCATTCATATACATGGTTTTATTCTCTCTAGTGTCTTATAAATAACTAGCTCTTATATTCACCTTATAAAACTACTTTATGTATTCCTTTATAGACATTAATCTTCTCTTAATATTCTACATTTTTCTTAACAAAGAACATTGATCGTTTTTAGGAGAAACTTACCTCTAATTTTTGTAATCATTCTATCCCAAGTCATGATCTTTGGCTTTTTCTTCCACTTCCACTCAGCATTTACACCATCCCACCATAGATTTGCATCTCCCATAAACTTGGTGACTATTAACTTCACCTTATTTTCATCTCACATTTCTTCAGATTGAAAGAACCTTGGGCCATATCACTAATTTGGCCCACAAGTTGTTCACGATTCAAACCACCACTATAAGTAGATACATCAAGCTTAGGCCTTGAGGTGAATACAAGTATTTATGTGAGAATTTTCTATTCAACTCTCTCCTATGATGTTCCTTCTTCTTCATCTTGTGTAGATTCCTCCTATTTTCACTCACATCTCAAGCTTCGTGATCCCTCTGCCTCTCAGCTTCCATGTCATCTAGCTTCAGGATCACTCAGCCTCTTAGCTTCCATGTCATCTAGTCTTGCCTCCAAACGTTGCATCATTGTCATTACATTAGCATTGGCTACATGTCTTCTTCCTCTTCGACCTCCTCATCCAACTATATGAGTCATGCCTTCTTCTTCCTAGAAGTTGATGTTGGAATTTCTCTGATACCATAAATAGCACAAACCAAATTCCTACTAGAGAAATTCAATCTTTCCTTTAATTTATTTGTATGCCCTTATGGTGGCACCCATAATTTATACGACTTCACACTAAATTAAATATAATAATGTGGGTTTCACCCATTTCCTAACCTCGTCTTGGTGGCATTTCCATGGTTTAATGCTTAACACCGGGTCTTGCGAGAACACATCTGACCACAAGTATGTCCATGCCCTTATATATCATCTCGGCCTTTTCTAACTGTGATTGCTTCTTTAACATTTGCAACTACTCGATACCCCAATAACGAGACATAAACTAACAATAATTCTCCCCTTTTTGTTTGAAATAAGAGAAGGTCAAAAGAAACAGAGGAAATGCTTTTTCCCTCAATACACAGTTTCCACAGAGATATCCGGAAAAGTTATTTTAAACAATGACAACATAGTTATTCACAAAATACGAAGCCACACACACAGAGAAAAAACACGAGAGAATGGTATATTTTTCATTCATCTACTAAATCATATGAAATGCATATTTTAAATACAAAATGGCAGAGCTTGGCAATTTAATGCTAATTCAATGCTCGAACGGACAGGTAACCATAAAACGTCCTTCTGCCATGAAAAGTTATTTCTTCATAAAAACAACGTACAGACCTTAAAAGCTCGAACTTGAAATCCTTTTTGTTTCAGCTTTGAAACCATATCGCATCCGCGACAGTACCACATATCGATATTTCGGTGGTGACAAGTTTTACCTGAGCGCTATCCTTCTGAGCTTGTGATTGTGATATGTGGTGGCGATATCGCATCGCAATGATGCAAGGTTTGGGACCAGGGGTAAAATGGTAAGTTCTAAAGTTTGTGAAGCACGATGTGTGACTCGCTAAATGGTGGGTGATGCAAAGAGGCAAGGGTAAAGGGTAAAGCGGAAAAACGAAGGTTTAGAGCGAAAATTATAATACGTATAGGTTAGAGGGGTCCCAGAGATATCACATCGGTGGAGTTGTAGGATTCGATAATGCGTTAAGAGGAAGGGATAAGGTTTGCGGGGTGTGCAATGCGGTCAAGAGGGTAGGTGATATGGCGGGAAAGTTTTTAATACATGGTGATGGGTGTAGATTCTTTTCTAAACATTATGGAAGATGCGTGAAGTAAACTAGCTTGCGGATTTAAATCCTTGGAGCTTGTCCTTCTTTGCAATACTCTATCTGCAACCTGCAAAAACATTTAATTCAAGTATGGTTATAGCTAGTTTATTTAAGGCGGTGGTTGGGAGTAATTTCCAGCACTCCCCCTTAATCACAACTGCCACCATTGAACATTCCCAAACATTCTCTAAGATAAACAAAATTTTTCTATGCCAATGACTTTGTGAATATGTCTACAAATTCTTCCTCTGACCTGCAATGTTGTAACACAATTTCAGCATTGTTAACTAATTCTCTTATGAAATGATATTTAGCATCAATGTACTTTTTCCTCTTGTGGAAAACGAAATTCTTTGATTGTGCAATTGCTGAACTGTTATCACAGAAAATTGTGGTTTCTATGTCTTGTTCATGACATAATTCCTGTAACATCCTTCTCATCCAAACTACTTGACATGCTACTGCTGTTGCGGCGGTATACTCAACTTCTACTGTTGACAATGATATTATCGACTGCTTCTTGGAAGCCCACGAAATGGCTCCCTAACCCAAATGAAAAACATATCCTGATGTGCTCTTTCTGTCATGGACACTTCCAGCCCAATCATTGTCATTATAGCCAATCAGCCTAACATCATCAAGTGCGGAGTATAGAACACCATACTCCTTCATCCCATTGACATACTTTAAAATTAATTTGGCTGTTAGCAAATGTGTCTCCTTTGGTGTATCCATGAATTTTGACACAAGACTCACTGCATACATTATATCAGGCCTAGTTACAGTCAAATACATTAGGCTGCCTGCCATGCTTTTGTATAATGTCGGATTGACATTGCTGTTGCAATCTTCCTTGCTCAACTTCAACCCCATGACTGTTGGAGTTGGTGTTGGCTTGTTGTTCTACATATTGAACCCTTCTAAAATCTCTACAACATACTTTTCTTGAGAGATAAAAGCTCCATTTTCTATTTGCTTCACTTCTATGCCCAAAAAATACCTTAAAAACCCCAAGTTAGTCATTTCAAACTCACTTTTCATGATTTCTTTGAAATCAACGATGAGAGTATCATCACTGCCTGTAAAAATTAAATCATGCACATACAAAACAACGATAATAATCTTACCGTCAATTTATTTGATGTAGAGAGTAGGTTCACCATCACATTTTTCGAACCCATTGTCCATCAGGTAAGCATCTATGCTAGTGTACCATGCACACGGTGCTTGCTTCAGCCCATAAAGAGCTTTCTGCAACTTACACACCTTGTGTTCTTGGCCTTCTACCTCATAGCCAAGAGGTTGCTCAACATACACCTCCTCTTTCAAAACTCCATTCAAGAATGCTAAGTTCACGTCAATTTGATACACTTTCCACTTGTTTTGTGCTGCTATTGACAACACTGTATGCACTGTCTCAATCCTTGCAATCGGTGCAAAGGTTTCCTCATAGTCTCTTCCATGTTGTTGCTTGTAGCCTTTGACAACTAGCCTTTCTTTATGCCTTTCTATCTTGCCTTCAATTTTTCTCTTGGTCTTATAGACCATTTCATTCCAATGACTTATTTACCTTGCTGAAGGTCCAATAAGTCCCATGTGTCATTCCTTTCTATTTCTCCTATTTCTTCATTCATTGCCTCAACCCATTTCTCTTCTTTGACTCCATCTTCAAAGTGTATTGGGTCATCTACATGACAAAATAATGCAAATAAAGAACTCAAACCATCACTATTATCAACTTCTTCTTGCTCATAAATTTCACTTAAACTTCTGAATTTTGGTCTTCTTATACTTTTTGAAGATGAGCTTGGTGTTGAGCTTGAAGTAGATGGAGTTGCGGATCTTTATGGTGTGCTTGGAGAAGCACTTACTTGATTGTGCAATGTTGTCCTATTACTTGCTTGCGGTGTGATTTGTTGAGATTGTGTGGGTGGAGGAGGAGTTACTGTTGAGGAATTACTTGTTGTAGTCAATTCCTCTTTGTCTTCATGTGATATACATTTCTTCACATTTATTGTCTTCTCTAAACTTCCATCCCATGCTTCCTCTTCTATGAACTGAACATCTCTGTTGACTATTACTTTCTTGGTTAATGGATTAGAGAGCTTGTATGCCTTGGATTCATCACTGTATCCAAGAAATATACATTTTCCCCCCTTTCTATCCAACATCTTCCTCAATTCATCTGGGACATGTTCATATGCCACACATCCGAACCCTCTCATGTGAGTGATAAATTGCTTTCTTCCACTCCATGCTTCTTTAGGAACTCTATTCATGACACTTTTGGTCGGATATCTATTAATGATATACGCTGCACAAGTGGAAACTTTAGCCCAATAATCATTTGGCAAATGCTTTTCCTTCAACATACTCCTTTCCATTTCCATGATGGTCCTATTCTTTCTTTCTGCAACACCATTTTGCTGAGGTGTATACCTTGCTGTATACTATTTTTGAATTCCATGCTCCATGAAAAAACGTAGGAAGTCATTTGATATATATTCGCCACCTCTATCAGTCCTCAACACTTTTATGTAGTGTCCACTTTTCTTATCAACAAGAGCTTTTTAATGGCGGAAGCGGTCAAACACTTCACTTTTATGTTTTAGAAAATAGACCCATGTCTTCCTTGCGTAGTCATATATGAACGTCAAAATGTAATGGCTACCACCAGATTATGGTGTTTTCATTGTTCCACATAAATGTGAGTGGAAAATATCGAAATGTGCTTTTTCCCTTATTGAATTTCCTGTTGGAAATGATTCTTTGCGTTTTTTTCCCAAGATGCAACCTTCACATAGGCTGTCTAGTTTTTCTATGATTGGCAATCCTTTCATCATAGTTTTCCTATGCAACAAATTTAAACCTTCTAAGTTGAGATGACCAAATCTCAAATTCCATAACCAATTATCATCTTTGACTTCTTCTTGAAAGTTTTCTTGTGTGACAGCTGTTATAACACCTTCTTCCTTTAAGTCTGATCTTATCTTGAGAGGAAATATTATGTTCTTTGTCATATGAACTTTTGCAATGAGCTGTCTACTTGGAGGCTTACCCAATATTGTGCACACATAATCTTTAAAAAATACATTGTAGCCCTTTTGTATGAGTTGTCCAATGATTAGGAGGTTATGTTTCAAACCCGAGACAAAATAAACATCTTGCATGAACTTCTTTTCTCCCTTATTTGTTAGTATTTATACTTTTCCTTTTCCCATGATGGAGACCTTGTTATCAGTCCCCAATGTTACTTCTGATTTCACACTTTCATCTAGATTCTAAAACATTTCTATGTTTCCAATCATGTGGTTCCTAGCAGCTACACCCTGAATCTAAGAACCATACATATCCTTGTTTTTCTTGTGCTACATTACAAGCTAAAAACAAGTTATCATGGTTTTTATTTTCCTTTATGAAATGTGCATATGGTTTTCTATGCATGTCATATTGATTCTTTCTACATTAATTTTCATAATGACCATACTCCTTACAATAATGACATTGAACTTGATATTTATCATACCTCTGACCTCGTGCTTGATTCTGGCTTGGGCCTTGACTTGGATTTTGATTTTTGCCCCTTTCACTTGAGCTTGAAGGGCTTCTTCTTCCACCAATTTGTGGGCTTCTTCCTCTTCCTCATTAGTTTGATCTTCCTCGACCTCTACCTTGACCAAAAGATACTTGTGTCTTGAATGAGAAGTCCAATGAGGATTTTGTTGCTCTGTTCAGACTGTGCTCATGCGACATCAGTGATGCATGAAGCTCATCCACTGAAAATTGTGAGAGATCCTTTTTCTCTTCTATGGCCATAACTATGGCATCAAACCTTTATGGCAGACTTCTTAAAACTTTCTCAACTATTCTCCTTTCCTCAAGTGTTTCACCATGAGACCTAATTTGGGTAACCAACCCAATCACATGTGTAAAGAACGAGTCTATATTCTCAGACTCTTTCATACATAGTGTTTCAAAATCTCTTCTCAACATTGTAGTTTTGTTGTCTTCACCTTGCCATCCCTTGGTAGGTTGTCTGGAGGGTATCCCATGCTTGATTGGAATTTTTTGTTGCTACAACCCTTGGGAAAATACTTTCATGAACTGCATAGAAAATATAGAAGAGGGCCTTGGAGTCCTTCTTATATTCCGTTAAAAAATATTTTTCAGCTTGTGTAAAAGAATTGTATGCTGCTCCATCTGTTGGTTCTTGGAATCCATTCTCCACCATCTTCCAAATATCTTGAGAAGCAAACAAAGCCTTCATTGTAATAGCCCAATAATCATAATTCTTCTCATTAAACTGTGGTATTTATGGATTATTCAAGCTTGTGCTTGCTGCTGCCATTTTCATTGTGTAAATAAAAACTTTATGACTATGTAAAAACTTTCTCTCTGTTGGAGAATATGCTTCTCAAAACAACTTTCAAGTCTTCAGTAAAAATAATTTCTTTCACTGATAGATTAAACCCACTCTAATAACATGCTGTAAAATATGAGAAGCTCAAAAGAAACAGGGGAAATTCTTTTTCCCTCAATACACAGTTTTCACAGAGATATGCAGAAAATTTCTTTTAAACAATGACAACAAAGTTATTCACAAAATACAAAGCCACACACACACAGACCAAAGACGAGAGAATGGTGTATTTTTCATTTATCTACTAAATCATATGAAATGCATATTTAAAAAAAAAAATGGCAGAGCTTGGCAATATAATGCTAATTCAATGCTTGGATGGACAAGTAACCATAAAATGTCCTTATGCCATGAAAATATATTTCTTCATAAAAACAACGTACAAAACTTAACAACTCGGACTTGAAATCCTTTAGGTTTCAGCTTTGAAACCATATCTCATCCATGACAGTGCCGCATATCAATATTTTTGCGGTGACAAGTTTTACTTGAGTGCCATCCTTATGATGTTGTGATTGCAATATGCGATGGTGATATTGCATTGCAACTTTCAATACTTAACCCGCGACAACTTAACAGAAAAGATAAAAATTGTCGATTGCGATATGCAATGGCAATATCGCATCGCAATGCTGCAAGGTTTGGGACCGGGGGTAAAAATATAAGTTCTAAAGTTTGCGAAGCGCGATCTGTGAAACACTAACTGGTGGGCGATGTGAAGAGGCAAGGGTAAAGGGTAAAGCGGAAACACAAAGGTTTAGAGCGAAAATGATAATGTGTATAGGCTAGAGGGGTCACACCGATATTGCATCGGTGGGGTTGTAAGATTGGGCAATGCGTTAAGAGGAAGGGCTAAGGTTTGCGGGGTGTGCATTGTGGTCAAGAAGGTAGGTGATATGGAGGGAAAGGATTTAATACATGGTGATGGGCATACATCCTTTCCTGAACATTACGAAAGTCACCTGAAGTAAACTAGCTTGCAGATTTAAATGCTTGGAGCTTGTCCTTCTCTGCAATACCCTATTCGCAACCTGCAAAAACGTTTAATTCAAGTATGGTTCCTTCTAGTTTATTCAAGGCGGTGGTTGGGAGTAATTTCCAACATTGTCAAAAAATGATCTCGTCCCTTGCTCTTTGGCCAAAAATCTCTGTCCTCAATTGAAATTCTCAAGGTCATATCCTACCAATGCCCTAAGACTTATGTGGAAAAAAACATAAAATGTTGTTGGCTCGATTAATTGATGTATTTCTCTATTTCATGTTTTCTTTGTCTAGGGGTGACTCACACTTAACACAGACAATTAAAATTCTAAATGCCAAGATATGTGTTACGCGGGTGAGACAAGGTTGTCTCTACTATCTGGTTAACCTTTCACACAGTTGCACACAAACTTTTGATGTGTCGAAATACTACACCAAGGAGAAAAAATAAAGCATTATGGCCAGTATATGTAAAGGATATTCCTTTCATTTCTAACAGAGTTAATAGGGCGATTCCAAAACATGGATTTTATAATATCTAAACAGAGGATTTAAAAAGTTCTACAACTCGATAGCACAAAAAGAAAATCCAATCCTTGATTAACTCAAATGATGACTTGAATACAATTTTGGGGTTCATTCAAATCCAATAAGATAGAATTGAATGATCCTTTTTTGTCTTCTGACCATATTCTGAGTCTTATTAGGCTAAAAACAACAAAATAATAAAATAGAAAATTACATGTCAATTTTAAAACTAATTCAACATTATCTACTTAATAGAATGTAAGATTTAAAGAACCAAATCCCATTGGTAATATTCATTTGAACTTCCCAAGGTCAATTGATATTTTGATTGATGCCCTACATCAGCTAGGCTTACCCTTTAATTGGAATTCCATGTGTACTCAAAATTAAGTTGATAGGTTTGGAACATTCATTTATGTATTTAGAGGTACTTTAAATTCTAGTATGAGGGATACGTTGTCAACTTACGTAATGTGACATAATATAATGTTACATTTAAAAAGTGAAAATGAAAGAGTTCATCTTTGGGGAAATTATACATGCATATACAATTTTTTCTTTTTGTTTTAACTAGGCTAAGTCTAGACCAAGGCCAACCCCAATTCTAGAGGTAAGAATGACTTGCCCACTTCGAACATGATGTCAGTACAATTGTGTTTGGTTTGCTTCATCCTACACATCCCTTGGGACATTTTTTATCCCCCACAAATGGCTTCCACCTACAACCCTTTCCCTTGAGATTTGAACTAGTGACCTTACTAGGACTAAGTCCCACTCATACCTAGTCTAGATATCTCTCTCTCTTTCACACACACACACATAAAGACATAGTTGAAAGGAAATAATATATATTTAGAAATTTAAATTTAAATTGACATAAAAATAGGAATTTAAATTGAGATATAAACAAAAATAAAAAAGTGACATAAAAATTGAAATAGGAATTGACATAGAAATGAAATAGAAATTGACATATACTTTGAATTCAACAATTATGTTTATTTATTAAAAAAAAATCAAATTGACATGTAATGTATTAGGCATTGACATTTAAGTTGAAATCAATGCTTTTGAAATTGACATGCACATTAAAAATCAATGTATCTATAGTTGAAATTGACAAAATCAATGTGTTAGAAATTGGCATGCCTACTCAAATCAATAATTATGTATATGTGTATTGAAAATAAAATAGAAATTGGTATGCATCCTCAAATTGAACTTTATAAAAATTTGTATGTATATAGAAATAAATGCTTGTGCATGTGTACTAAAATCAATAATTATGTATATGTATATTGAAAATAAAATAGAAATTGGCATGCACCTTAAAATGAAAATTTATAAAAATTTATATGTATATCTAAATAAATGAGTTGGAATTGTATAGAAATAGAAATTGGCATGTTATAGAAATATAAATTTATATTGATATATACAATGAAATTGATGGTTTTGAAATTGACATGTACAATGAATTCATTGAAGACCTACACGTACAATGAATAAAAATAAAAAATGACATGTACTTTGAAATAAATACATTAGAAATTGAATAGAAATTAACTTGTACACTAAGATCAATATGTTAGTAATTAACATGTATATTGAATCAATATAATGATTTCAATGTACATATTTCATTATTCAACATTGTTATTTTATTTCTATTGAAGTTATTCTTCATGTAAATTTTAAAGTATGGTTTTAAATTATACCATCTATGCTCTCAATAGACAAAGGAAACTGACTAAAATTTACATATTCATAATTTAGATCATTTACAAAATGTGTCACTATATTTGAAATTAAAGAAAATAGATCGACAATAATCCTTTTGGATAACACTCTTCATATGTTCAACTAATAAAGGAAAGCTAGTAAATTTCAAATGATTATATTAGTCTTAAATATATATATACATAATATTGTCATTTAAAAATTGTGTATGGTTATCTCAAACTAAAACCAATTTAAATTATTTTAACTCAAGATATATTTTTTTTTGCTAGTTTAGACTAATCCTACACCCACGGGTTTCGAACCGGTGACCTTGCAGAACGGAGTGCCTTAACAGTGCACCCCATCACCGACTGTTCTACGCCTCGTGGGCTTAACTCAAGATATATTAAGAGCCAAGAGACTTAATTATTTTGAGGTGCAAATCTCTTTTATAAAGCAAAATTTGAAAAAAAAAAATCTGCACCTGGAGATTTGATCTCTCTAGACACTTAACATGAATCTAAATTGATATTACAACTGATAAAAATAAATATAACAAAATTCATATTCGTACATATTCGTATTTTAATAAGTAATAGATTTATTTTAAATAACACAAAAATATTTTTGAACAAATCTAAATGTAAATCAAACTAAATATAAATCAAACTAAATATAAATTTTAAAATCCTACAGCACAAGTAGCAATGACCGTGTAAATGAAGTATTAATGCAAGAAAGCCAGGTATTCAAATCCTTGCGCCTTCTTAAAAAAAAAGCCTAAATATATACTTCAACTTTATAGTGATAATGATTAAAATCAACCCCTATAAACTAGCCTAGGAGTTTATAGGAGTTGATTTTAAAAACAAATATATCAATTACATTTCATATACATTCGTCGTTTTAATCAAATACAATTTGTCATATTAAAATTTAGATTTATTATATGTAATTAATGGTTTATAAGGACTCGTGCTCCAAGCGAGTTCTCTGTACACAGTGACTCTCAGACTTCTGTTTAAATGTACTTCAATTCAAATTAGTAAAAAATAATGTTTAGTCATTTCGAAAATTGTCATGGTTGTACACCATCCTTATGAGCATCCTACTAATAGATTCTTTCATGCGTGAAACCATGTATAAAATGTTTAGGAATCATACTATATTCTGACTTTGTAAGAGTAGAATTCAGCTCGGGAATACCAGATTGCTAAAAAATTTAATAACAGAGAATAGAATATTTTCTTTCAAATAAAAAGAACGGGATGTTTTATTTTTCTAAATAAAATAAAATAGTATATTTATTATTTCACGAAAAAGTTATAAAATTATATTATTTATTTATTTTGAAAGATTACAGAATTCTATAATTTATATTTGTTTTCTAAAATTGTTTATTAATTATTTTCACTTGAAATATTAAATAACATAAAATAAAATGTCTATTTAAAAAAAAAAAAAACTTACAAAATTATATCATTTACCTGCTCTCTTTTATTTTTGAAGTATTTTCCATTCACTCGTTTTATCTGTTACGATTTATAGTTTAATGAAAACAGTTCAAATATAATGTTGTTGCAATTCAAATTCATTAGATTTAGCCGATCAAAGAAAAAACTCTGGCTGCCCATTTAAAAAAAAAAATTGAAATTTTAAAAACTTTGATTGGTGATATAAAAACGTTAAACACTGGCGTCTGATTAATTGATATGTTATAACAGAATATAATTAATATTCAGGGACCATACTGTATTTCAAATTCTGTTTTGAAAGTAGAATTACCGACTCCTAAGCCATCCAGCTTGCGAGTGGCATTTGAAAGGAACCGCAAAATTTGAATAAAAAAAAAACAGAACATGCCATCAAACAGGATTTTATATTGATCAATTGATTGATTTTAATAATATTTACAGTTTTAGTAGCATGGCCAATGTTAATGAGAGGCATTCTCAACTAGCCCCATGCCAGAAAATTGCGCTCTGCCTAGGGTGGCCTTGCCTCTACCTGCTTTGTCGGTCATCCTTGGAAGGTGATTTGGAAAGTTCGCTTGCCCATTAGACTGGAACAAGCGAAATAAAAATAACTTAAACTGTGACAAAATTTCTTCACCTTCTCAAATTCGAAAACAGTGGCCTGCCCTCGAGCTGCTTCCATATATATTTTCTGAACAAGATGATCTGGATTTAGACTCAGAGGATCAAAATCCAAAGACAAAAAGAGAAAACCAAAGCAAATATTTGCTCTGCCTTTCAACTTTGATTTTGAAGGGCAACCAAGCCATGTGCCATTTCCATGCTTTGAAAATGATCAGAGTGGTGTTCAGGCTCATTTTAACTGAATGCACTCCATCTCTGTGTTAATGGATATGGAGGAACTCATCCAACTTCAAAGTTGCTGGTACTACTTCCTTCTTAGCCAGCGTGGATGTCAGATAATGGAAAGCATCTTGGTCACATGGAAGGGTGAGTCCCATCTGGTGATCGAACCCATACTCTTCCTCGGCTTTCTCCAGCAAAACCCTCAACAATAAATGATTCAAATAATTCGTAGGGATGACAAACCTACTGCGTTCACTTCCAACATAAACTGCACAGTGTCCCTTGGGAACATCTGTAGGTAGAGCACCGCATGATCGACCCATGCCGTCATCTTTCATTACGAAATACCTTGCCTTCTTTGGAGAAAGGGCATATCCAATTCCCTTATAGCCATGGGTAAACTTGAAAAAGGCTCTGATTATCTTCTTCAAAAGAAGAACTTGAGGATTCCTCATTCTTCTTGCCATTGAACTCAGAGGCAGAACAAATATTTCTAAAAGCAATGGACAGAAAGCTTGCACAAGATTTTGTGGTAAGACAATGCATTCGTTCACTATATATAGCACTTGATAATGACATTTACAAGAAGAGGAACAGTCATTATCAGTCCTAACTAAATAGTGAATCCCAGCATGTGATCAGTTTCATTCGTTCACGGGAGCGGTTTGAATTTGAGCCGTAGAGGGCCCTCATTCACTTGGAGCGTTGGGCCCTGCAGATTCTTCATGTTAAGTGGAATCCCAGCAAAACTTTTTGTGGGCTTCAGTGTTCGTAGCGTGATTCGATTGCAAATTTGCTCTACTTTGCAGTACGGTTCACTATTAGAGAGTTTGGGTGGTCTACGGCTGTTCATGACTGTAAGAGAGTTTGACTGATGCACGGTTGTTCTCTGTGACAGTGATCGGAGATAAAGATCAAATGCTATAGAGCTATCCACCGGCTATAGATCCGTCATACTTTTATTTTCAAACAATTATAATGTTGCGGCCCTATTCAATTGATTGCAAGAATGCATGTGATCAGTCACCATCGCTCACTGGAACGGTTTCCACTTTGAGCACATGAGGGCCCAGATTCAGTTGGAGCGTTGCTGGTTGTATGTTCTTCCTTTCGTTTCTTGCGTTCGTAGCGTGATCATGCAGCAGATTCGCTTTAGTTGGGTGCACGGTTGTTCGCTGGGGGAGAGATTGCACACAAAAATCAAATGTTATTTGAGCACCTATCCACCGGCTATAGACGTATGGGACATTCAACTTCAACCGATTATAAAGTTTTTTTAAGAAAGAAAAAAAAATGCTACCTTTGTATTATATAAAAAGATAGTTTATGTATCTACGTTCATTCTACATTTTTACTGTCATATTTATCTATTTTGTCTGTATTACCGTTCCTGTACCAAAAAAATAAAAAAACTTATGTGCACTTGTGATCTACCTTCTGAGTCTTTTTTAACATTTAACTGATAGCTTTATTATAAGGTTTATCATAGAAACCGTACATATTATATCAAAAAAAAAATTTCATTCTATATCTCTTTTCTGCCAGCATTTACCATGATACCTTGCAATAAAAATTGAGAGAAAAAAAATTACCTATTTCTTTTGTAATACCACCCTTTCATAAAAGATATGCTGTCCACTTCTGTTCCGTGTAAATATGCTGGAACTAAATGTGTCGAAATGTATTTACTAGATTTGAATCCTCTTCATCCATTTTGCTAGAATGGGGAATTTAAATGCGTATCTTCCTTTACTCAATCAATGACACCTTTTGCCCCCTCAAGTACCTCTAATCTTCTAATTTGTTTAAGGAAAACCATTTTGTTGCCATTAGAACTCCCTATAAAACTGTAATATTTGCTTTGTTGTTTGATCCCAACTCTCTTTCCCACTAGAAATAGAAGAAGTTTTTCTAGCCAAGTACCTATAATGTAATCTCATGATTTTATTTTACCTAATGTTGTATAAAGTGGTTATGACACATTCGAAATGAATAACGAATGAGACATTCATTAATGATACTTTTATTTTAAGAGATTAATTTAATAATAACTTTCTTGAATTAAACGAGCTAGTAACTGTGTGGTAAATATTCCAAGAACCCAGGGAAAAGAGGTTGAGACAACTCTGGGAGTTATCTTTCCAATAGGATTTAAGGGAAAATCTTAAGAGGGAAAGGGGATTCTGTGCAGATGGGAAGGGGGCTAACCAACACATGGTTGCATTGAGCTATCCAGAGCTGGTGGGTGAACTACTGGAACTCAAAAATTACCCTAGAGAAGTGAAGACTGGATTTAGTCTTGAGGTCTGACTTCTTGTCTCATGAAATACCTCAGTCCTGGTGCAGAGAAAAAGAGGAGTAGAGGACGCAACAACCTCGCTCAAGGTTGGGAGGACCGACAGTTACTGAAAAACCAATTTTTGAAATAGGTACTTGAGTGCCCTGAGTATACTATTCAATACTGCTAAAAGTTGAAGTAAATGCTAGATTAATGTTGCATTTCAATTATAGAAACTAATGCTAGTCAATATTTTCATTTAAAGTACAGAGCAGAAATGCTAGTTACATTTGTATTTAAAAGTACTGTAATGAAATTACTAGAATAACATTGCATTAACTTTTCAGAAAAGAACATTAGATTCACACTGCCATAAATCCTAAAATAGATAGCTGAAGTAATAATGATGCATTGTATGCTCAGAAAGGAACTATAGATAGAAATTAAATTATGCTTTTATTCTCTGTATGAAAATACAAATTGAAGCCATTGTAAATAACTATGGTAGAATTACAAGGTACAATACAGTAGGTCAGGATAACTGGTAGAAACCATTTGCTAGTAAGAAAGAATTCCAAATCATAACCATTTTTTCTTTAACATATCCTAAGGTATAGAAGAAAAACCCAAACTCAAAGCACAAAAGACTTAAAATCTAAGGGGGTTTTTCTGAAAGGTTGTGGGTTTAGAACCAAGTCCCTGGAATAGGGTCATAGTTTCGGTCCCAATCCAGCCACTGCCGGAAGGCAAGATCAGACACTGTAGGAACGTATACGAGAACGGTCAACCGAAGAAAATAATTTAGTCTAACATGCCAATGGTGCAACATAAAATAACAAGTCCTTAACTGGCAAGTAGTTCTTTGAAAACAACAAGAAACTAAACAACATTATCCAACCAAGAATAAGCTGAGAAAACACTCATAAAATTCCGCATGAAACCTGGAATAAACATACTGCATGTATTAAGAACGAATTGATGGAAACGAGTGAACAAAGTCAAGATGCATCAGTCAATTAAATTGAACAGAAAAAAAGTTATGGATTCACATCACTTTAAAGAGTTTGAAAATCTTATAATAGTTATGTGTATTACACTTCCGGAAAAAGGGCAGAGCCCAGAGAGAAAATACATTTAGATTTTCCAAAACAAAGGTGCTAAGCTATAGCTGGGCGTGAATCATCTAAGAAAATGATAACCCCTGCTCTGCATGAAAGAAGAGGAAATACAGTAGTTACTCTAAAGAGATTACAAGGTCGGTCTAGTCAGGGGAACAAGGAAGAGGAACATACCAGTGTTAGAAGGAGAGGATAGCCCAACTGAAACCCGAAGTTCCAAAATGCTTCTGGCTCCTCGAGACTATGCCAACACATAAAACAAAACACATAGTTACAAATCTTAAGATATAAACTCTCAAACTTGAAGAAAATAAGAGAATAACACTATGAACATAGGAATGAATGAAAAATCAACCATTTCACTTACCAAAAGAGCTGAGAAGGTCAGAGTGTGTATTGGAGTTAACTTGGAGCCCTTCCTAAGTAAAGAAGCCCAAACTGTAGGCGTCGAGCGAAGAACTGGAATGGTGAGTGGAGGACCTTGCACATTTGTGCATCGACCTACTGTGCCACAAGATAACATCGAGAAGTCATAAACCCTGCATCTGAGCAACAGGTTTAAAGGAAAGGAATGAGGGTAAGGACTCACAACAACATACCCCGTTTTGTTTGATAATGAACAACAACTCTTTCGTCGGTGGCACTCTCATAGCGGAAGGCTAGCATCAGGATATGCTAGGAAACCATCAGCTTGCAGAGCCGAGCTCCAGACTCTGGTGGCAAAAGGAATGACGCTCTGGCGGGAGGTTGGGGGTGGGTAGTTACCCTAACCCTCCTCCCTTGCCAAATCCACCGTTGATCTCACAAGGCGTGGATCAGATGAATAGAGGTTGCCAAAGGACGAGGGTTGGACAAGTGGAGGCCATCGCCCTCATCGAAAAGTGTAGAATTAAATTCTTATGTAAATGACTCTCATTCTGTTTCAGTATTAGTACAATAATTTCCAATCAAATTGATAATGCTTAGTATGGGGAAGATTAAATAGATTTAGACACATGGTAGCGCAATTAAGAATTTACCTTTTGAACATTTATGTCATGTTAAATTTATATTTATGTATTGTAGATGTGGCAATGTTTGATGCTAGAGTTAATATGTGTGGGTTTAAACAATTGTTTATATATATGAGTATGTTTTCCAAGTAGGACTAGTTTAATACTTACCTATAAAGTATGTTTGCCAAGTTGGTAAACAAATCTATATACTTCTTAAAAAATCATAGGGTAATTGCAATTAAATAGTGTGATGACTGTTACAAGTGGTATCAGAGCATAAGTTACAAACTGGGGCCAGATGGGCTAGTACCATACTATTTTTTGTTTTTTGTTGTTGTTGCTATTAAAGTTCAATGTTTGGAATTTGTGTTAAGAGCAGGGACAGATTAGTGTAAGTTACCATGAGAAGCGGATTGAGTCATCATGCACCCAGAAACACCGGGGAGACCCATCCTGTGATCAATCCTGAGGTCAGCCCCAAAATGTGGGTGCAGTTAAGTGTGAATGAGCACTAGCAGACAAGAAGAATGTTAGAATAACAACAATGATAGACAAATAGGTTGTTGGATACTGTGTAATAGCTACAGACAGAGATGCTCAAGGTTCACAATGATAATGAAAGGTTGATGAGAGAACATGAGAGAATGTTGAAAAGTTTTTTGGATAGATAGAATGCTCCTAGTGGACAACCTAGCCCCGAGAGAAACACTCAGGAAGAAAGAGAACGACGCCAAACAATACATGATAATGTTGAAGAGGGTCGAACACCAAGAAGTAATAAAAGTCGAATATACAATGAGGTTGAATCTGGAAATGTCCTAGAAGAACAAGAGCTGAAAAAAGAGAAAGTGGAATTGCAAGGAGAATTCTGGAAGATCAAGCGTTCTACCTTTGACAGAGAGGCGGAGGAATTGGCAGAAGCTTAGATAATAAAGATGAACAAGTACTTCCAAGTGTATGAATATAAAATCAAACTTAAATCCCGCCTAGCCATTTACCAACTGCGGGAAAAAGCAACATTGTGGTGGGAGGAAGTGAAGAATGTACGAGGAGTGTAACACCCCCAATTCATGTGTTTGAATTTTAAAGCTAGACATTTGAAATTTAATCCTAAGGGGAGTGGACCCCAAAGGATAAATATTTTGTGAATGTAATTAAATATTTAATTGAGGAAATGAATAAAATGATGTGGTGCAGATTGACCAAAATGAGATTTATGAGATCACTTGCTAAATCCATGAGGATGGATGAGGCAAATATTTCCCCACAATCTTTCAAAAATCCTTGAAAGAAATTATTTTAAATTTAGATTTTTGAGGAAAAATATGAATTTCCCCAATGATGAGGAAAGTAGTTGGGAAGAGGTAAAAAGCTGGAAAAGCTGAGGAAAAGCAGAAAATAGCTTTAAAGAATCCATAAAATGGGAAGCCTAGGCAAACAGGAAGAAAAGCATCCTAAGATTCTGGACGCAGAATTAGAAACATGCTTTGGGGAACAATAGCTTAAATAAGCTGCTCTTGTACAGATTAGGGGTTGATCTGTTTCAAGGAGATGATCTCAGCTCGGGGGTGAGTTCTGGGAGACAGAAGGACTCTAAGGTTGGGAGGTTGGTCAATTTCATGAGTGTATGTCTCTAAATTTATCGATGTGTTTACTTCATATAGTATGAATTGGCTACATATAAAAGTTGACTGTATATTAGAATATAAATTCTACATTTAACAAAATTAATGATAAGGAATTTACCTTTGAAACTCTGTATAGTTGTAGAATTTAAATATGTGAAGTAGAATCCAACAGAGTCTCTAAACCAGTGTTGGTTTAAATCTGAGGATATTTATCTCTTCACAGGAAAAATTTGTGAATTAGTTTTAATCTGCTTCTGTTTCCTAGAATGATTCTAATATATACATACATAAGAGAGAGGAATCTGAGTTTCCTGTACTATATTGGAAAATAGTAGGAGATGAATTGTAATTTACACTGTGCATGAAAGAATGGAAGGAGAGATTGTATAAACTGACCTCAGGGTCAGCACACCATTCATAGGTAACCAGAAATTCAATGGTCAAGGAAGTTGCATGTAAGCAACAAATACTATAGCAGAAGGAAGCAACTAATAATTTGCAAAAGACAGATCATAGACAGTTATCTTATGGAACCATTCTAATATTAGAGCATAGAATTAAAATACAAAATAAAGTTAAGTAAATATCCAACATGCATATTCACCACAGCCTAGCATATTGAAATATATGTATCCTAGTCTATCATGAGAACCCAAGTCAAGGGGGTAAAATAGTAGATTATAAATACAAATGTCTTCTAAACATAAAAATATAAATACAGATGCATTCATCCCTGTAGATATTTTGGATAAATATTTTGTGCAAATTCATAACAAATTAATTCCTCAATTACCTGCATAGAACCACTGTACCATTCTGTTACAGATAATTATATCACTCTGGTTATTTAAATTACCCAGAAAAAGGAAACTGTGAACTTGGAATTTAGGGTCAGCTTAATAAACTGGTGAAAGAAATTGAGAATATTATGCCAGAAGAATAAAACCATAGAATACATTCAAATATCTAAAATTTACTACCACAGAAGCTATGTTCTCCTGGAATAGGAAACTCTATATGATAGTATATTATTCATTCGAATATCACCACATTTATGAATATAGTTTAACAATTGTATGGCCTGAGAGCTTGAAGGCAATAAACTACACAGAATGCTGGATATGTGTATATAGATATATATAAAATTTAAAATGCCATCAGTTAAGTATTAAGTTACAGCCAAGTCAAAATGAGCAAGGAGAGAGTACTGCTGGAACATAATAATAATAATAATAACAGGAATAAAAATGGGTATTATGAAAATCCAGTAATGACAGAGGTATATATATATATATATATATATAACAAATCCGAGAACAGCATTATAATGTTCCATGAATAGAGATAAATGAATATTCAGGGTTGGGATTTAACAATTATAGTTGTCAAAATAATTACAATTGTATCAATACAATTTTTAACTGTCGAAAGATAAATTATATAACCAGGAGAGAAGAACGGATTTCTTCTGACAGAGTTCGGTGAATACTGACCTGCAAGTAGCACGAGGAAACAAATGTTAATGTCTACGGGAGTCACGTCTCTCAGTAATTTGAGAAGGAGAACACGACGCAAGTCGAAATTACCTACGAGAGATAAAACCCCAATATAAATATGACGCCGAACATGGAGAGTAAGAATAACATGAACAAAGTAAAACTATTGACTGAGAAGGGAATAGTACCTGGTAAGGGAGAAACCCCTATTCCATCCTTAACCTGCTACATATAAATATGGAATTTTCATAAATAGAGGTTGGCAATTAAAAGTCGAATAACAAAGATAACCCTCCAGAGAACGAACAATAGCAATTGCGTCCTATGCTTGGTCGAAGAAAAAAAAATTAACTAACCAGAGTGTCGAGAAGAATAGAGTCCTTATAGCGCCAAATTAATACCCTCGTACCCACCTTCAGTTGAGAGTAAAGTGAAGGGTAGGGCTATGAAGCCATGATAGCATACGTTCAGTCTCACTTCTGAGAATACGCACAAGGAAACACAAAGGCTAGGAAAGAAAACCAAGCCAATCGAATCCCTGGAGTGAAGAAAACACATTCTCTGCAAAAATAATATAGCAACTCGTTATAAATATCACAATCTAGACCGGACGATAGTAAACGATGATCCAAAATCTTAGCACCAGCACGAAGCAATGAGCGAAATTCTAAACCAGAGATGGGAAGCCTGTGAAATGGTAATAATAGAGCGAAATTTTACAAAACTCTAAAATGATCTTACCGAAAGAGAAAATTAAAGCACAGGGATAAGGCGAAGACTGAAACGAATCACGCACAACGTCCATGGCGCTGAAATTCACTGTCAAGAGATAAACCAAACAAATAGGGAGGTAAAAGAACCGCCGAGCAAATAACATGCTCGATTTATATCAATGTTCCATGAATCGAACAACGAAACCCTAATGGAAAGATACATCCGAGTCGTCCACCTGGCGAGATTCTAAGGGTGAAGCCACGGATCGAGGAGTTTATAGGTCATGTACACCATCCGTTCAATATTAAATATGACAAGCAGTGAAATAAATGTTATATCGATCTGGCCACGCCGTGGAAATTGCTTTGGGAACGAAGTAAGCTGGTGGAATGAATCCAGTATTACGTGGAACAAAAACACGTGATCACAAATGGAACGAGACCAATTATAACCTTTACGACGAGATTAAAGATCTTATGAAAGCTCTCGTGGAAGACAGATTGACGTCGCCATTCCCAATTTCGTTGAACAGATTTATAAATTTGTAATTACGTGGAGGTCAATTTAAACAAACCCAAATTCATATAAATGTTAACAAGACGGAAATGAAAAGGAAGGACCGAATGCCAGACTCGCATAATTATCGACGAGGTAAATCAAATCCCACTAAGGTTATATGTTCTCAACGAAGGGTAAATGTGAATGACCGAATGGATTCCCACAGGTCCATAGAAATATAATAATATTGCACTCATGTAGAACCGAATCGACCCCATCGATATGAATCTATTGAAGGTTCAAAGGTTGATGATATACAACGAAGATGGAATATGGAAGTGGCGGGTGATAAAATAAAAACATTAGGTTATGTCTAATGTAATTATAATTATTACAAATCAAATAAATTCTAATGTGGTGAGATAGAGTTGATATATGAATAGTAATTTAAAAGAAAAGTTGTTTAAACCTAGAACGTAATAACATAGTACCTTATTAGCATTAAACTTGAAAAGATACAAAAAAAAAAAAAAATTGTAGAAGGAAAATGGGAGGTGTGACAAATGGTATCAGAGCCCAAGTTATAAAACTGGGCTGGTGACATTGTGCTCACTGTTGCTGTGTGTTCACTGTATAAATGTATTTCTTTAGAAAAAAAAAAATTTAAATTTTATTTTCACTGATCTGTGTTGTGTAGTGTACAGTGGTGCTGAAATGGCAGAAGGTGATGAAATCTATGTTGATCTGTGTGATGAGGATAATGCACCAGATCCAAATGTGCCCATGATGGCTATGTTGCGGGAATTGCAACAAGAGTTGGTTGAGATAAAAAGCCAGAATGACAGATTGTCATTAGCCAACGAGGAGCAGGAAAAGCTCATCAGAGAATTAACTTCTCAGAACAGCCAAGAAGGCGAAGGTTCCGGAAAGAGGAAAACTAATGAGTCTGATGAGGAAGATGTTGTTAGGCATCAGAATAAACAGAAAAAGGAATTACAGGGGGAATTCCGAAAGATTAAACCTCCCTCCTATGATGGGGAGAAGGAGGAAGATGCTGAAGCCTGGTTGCTGAATATGATTAATTATTTCCAGGTCTATGAATATGAAAGCAATCTAAAGGCAAGATTAGTTGTTTACCAGCTACAAGGTAAGGCTACCTTGTGGTGGGAGGAGAAAAAAATGGTGCATGCCATTGATGAAAAGACAGTCACCTGGGAAGATTTCCAGGTTAAGTTCAAGAACCGCTACCTAAATGAACGTTACTATGATGATAAAGCTAAAGAATTTCATGAACTTAGACTGGGACACCTCACTATTGATGAGTTTGTTACTAAGTTTACAAATCTGTTGAGATATGTACCCTACATAAGGGAAGAAAAGGCAAAAGTTCAAAGATTTCTGAATTGTTTGCCTGCTGTATACAAAGAGAAAATCGAGTTTGACAACCCAAAAACAATGGACGAAGCTGTTAGAAAAGCCAGATTATGTTACCAACAGTTCAAAGGAAAAACTGAACAAGGGAAAAGCTGGGTAAATAAGAATGAGTTCAAAGGGAGGAAACAGAAACCAGCCTATTTGAAAAATTTTGGCAGAGATCACCGCAGAAAAATTTTAATAAACCCAAAGAAATTCAAATTTCTCAGTCCCAGGTAGCTTCAGAAAAAATAGATGGAGACAGTAAAAAGGAAGGGACAGTCAAAATGAGAGAACCCCTGAAATGTTGGGGCTGTGGAGAACCCCATATTTTGAGGGACTGTCCTCATCGAAACATTCATATGATCATGAGAGATCGAGAAGCGACAACAGTAAATGATATAGCCATAAATATACCAACTATCAGTGCAGCCTTGGAAAATCGGCAAGCAGAACATCAAGCAACCATGGTGGAAATGAAGGGTAAGATTTCTGACCTATCTATTACTGTTATGATTGATCCGGGTGCTTGTTTGAGTTACATTAGTCCGAAAATTATAGAAAAATGTAACTTAAAAACTGAAAAATTTCAACAGTCATGGTTGGTACAGCTCGCCACTGGAACTAAGAGAAAGGTAACACATAAACTTCCCAGAACATAAATCAAATTAAATGAGTTTTAAACAGAGGTAAATTTGAACATTCTGCCCTTAGGTTCATATGATCTACTGATAGGAATGGACTGGCTAGAAAAAAAGAAAGCCTTGATGAACTGTTGGGATAAGACTTTGCATTGTGTAGATGAGGAAGGGAAACCTTTTATTCTCAAAGGGAAACAAAAACCTATTTCTTTAAGACAAATTTCAGCATTGCAATTAAAAAGAATAGCTAGAAAAGGATACCAAGTTTATGCAGTGCATGTGGAAGAAACAGAACAGAAAACTGAGGAGGAATTATTGGATGCTGTACCAGTAATAAGAGAATTTAAGGAAGTCTTTCCAAAGGAAGTCCCTCATCTTCCCCCCAAAAGAGAGATTGATTTCTCAATCGATCTGGTGCTGGGAGCAACACATGTCTCCCGAGTGCCTTATCGAATGAGTCCTCCTGAACTGATGGAACTGAAAATGCAATTGCAAGAACTGTTAGATAAAGGGTATATCAGACCGAGTGTATCTCCTTGGGGAGCATCAGTGCTGTTCGTGAAAAATAAAGATGGAACTTTTAGGATGTGCATTGATTATTGTCAACTGAATAAGTTGACCATTAAAAATAGATACCCTTTGCCTAGAATTGATGATCTTTTTGATCAAGTGAGAGGAGCTTCAGTATTTTCGAAAATTGACTTAAGGACTGGTTATCACCAGCTTAGAATTAAAGAAGAAGACATCAGCAAAACAGCCTTTCGAACCAGGTATGGTCACTACGAATTTGTAGTCCTACCTTTTGGTTTGACAAATGCCCTTGCCACATTTATGTGCCTAATGAATAGTGTGTTAAACAAGTACTTGGATAAATTTGTCCTTGTGTTCATAGATGATATCTTAGTTTATTCAAAAAGTGAGGAGGAACATAAAGAACACTTGAGGATAGTATTGCAAACTCTAAAGGAAAATCAGCTATATGCCAAGTTTAGCAAATGTGAGTTTTATAAAGATAAGATCCAATATTTGGGTCATATTATTTCTAAACAAGGCCTTGCTGTTGACCCTGAAAAGATAAAGGCTATAAAAGAATGGCCTGTACCAACTGATGTTTCAGCAGTGAGATCATTCATGGGGATTGCAGGCTATTATCGCAAATTTGTAGAGAGGTTTTCTGCCATAGCACATCCCATCACGTCATTACAAAGGAAAGGTGTCAAATTTGAGTGGACTGAAAAATGCCAAAACAATTTTGACCAATTAAAACTGAAACTTACTACAGCCTGTATACTGAAGATTGTAGATCCTGACAAAGGATTTGTGGTATGTACGGATGCCTGTAGAGAGGGATTGGGAGGAGTTCTTTTACAGGAAAATTCAGTTATTGCCTATGAATCTAGGAGACTGAAGATACATGAACAGAATTATAATGCCTATGATTTAGAATTAGCAGCCGTTATCCATGCTTTGAAAATGTGGCGACACTATCTTCTTGGAAATTTTTTTACATTGATGACTGATCATATTAGTCTCAAATATTTCTTTTCCCAAACTGGTTTGAATGCTAGACAAGCCAGATGGTTGTCTTTTCTAAGTGAATTTGATATGGATATAAAACATATTAGAGGGAAAGAAAATAAAATTGCTGATGCATTGAGCAGAAATTCTTGTCAGAATATCAATAGCATTGGAAGTAGTGCTCAGATTGATGTAGAAGATTTGGTGAATAAGGCAGCAAACCAAGACCAAAATTATGAAACACTTCTGGTGAAATTACAAAAAAAGGAGAAAACTGATCTCACTCAAAATCAAAAAGGGCTGATCTGTTATAAAAACAGATTGTATATTCCCAATGTAGAGTCCTTAAAAAGGGAAATTTTGGATGAGTACCACAAACAGCCATATGCAGGACATCGAAGATATCAGAAAATGTTAACAGCCCTGAAAAAGAAGTTGTTCTGGCCAGGAATGATGTGAGATGTAGCAGAATATTTAAGTAGATGAATGGAATTTCAACTAGTCAAAGTTGAACATCAACATCCTGCTGGTCTTTTAAACCCTTTACCGATTGCAGAATGGAAATGGGACACAGTTTCCATGGATTTCATAACAGGATTACCCAAAACCAAACACCAACATGATTCAGTAATGGTAGCAGTAGACACTTTAACAAAAGCTGCACATTTTATACTAGTGAAATCTACCTTTGGGACAACTCAAGTAGCGAATGTGTTCCTGAAGGAGGTAGTAAGGCTCCATGGGGTGCCAAAGGTGATTGTTTCTGACCGAGATGCTAAGTTTACAGCTGCCTTTTGGAAAGGGCTATTTGGAGGTATGGGCACTAAATTGAATTTTAGTACTGCTTACCACCCTCAAACAGATGGTCAAACGGAAAGAACTAATCAAATTTTGGAGGACATGCTGAGAATGTATGTGATGGATAGACCATCAAAGTGGGAAGATTACTTGCATTTAGCTGAATTTTCCTATAATAACAACTACCAATCCTCCATCAAAATGAGTCTGTTTGAGGAACTGTATGGAAGGAAGTGTCGTACTCCTTTGAGCTGGAGTCAGCCAGAAGATAAACTAATGATTGGGACCAGATGCTTTAAAAGAGATGGAAAGAATTGTCAAACAGATACAAAGAAACATCAAGACAGCACAAGATCGCCAGAAGAACTATGCTGATAAGAAAAGAGTGCACTGAGAATTTAAAATGGGGGAGCATGTATATTTGTGTATTAAACCCAAAAAGAGCACCCTTTATGCTGGAAGTTGTGAAAAACTGGCTCCTAGATACTGTGGTCCTTTTGAAGTATTAGAAAGGGTGGGACCAGTGGCTTACAAGCTCGCCTTACCACCCCATGTTAGAGTTCATGATGTATTTCATGTTTTGTTATTAAAAAGATATGTGCATGATGCTTCTCACATAGTTGATTGGAATGCTGTACAGGTGGAACCAGAAGGGGAGTTTCTGCCAGAATCGCTTCAAATATTGGAGCGCGAAGAAATTGAATTGAGAAGCAGAACAGTAGCAAGATTAAAGGTGCAGTGGAAGCACTTTACTACTGAAGAAGCTACCTGGGAAAGAGAAGCTGAAATGATGGAAAAATATCCATTTTTATTTGCAAAATGAACTCTAGTAGTTGAATAACAACACCGAGGACGGTGTTTATTTTTAGAGGGGGAATATGTAACACCCCCAATTCATGTGTTTGAATTTCAAAGTTAGACATTTGAACTTTAATCCTAAGGGGAGTGGACCCCAAAGGATAAATATTTTGTGAATGTAATTAAATATTTAATTGAGGAAATGAATAAAATGATGTGGTGTAGATTGACCAAAATGAGATTTATGAGATCACTTGCTAAATCCATGAGGATGGATGAGGCAAATATTTCCCCACAATCTTTCAAAAATCCTTGAAAGAAATTAATTTTAAATTTAGATTTTTGAGGAAAAATATGAATTTCCCCAATGATGAGGAAAGTAGTTGGGAAGAGGTAAAAAGTTGGAAAAGCTGAGGAAAAGCATAAAACAGCTTTAAAGAATCCCTAAAATGGGAAGCCAAGGCAAACAGGAAGAAATCCTTGAAAGAAATTATTTTAAATTTAGATTTTTGAGGAAAAATATGAATTTCCCCAATGATGAGGAAAGTAGTTGGGAAGAGGTAAAAAGTTGGAAAAGCTGAGGAAAAGCATAAAACAGCTTTAAAGAATCCCTAAAATGGGAAGCCTAGGCAAACAGGAAGAAAAGCATCTTGAGATTCTGGACGTAGAATTGGAAACATGCTTTGGGGAACAATAGCTTAAATAAGCTGCTCTTGTACAGATTAGGGGTTGATCTGTTTCAAGAAGATGATCTCAGTTCGGGGGTGAGTTCTAGGAGACAGAAGGACTCTAAGGTTGGGAGGTTGGTCAATTTCATGAGTGGTATGTCTCTAAATTTATCGATGTGTTTACTTCATAGAGTATGAATTGGCTACATATAAAAGCTGACTATATATTAGAATATAAATTCTACATTTAACAGCATTAATCATAAGGAATTTACCTTTGAAACTCTATATAGTTGAAGAATTTAAATCTGTGAAGTAGAATCCAACAGAGTCTCTAAACCAATGTTGGTTTAAATCTGAGGATACTTATCTTTTCACAGGAAAAATTTGTGAATTAGTTTTAATCTGCTTCTGTTTCCTAGAATGATTCTAATATATACATACATAAGAGAGAGAAATCTGAGTTTCCTGTACTATAGTGGAAAATAGTAGGAGATGAATTGTAATTTACACTGTGCATGAAAGAATGGAAGGAGAGATTTTATAAACTGACCTCAGGGTTAGCACACCATTCATAGGTAACCAGAAATTCAATGGTCAAGGAAGTTGCATGTAAGCAACAAATACTATAGTAGAAGGAAGCAACTAATAATTTGCAAAATACTGATCATAGACAGTTATATTATGGAACCATTCTAATATTAGAGCATAGAATTAACATACAAAAAAAAGAGTTAAGTAAATATCCGACATGCATATTCACCATAGCATGGCATATTGAAATATATGTATCCTAGTCTATCATGAGAACCCAAGTCAAGGGGGTAAAATAGTAGATTATAAATACAAATGTCTTCTAAACATAAAAATAGAAATACAGATGCATTCATCCCTGTAGATATTTTGGATAAATATTCTGTGAAAATTCATAACAAATTAATTCCTCAATTACCTGCATAGAACTACTGTACCATTCTGTTACAGATAATTATATCACTCTGTTTATTTAAATTACCCAGAAAAAGGAAACTGTGAACTTGGACTTTAGGGTCAGCTTAATAAACTGGTGAAAGAAATTGAGAATATTAAGCCAGAAGAATAAAACCATAGAATACATTCAGATAGCTAAAATTTACTACCACAGAAGCTATGTTCTCCTGGAATAGGAAACTCTATATGACAGTATATTATTCATTCGAATATCACCACATTTATGAATATAGTTTAACAATTGTATGGCCTGAGAGCTTGAAGGAAATAAACTACACAGAATGCTGGATATGTGTATATAAATATATATAAAATTTAAAATGCCATCAATTAAGTATTAAGTTACAGCCAAGTCAAAATGAGCAAGGAGAGAGTACTGCTGGAACATAATAATAATAATAATAACCGGAATCAAAATGGGTATTATGAAAATCCAGTAATGACAGAGGTATATATATATATATATATATATATATATAACAAATCCAAGAACAACCTTATAATGTTTCATGAATAGAGATAAATGAATATTCAGGGTTGGGATTTAACAATTATAGTTGTCAAAATAATTACAACTGTATCAATACAATTTTTAACTGTCGAAAGATAAATTATATAACCAGGAGAGAAGAACGGATTTCTTCTGACAGAGTTCGGTGAATACCAACTTGCAAGTAGCACGAGGAAACAAATGTTAATGTCTACGGGAGGCACGTCTCTCAGTAGTTTGAGAAGGAGAACACGACGCAAGTCAAAATTACCTACGAGAGATAAAACCCCAATATAAATATGACGCCAAACATGGATAGTAAGAATAACATGAACAAAGTAAAAATAATGACTGAGAAGGGAATATTACCTGGTAAGGGAGAAACCCCTATTCCATCCTTAACCTGCTACATATAAATATGGAATTTTCATAAATAGAGGTCGGCAGTTAAAATTCGAATAACAAAGATAACCCTCCAGAGAACGAACAATAGCAATTTCGTCCTACGCTTGGTCGAAGAAAAAAAAATTAACTAACCAGAGTGCCGAGAAGAATAGAGTCCTTATAGCGCCAAATTAATACCCTCGTACCCACCTTCAGTTGAGAGTAAAGTGGAGGGTAGGGCTACGAAGCCATGATAGCATACGTTCAGTCTCACTTCTGAGAATACGCACAAGGAAACGCAAACGCTACGAAAGAAAACCAAGCCAATCGAATCCCTGGAGTGAAGAAAACACATTCTCTGCAAAAATAATATAGCAACTCATTACACATATCACAATCTAGACCGGATGACAGTAAACGATGATCCAAAATCTTAGCACCGGCACGAAGCAATGAGAGAAATTCTAAACCAGAGATGGGAAGCCTGTGAAATGGTAATAATAGAGCGAAATTTTACAAAACTCTAAAATGATCTTACCGAAAGAGAAAATTAAAGCACAGGGATAAGGAAAAGACTGAAACGAATCACGCACAGCGTCCATGGCGTTGAAACTCACTGTCAAGAGATAAACCAAACAAATAGGGAGGTAAAAGAACCGTCGAGCAAATAACATGCTCGATTTATATCAATGTTCCATGAATCGAACAACGAAACCCTAATGGCCAGATACATCTGAGTCGTCCACCTGGCGAGATTCTAAGGGTGAAGCCACAGATCGAGGAGTTAATAGGTCATGTACACCATCCGTTCAATATTAAATATGACAAGCAGTGAAATAAATGTTATATCGATCTGGCCACGCCGTGGAAATTGCTTTGGGAATGAAGTAAGCTGGTGGAATGAATCTAGTATTACGTGGAACAAAAACACGTGATCACAAATGGAACAAGACCAATTATAACCTTTGCGACGAGATTAAAGATCTTATGAAAGCTCTCGTGGAAGACAGATTGACATCGCCATTCCCAATTTCGTTGTACAGATTTATAAATTTGTAATTACGTGGAGGTCAATTTAAACAAACCAAAATTCATATAAATGTTGACAAGATGGAAATGAAAAGGAAGGACTGAATGCCAGACTCGCATAATTATCGACGGGGTAAATCAAATCCAACTAAGGTTATATGTTCTCAACGAAGGGTAACCGTGAATGACCGAATGGATTCCCACAGGTCCATAGAAATATAATAATATGGTACTCATGTAGAACCTAATCGACCCCATCGATATGAATCTATTGAAGGTTCAAAGGTTGATGATATACAACGAAGATGGAATATGGAAGTGGCGGGTGATAAAATAAAAACATTAGGTTATGTCTAATGTAATTATAATTATTACAAATCAAATAAATTCTAATGTGGTGAGATAGAGTTGATATATGAATATTAATTGAAAATAAAAGTTGTTTAAACCTACAACGTAATAACAGAGTACCTTATTAGCATTAAACTTGAAAAGATACCAAAAAAAAAAAAAAATTGTAGAAGGAAAATGGGAGGTGTGACAAGGAGTGGAAGATCAAAATGTAACTTGGGATGAGTTTCAACAATGTTTCAAAGATAAGTATCTGAATGAACGTTTTTACGATAATAAATCGTGATAATTTCATGATCTAAAGTTGGGCCAAATGACGATGGATGAATTTATTACGAAATTCGCTTCATTATTAAGATATGTACCTTATCTGTGCGATGAAAAAGCAAAAGTACAACGTTTCTTGAGAAGTTTGCTGATATACATGAAAGAAATAATTGAGTTCATAAATTCAAAAACTATGGATGAAGCGATAAGGAAAGCACGGATGTGGTATCAGCAATCCAAGAAAAAGGGAGAAACTGGGAAAATATGGTTGCCTCGAAAAGGGCAGAAAAGTTTTACCAGTAATAGAAATAACATATCCTAAAATTTCACGAATGTTGCAGAAATCCATTGAGTAAAAAAAATGGAAAAAGTCAAACAAGGACCAAGTGGGCTAGCGAGGAGTGGCATACTAAAGCTTCTAGCAGACCTGACGTTGGACAGCCCTAGAAACCTCCGTTGCAATGCTCAGGATGTGGTGAGGCACATTACTTCAAAAACTGCCCACATCAAGGAAGGAATGAAGTGGTAGAAATTCTGCAAGAGGCATCAACGATGGGGGATGTAGTTTGAAACATACCGAGAATCAATGCAGCACTGGAGGATCGGCAAGCGGATTACCAACCAACCATGATAGAGTTAGAAGGTAAGATTCAAACCTGATATGTTTCAATTTTAGTTGATCCTGGAGCAAGCTTAACCTACATACACCATCGTGTAGTTGAAACTGTAAATTACAGAATCAGAAATTTAAAAACCCTTGGCTAGTTCAGATGGCTAAAGGGACAAGAAGGTGAGCCCACCCTAAGGTACCAAATTGTGAAATAAGTATTGGGGACCAACTCATAACTGTAGAACTGAATATTCTACCCTTGGGCTCATATGATATTTTATTGGGGATGGATTGGCTGGAGAACCATTGGTCATTATTGGATTGCAAGAATAAAGTAATTCATTTTAAGTCAAATGATGGGACGCGACAAGAATTTCAGAGTATTAAAAAGCCCTTGGAGTTACGACCTATTACTGCATCACAACTAAGTAAATGCATGAGAAAGGGTTGCTAGCTTTATGCAATTCATGTAGGATTCACCAATACAAAAGATAACACTCTTATGTTGGAGAATATTCCTCTTGTGGAAGAATTCCAAGATGTATTCCCTGAGGAAATTTCGGGACTGCCACCAAAAAGAGACATAGACTTTACTATTGAACTAATACCCAGGGTAACACCTGCGTCTCGAACTCCATACAGAATGAGTGTGCCGAAATTAATAGAATTAAAGATGTAGTTGCAGGAATTGATGGATAAAGGCTACATTCGGCCAAGTGTGTCCCCATGGGGAGCACCAGTGCTGTTTGTGAAGAAGAAGGATGGCACTATGCATATGTGTATGGATTATCGACAGCTCAAAAATCTGACCGTAAAAAAAAAAAATACCCATTACCGTGCATAGATGACCTGTTTGACCAAGTCAAGGGAGCTAAATTATTTTCCCAGATTGACTTAAGGTGAGGTTACCATTAGATCTGGATCAAGGACGAAGATATAAGCAAGAAAAAATTTTGCACTGTGTATTGGCATTATGAGTTTGTGGTATTACCATTTGGGTTAACCAACGCACCAACAACATTTATGAGTTAATGCATGTAATTTTTCACCCATATTTGGATAAATTCGTTTTAATTTTCATTGATGATATATTAATTTTCTCCAAGAATATGGAAGAACACAAGGAACATCTGCGCATTGTACTGAGAATGCTAAGAGAGCATCAAATCTATGCCAAGTTTAGTAAATGTGACTTCTTCAAGGAGCAGATTCAATATTTGGGGCATGTGATTTCTGGTGAAGGGATTGCTGTGGACCCAGCAAAGATAAATGCAATTATGGAATGGAGGGTCCCAAATAACGCAGCTGACATACACTCGTTTATGGGTTTGGATATCTACTACTAACAATTTATCAATGGATTCTCCAAAATAGATTTTCCTATTACCTCCCTGTAGAGGAAAGGACGAGCTTTTAAATGGACTCAAGAATGCCAGAACAATTTTGAGTTATTGAAGGAGTTGTTAACTATTGCCCCTGTTCTGAAGGTAGCATATCCTAGTAAAGAGTTTGAGGTGTGTAATGATGCATGTAAGGAGGGTGTAGGAGCAGTGTTGACTCAGGATGGAAGAGTCATAACATATGAATCTAGGAAGCTGAAGGATCACGAGAAGAGGTACTCAGCTTATGATTTGGAGCTAACTTCGGTAGTTCATGCTTTGCGGATATGGAGGCATTATCTCCTAGGGAAAAGGTTTGTGCTGAGAACTGATCACAATAGCTTAACTAGATATTTTAAGCAGGCCGATCTGAATGCTCGCCAAGCCAGATGGAATGCTTTCCCAAGCGAATTCAATTTCGATATTCAGCACGCGAAAGGAAAGGAGAACCAGGTGGAGCATGCTTTGAGAAGCAAGCTGCATGGCATTTATGGGTTGTACTTTAACTAGATCGAATTTAATTTTCAAGAATAGTTTATGGAGGTAGCAAAGAAGGACCTTGAATACTAGTCCTTATGGAAACAAGAGAAATATGATGAAAGGCAAGGGAAACAGTCTCAATATGAACTCAATGATAAGTAATTCCTAGTTTATCAGAATAGAATATATATCCCTAATAAAAATAATTTGAAAAGAATGGTTTTGGATGAATATCATAGGAGCTCCTATGCCAAACATCTAGGATATCAAAAGATGTTAACGACAATTATAAAGGACTATTCATGGCTGGGAATGCGAATTGACATTGGAGAATATTTGACAAAATGTTTGGAGTGTCAGCAAATTAAGCTTGAACATCAACACCCTACTTGATTACTTCAACCATTTCCCATGCCAGAATGGAAGTGGGAAGTGATTTACCTTGACTTTATCATTGGACTACCCAGAAACAAAAGGCACAATGATTCGATTATGGTGGTAGTCGATAGATTCAACAAAGTGGCTCACTTCATCCCTGTTCAATCTACCTACAAGACAGTGCAAATTGCTGACATCTTCATGAAAGAGATCTTTAGATTCCATGGTATACACTGAACAGTCATTTCAGATCGTGATGTAAAGTTTGCATCAACATTCTGGAAGATGATGTTTAGTGGCTTGGGGACGTAACTACAATTTAGTACTGCCTATCACCCACAGACAGATGGGAAAACATAAAGGGTAAATCATGTTTTAGAGGACATGTTGTGCATGTACGTAATGCAACAACCAATGAAGTGAGACGAGTATCTACATTTGGTTGAGTGTGCATACAATAACGGATATCAGGAATCCCTTAAGATGATCCCCTTTGAAGCATTGTACAAGAGACAATGTCCAACTCCTATAAATTGGAGCAGTCCAAAAAACAAAATGATGCTTGGACCGAAAATGTTAGAAGAGATGGAACGGGAAGTCAAGAATATTAGGCAGAATTTGAAGGTAGCACAGGACCAACAAAATGTTTATGCAGATAGGAAAAGAACCTTCTGGGAATTTTTAGTAGGGGACCATGTGTACTTGAGAATTAAACCAAAGAAAAGCACTCTAAGGTGGAATTCTTGTGCGAAATTGGATCCCCACTACTGTGGACCCTTCGAGATCTTGGAAAGGATAGGGTTGGTGGCCTATCGGGTGGCCCTACCCAGCCATATACTAGTACAAAATGTATTTCATGTGTCATTACTAAAGCGTTATGTACACAATCTAAAGCATGTCATACATTGGCAAGGTATACATGTAAGTCAACAACATAATACAATTAAAACAAAGTAGTTTTTTGATTTGAACTGATTAAAAATTTTGTTGCGTGCAGGTAGAACCAGACGACGAGTTCCTGGTAGAACTGCAATATATTCTAGATCATAGAGAAATAACGCTCTGGAAGTGAGTCATCCCCCGAGTTAAAGTGAAATGGAAGCACTTTGGCCCAGAGGAGGCTAGTTGGGAGGAAAAAAAGGTTATATATGAGGCTTACCTAGAGTTGTTCTCAGAGAAAAAATGACACCGAGGACGATGTTTATCTCAGCGGGGGATGCTGTAACCTCCTAATTTTATTTTACCTAATATTGTATAAAGTGGTTATGACACATTCCTAATGAATAACGAATGAGAAATTTGTTAATGATACTTTAATACTTAACTTTTATTTTAAGAGATTAATTTAATAATAACTTTCTTGAATTAAAAGAGGTAGTAACTGTGTGGTAAATATTCCAAGAACCCAGGGAAAAGAGGTTGAGACATTTCTAGCAGTTACCTTCCCAATAGGATTTAAGGAAAAATCCTAAGAAGGAAAGGGGTTCTGTGCAGATGGGATGGGGGTTAAGAAACAGATGGTTGCACTGAGCTATCCAGAGATGGTGGGTGAACCAGTGGAACTCAAAAATTACCCTAGAGAAGTGAATATTAGATTTAGTCCTGAGGTCTAACTTCTTGCCTCAGGAAAATACCCTAGTCCTGGTGCGGAGAAAGAGGGGAGCAGAGGATCAAATAGCCTCGCTCAAGGTTAGGAGGACCAAAATTACTGAAAAACCAGCTTCTGAAATAGGTACTTAAGTGCGCTGAGTATATTGTTTAATACTGCTAAAAATTGAAGTAAATGATAGATTAATGTTGCATTTAAATTATATAAATGAATGCTAGTCAATATTTTCATTTAAAGTACAGAGAGGAAACGCTAGTTAAATTTGCATTTAAAAGTACTGTAATGAAATTACTAGAATAACATTGCATTGAATTTTCAGAAAAGCACATTAGATTCACGTTGCCATATATGCTAGAATAGATAGTCGAAGTAATAATGATGCATTGTATGCTGAGACAGGAAGCTCCAGATAGAAATTAAATTATTCTTTGTATGAATATAAAAATCGATGCCATTGTAAATAACTATGGTAGAATTACAAGGTACAATATAGTAGGTCAGGATAAATGATAGAAACCATTTCCCGGTGAGACAGAATTCCAAATCATAACCATTTTTTCCTTAACATATCCTAAGGTACAGAAGGAAAACCTGAACTCAAAGCATAGAAGACTTAAAATATAAGGGTGTTGTTTCGGAAGGTCGTGGGTTTAGAACCAGGTCCCTGGAATAGGGTCACAATTTCGGTCCCAATCTAGCCACTGCTAGAAAGAAAGAGAAGAAATTGTAGGAACGATTATATATATGTATATATATAGATACAAACAAAACGTTCAACCGAAGAAAATAATTTAGTCTAACATGCTAACTGTGCAACAGAAAATCGTTTAGAGGACCAGAGTAGAACAAGTCCTTAACTAGCAAGTAGTTCTTTGAAAACTGTGAAAAGCTAAATAGCATAATCCAACCAAGAATAAGCTAAGAAAACCCTCATAAAAATCCTCCTGAAACCTCGAATAAACATACTACATGTATTAAGGGCGAATTGATGGAAACGAGTGAACAAAGTCGAGATGCATCAGTTAATTAAATTGAACAAAAACAAAGTTATGGACTCACATCACTTTAAACAGTTTGAAAAGCTTATAACAGTTTCGTGTATTACACTTCCGCAAAAGGGCGGAGCCCAGAGAGAGTATACATTTAAATTTTCAAAAACAAAGGTGCTAAGCTACGGCTGGGCCTGAATCATCTAAGAAAATGATAACCCCTACCTTGCATGAAACAAGAGGAAATATAGTAGTTACTCTAAGGAGATTACAGGGCTGGTTTGGTCAGGGGAACAAGGAAGAGGAACATACCGGTGATAGAAGGAGAGCAAAGCCCGACTGAAACCCAAAATTCCAAAACACTTCTGGTTCCTCGAGACTGTGCCAACACATAAAACAAAACACTGAGTTACAAATCTTAAGATATAAACTCTCAAACATTAAGAAAATAAGAGAATCAGACTATGAACATAGGAATGAATGAAAAATCAACCATTTCGCTTACCAGCAGAGCCGAGAAGGTCAGAGTGTGTACTAGAGTTAATTCAAAGGCTTGCTTGAGTAAAGAAGCCCAAACTGTAGGTGTCCAGCGAAGAACTGGAATGGTGAGTGGCGGACCTTGTACATTCATGTGTTGACCTACTGTGCCACAAGATAAAAGCGAGGAGTCATAAACCCTACATCTGAGCAACAGTTCAAAGGAACGGATCGAGGGTAAGGTCTCACATCAACATATCCCATTCTGTCTGAGAATGAACAACAAATCTTTCGTCAGCGACACTCTGATAGCGGAAGGTCAGCGTTAGGATAAGCTAGGAAACCATCAATTTGCAGAGCCAAGATCCAGACTCTGGTGGCAAAAGGAATGACTTTCTGGCGGGATGTTTGGGGTGGGTAGTTACCCTAACCCTCCTCTCTTGCACAATCCACCGTTGGTCTCACAAGGCATGGATCATACGGAAAAAGGTTCCGAGGGGATGAGGGTTGGACAAGTGCAGGCCATCACCCTCATCGAAAAGTAGAGAATTAAATTCCGATGTAAATGAATCTCATTCTATTTCATTATTAGTACAATAATTTCCAATCAAATTGATAACACTCAGTACGGGTAAGATTAAATAGATTCAGACACATGGTTTCACAATCAAGCATTTCCCTTTTGAATAGTTTTTCATGTTAAATTTATATTTATGTATTGTATATGTGGCAATGTTTGATGCTACAGTTAATATGTGTGGTTTTAATAATTTGCTTATATATACGAGTATGTTTCCCAAGTAGGACTAGTTTAATGCTTACCTATAAAGTATGTTTTCCAAGTTTGTAAACATATATATATATATATATATATATATATATATATATATATATATATATATATATATATATAGGGTAATTGCAAGTAAATAGTGTGATGAATGTTAGATGTAACATGTCTAATGTAATCCATTTTGTTGTCATTAGAACTGCCTATAAAACTGTAATCCCAACCCTCTTTCCCATCGGAAATAGAAGAATTTACCAGGCTCATTGACTATGACTCCTCCGTCATTTCCTCATATTACTTGCTCCATAAAAAAAATCCAACCAAAAATTATTTCCAAATGGAAAAAAAACCAACTAGAAATTATTTCCAAATGTCAATGTACTTGGATGTCCTATAGCTGTTTATCTTGGTCACTAACCCAATTCCATTAAAAAACTATAAAGTTATGTTCTGACCCTCCTAAAATGATTGTAAGATCTAACCACAAGCTCTGGTTTGAACGATTGTCTGCTGGGTTGGGTTTTGTGGGAGATAAGTGGGTGTTTGCCTCAACTCCCATTGCACTGATAGGTTGAGGTATTAGGCATAGAAAATTAGAAACAATTTCCTTGTGAGATACAGTTACCTGCATAGCCACAGTACAAATTCAGATAGACCACCTCTTCTAGCTTTTCTATCTGAGTATGCATTATTGGTTTGGTAGATAAAGTTGATTTGTGTGGAGTTTGATTCTTCATTAAATCCAATAGAATTCTTTCATTTCAATTTGAATTTCATAAAATTTGTTCAGATACTATACAATATTTAAGGAATAATTCTTTCATTTTAATTTAAATGTCAATAAAAATGTTAATATACGATACAATATTTAAGGAAAAAAAGGGGGAAAGGATAATTAAAACACATTATGCAGCTTTAGTGGGCCTAATGGTTAAGAGCATGTGTTTCCTCTTAAGAGGTCACTGGTTCAAAACAAGATGGGTAGAGTATGTATGCCTTCATAGACTTAGCAGTGAAGGGTCCCTTGTCCTACAAATAAGGGGGTCTCATATACCAATTTGGTGTCTAGCTTGGTCGTGACATTAAAATTGAATAATAATAACAATACATCCATATCAATACATTATACAACAATGGCAACACAATTTTGGGGTAACATGGATGCCAAGATAGGGAATATCTACAATTTTAGTGTCGGTTGGCCTCTCCAAATTTGAACTATTAATATCTTCCTGTAGGAAATACGTACTTTAAATGAGCTTTACATTGAAGAGGAGCACTGAGCTTATCGTAACTAGTGCTAGTTACATCAATAGGTTTATTTTTGTTGAAATTGGTTTTAATAATTTTCTTAATTAATTTTTTTAATGGGAGGGTGTAAAATTCAAGATGCCAGTATATTCTTGTAGTAGCCACTATATCAATAGATGAAATTCACACTATTAATTTTCTTTCATATCTAAATCATATGTTTAAACCTTACTTAAATTATTTTTTTACAAAATCCTTGCGTTACATTTTTAAAACTATGCGTTTCAAAAATCTTAATAGACCAAATGTGTCTTCTATTCATTGGCTTTCATTGATTTCATTTTTATCAAAGTGACAAAATATTTACATGGTTCTATATTATAATAGTTGTTTTAGATTTTAGATTTTAAACTTTAAATTGTAATATAATATATATTTTACGTTTTGTAATTTTAATACAGTTTATATAATATTAAGTTATAGTTTTGTTGAAATAATATATAATATTATATTATATTTTAATATTAAGTTTAATATAAACAATTTGTTTATTTTAATATTTTAAATGCATTTTTTCTTCTTAATCACCATTTTTTTCCTTTTCAAACTCAAAATCTGAAGTGAGTCCTTCTCTTTTCTTTAACCAGGTTTTGAAAACCTTATTTGATTCAAAATTAATAAATGTGTGTGTGTGTGTGTGTGTGTATGACGAATCAATGATCATTTTTTTTAAAGCTCTCTGTATAAATTAAAGCAATGTAATGCCTTCCTCTTGACTTTTCATCTGAGCATTGAATTCATTTTCAAAATGCTTTAAGATTCACATTGTATAATCAATAATCATTGAAAGGAAAAAAATTAAAAAATTCCACATTAGATTGACAAATTGCTTTAAAATTTTGCCAATTTACCATGCCATTTGCCAATCACATGTCATCAACAAAAAAAAAATGAAAGTTACACACCAATGTTCAACAATGAGGAATTTTTTTATTTAAACAAAAAATGAACAAGATTAATTGAAATTTAGGACATTCATTCATAAATATTTCAGTAGGAAGCTATGAATAAAGGAGATGAACATTGTGTGAGGTTCATTTACCAAGTAAAATGAGTATGTTATACCATCATTTATTTTTTATTTAAAATTACCTCAATCACAAATATTCATTTACCAAGTAGAAAATGAGTATGTTATACCATCAAATTTTTATTTCTTTAAAATTACTTCAAACACAAATATTTCACTTTATGTTAATATTAACCACATTGGTAAATATGATTGTAGATATATTTTATATATGTCTATGATTGTATTAGTATATTATAATGAACGTGTTAGTACAATGAAGACAATTTCTTATGACGTCAGTTATGTTTTTCTTTAAAATACATATATTTTATTGTGGTGTTTTCGTTTTAACATTGGAAGCCCTTTCGTGGGTCACAATACTTTTTCTTGTGAGAGCAAGGGCTTAATATCAACAATTTTTTTCACCTCAAAAACGCATGAGATGAATAATGAGGTTTTCAGTGGGAAATGTTTCAAAATGTTCTACCGTCGGTAGTGAAAATTAAAGGCACCACTAAGATTTTAAATTAAATTTATTGTATTGATCATTTAAGATTATGTATATGTTCTTAGGAAATGCTATCGTACAGAAGATTTTTACATTGGTAGGAATCGAGAAACAAGAATAGTTAAATGAATTAATTTTAAGTTATTAAAAGGAAGATGATCACCCACAATATCTTAAAATATTAAATGAAACCATGTTTATAATAGAGACATATAGAGTCCCAATGTCATAAAAGCATAAACATAAAGGCCTTCAAAATATCAACAATGTCAATGAAAAAGATGACTTAGGATTTGAGGGTACTTCTATTGTTATTGAAAACATACCTAAAGTATCATAAAATAATATTTTAGAGTTGTTGTTTTAACAGTTTACATATTATATCTCTAAACATCATTATGGTAGGGATATAATTAAATTTTCCACTTAATCACCTTTAATTTATCACAACTCATCATTTTTTTTAAGTTCATAAGCTCATCCTACTGACTTACAGTCTTCTAACGACTATAACAATTTTCAATTTCAAGGTTGAACTACAAAATTACCCATTTTAGTAAACACTATGTTTTTAATAGAGATTTGAATTCCTTCAAAATATAATTCTTCGATCTCTTGTGCATCTTTATCTAAATAAATAACTATTAAGTTATCAATTATACTACAACCAAAAGGAAAGCCATCAAATCTTGATTTTGCACCAACCCAATTTGTGCCCTTTCAAATTTAATCTACATAGAAAATATGACTTAATTTCTTCATGCATTTATAATACCACCTATAACCTCCCTTGGTTCTTAACGTTCAAATGTTATTGAGTACTAAGACACATCATGACCTTTAGATGCTAAAATGAACATCAATCCAAGTCTACAACTAGCAACTATCATATTATGTTTTAAGTATTGTACCATTTTGATGCAATGGTTATAGTTCCAGCTCTAGGTAAATTATCATATTTCTCTTCTCCACAGTGATACTATAGAGTTGGTGTAAAAGAATAACTGGTAGGCTTTGTTAGAGAAAGATTTGGTAGGTACAGATACTTCATGCTAAAACATTTATTGCAGTTGTTCACTTTTACTACACTGAGAAACTTGGTAGATTGAAATAAATCAAATTTGGCTCATGAATGGTGTTTTGGTATCCCTCCACTCAAACATCTCCTCAGATGGCTACACTACTTTCTTTGAAAAAAAATTGGAAAAACAAATCTCGTCTATAGTATTGTAGTGTTTCAAACAAGAGTATGTAGGTAGCTTGACTGACAGAACTTGCTTGTATAGAAATTATTTTGGGGCTGCCCATCTACTCGGCTTCTCACAGGGTATCTGTCATGATCTTTGAAGTGACTATTTCGGGTGCATCTGTGAGGCCCATCTAAGTTTCAGAGAAATGCGGACTGTATAGGGTCTTAATATTAGTTTGGGACTAGTAGTCTAGACAAATCATGTCACTTGTGTTTCCTGATATGAGTCACGAACTATGAGAGGGATGTATTGGTATCACATGATGACATTTTTGAAACAAACGGAGATTGGCATTATATCCATACTGCTGATACTGGCTGTGTGGATATTGAAGGAATCCTTCAAGATATACATTAACGATTATGCCAGAGTGCGGAGATATGCTTCCTTATCAGGAATCGACCACAGACAAGGGGACTCAGACGGAATGTAATTCATCTACGTGGCACTCATTATGGCGCAGATGAATTGACTCATTCATCATATCCATGCCATGCAGAGATTTCAGATTTAGGCTATTTGATAAATGGTGGAACTGCCCAGGGTGCATATGTTGCTGCTTCTGTCAACTGTAGTTTTTACAGGCCACCATTGTATCCAGATGTTGTTTTCTGGTTGTTGATCGGAGAGATGAGATGGTTCATTTCTCCATGCGCATTTACATCGAAGGGTGGCAGTGAACGTTTCAGAGTGGAGTTGACCCTTTTCTCCATGCGCATTTAACGTCGAAGGGTGGCGGTGTGATATCTTATGTTGGGAGTGGTCTATATTTGGTGAGTAAAGGCCACGGATGGCGGATGCCATTAATGGACATCTTAGAAGGCGATATTGATGTATTGATCGGTTGGATTGGAAAACCAAATTGGTACGTTTTCCCATATTATTCCTGACACTGCCATTAAGATTGTCCGGACATCGTCTTTTCCCACTCTTGTTGAACTCTCTCTAGGTCTATTATAGATTCTATGCATCGATTCCCAGACATCTAGCCGTTCCGACACCTGTCATCTCAGTTGTTTTCGGATCTGGGTTGTTTAGATCTGTCAGAACATGCTCTCTTGACATAAATTCTCTCCCTCCATCCTGATGGAAATCCTAGCTTCGGACACGTCGAGACAGGAGGCGTTCATTGATGACACAAGGGCTTCTGACAAGGAAGGGCATGGGGGTATCGGGATAGATGGACAAAAGGCTTTTGAAGAGGATGACGCCCTCATAAATAGTGTTATCACTGCACCACCTGGGTTTTCACAACGACATTCGAGTTGTAAATCGAATCCTTTCTCTGTGCGGGCTGCAAGATGACGATACAGGAGCAAGAAGCTTGCAGTATATAAGCCATCGATGGTGATTAAGGAGGTAGTCATCGAGCATGACGACTTATGGGGTCGTGTCGTCAGTTTACAAAAAAGAGCGCTCATAGGGAGATGGCTCTTCGAAGAGGGTCAAGAAATCAACATGGTTGAATGGGCGAAGATAGCATGGAACCCCATCATTGGCTACACTCCCGAAATTAACCTTCTCCTCAACAACTGGATTAGCATTCATTTCCTGGATGAGAAGGACGTAGCACTCATTATCAATAAGGCTTCGGTCAAAGGAAAATATTTTCTGCAATTGCTCCCATGGTATTTGGGATTTAATCCCATTCTGGAGGTGCCACAGAATCAGACCTTGTGGGTAAAATTGTCCAGACTTCCCCTTGAATTCTGGACGCTCAAGACTGTTCGGGCTATTGGGGATTCCATTGGGAGTACGCGCTACATTGACCCTACAATATTGGGTACAAGTGACAAATGCATCGCCTAGATATTGGTCGAACTTTGTTTCTCTGGGGGACTGGCTGCGGAGGTCGATTTGGTATAGGGACGTAGAAAACACTGTCAGAGGATCGATTATTGGGGGATCCCCTTTCGGTGCATGTTATGCCATCAAACTGGGCATCTCAGAAGCAACTGTCTAATGAGGTATCGCAACACTTGTCGTTCGGGAGCTGTCTCGGACACGATGGAACCTCTTGATCAACCTAGCGGAGGAGATGAGGATACTCATTCAGGTAATTCTCATCCTGATAATTCTCTTCGTGGTTTGAATGAAAACAAAGGAATTACTACTCCTCTATCTATATTATCCCTGCAATTTCCTAATTTGGTAAATACTACTCCTGGTTTGTCTGTCGTTAGTTATATGGATATTGGTCATGCAAATTTGTCAATTTCTGAGAGGGGACCATCTATATCTGTAGAGGCGCCCACTCGACTGTGTCTTTCTGTTACTAATGGCCCTGGAAACTTAGTGGACTCTACCTATGTGGCCAATATACCCCAACATGTAAACCAATTGTGTGCATTGCCCATGGCCACTTTACAAGATTATGCCCATAATGAATCTTATGCGTACACTTCCCTTTCGGGTTCTATCGCCCTAGTGGGGGGTTCACACACCCTAGACTGTCTCTCGACTAATGTTGGAATCAGACAGAAGAATCTGACGGTTGTTGAAAGATCATCCTCTGATAAGGAGCCCTCTTGTCCTAATATCTATCTTGAGTTTGAGTCATATGCTGACACTAGCCCTACTTCTCGTATTCAGTCTGCCCCTATCCTTGCTCATGAGGCACCATCACCCTCCATGCCACCTCTTGAGCTGGTTTCTCCCCCATCCTCTCCTACTGCCCCATTGGAGCATGAGGATATCGATGGAGATTCCCCTTGGAATACAATAGGGAGCGATATTGATTACCTCTACGCGAACCCTAAGATTGACCTGGCTGCACTTATTGTATTCGACAGAATACCATCCATTTCAAAATCAATTCCTACAATATCTGTTCTTTCAACCAGTAATACCAATAGGAAGAAGCCGACACCTGGGGCTAGATCGTCTCGTGGTCGGGGGAGGGTGAAGACACAGTCTCTTTTCCACAATGAGCTTCTTGACTTAACTGATGTACCAGTCTCTTCCGCTGATGAATTCAAGACCCTTAGAGCATTTAGCCCTCAAGAGGGTTCTCAATGACTTACATTTTATCCCTAAACATTAGGGGTATGGGCGACCCCTCAAAAATGTTACGCCTAAAGGAATTAATAAAGGATTCAAGGCCGGGGATGCTATTTTTACAAGAGAATTTATGCGAAAGGAGTAAGGCTATAAATTTTGTTTTATCAATCTGCAAGGGTTGGTTGGCGGCTGGGATTCATGCAATTGGTCATGCAGGGGGAATGGTAGCTTGCTGGAATCCAAAACTAGCTATTTTTTGGGCCTTCAGTTTTATTGGAGGTATCCTGCTATCTAGGAGAATCAAGGATGTTAATGTTGATATTAATATCATCAATTTGTATGTGCCATGTCAAAACAGGGCTGGTTTTTGGGACAAGATCAAGAAATCTGGCATTCTTAGGTTACCAAATCTGTTGATAATGGGTGATTTCAACACAACCTTAAAATTTGATGAATCTTGGGGATATAAGGCGAGACTAGATCCGGCCCCTGGGGCTTGGTCTAATGGCCAGCGGACGTACTGCTAAGACGTTTGTGCTGATAAGCAGGTCACGAGTTCAATCCCCGACCGTGAGGCTCAAAAGGCTTAGTCGATTACCCGGGAGGCGTGCCTGGGGGTATTGCGTCTCCCCTAGAGTATACAGTGGTAGCCGGGGGGATTCGACCCCCTGTCACGCGAGTACGATACCTCCGCAGTTGCCGATTTCTCTAGTTACACACAAAAAAAAAAAAAAAAAAAAAAAAAAAAAAGGCGAGACTAGATCCTCTTGCGGGTATCATTGGGTTAATTTTGGATGCGGCTTCCCTACGGGACATAAGGTCAAATATTATCGAGCCAACCTGGAATAATCACCGAATGGGGATTGAATTCATCGCAAAGTGGTTGGATAGGGCCATGGTGAACATAGATTTATTTTCAGTATTGGGCCACATCTCATTGGGGCATCTCATCTCTGACCTATCCGACCACAGGCCTATATATCTTACATGGAGGAGGGCTCAAAGGAGCCATGTTGTACCTTTCAAATTTAATCGTACATGGCTCATGGATCCGGAATATGACCACCTGGTCAGAGAGAAATGGGCCTTGGGCTCTAATTATGTGGAATCAGGTGGATGGGCATCTTTCTCATACAAGATGCAGCAAATTAAAATTTTCACTAAGGAATGGGAAATAAATAAGAAGCAGAAATTAAAGGCCGAGATGGTTGAAATAATATCCAGGTTGATGGCCATTCAATCATCTTTTGCGCATAGTGCTCCTGAGGAGGGAACATACTTTTATATGGAGACACTCCAACGTAGAAGGATGGAGATCTTAAATATGGAGGAACTCACCTGGAAGCTCAAAAGCAGGATCACCTTGTTGAAGGAGGGGGACATGAATACGAAGTTTTTCCACAAGATTGCAAATGCCCGGAGGAACACAAACACAATCTGGCACATAAAAAAGGAGAACGGGGATATCGTACACACAGAGGAGCATATTAGGAATGAAGCCTTCAACCATTTTTCTAGATTTTATAAGAAAGACCAAGGAATAAACGCTGATAGCCAGGAATGGGTGTTACAACACTATAAGAGATGCTTCGATGAGGAGGCCTGTCAGAAAATTAATGTTGATATTACAAAAGAGGAAGTCTTCTCTACGATAAAAGCATTTGCGCACGATAAATGTCCTAGCCCTGATGGTTGGCCTGCTGAGTTTTATTGTCATTTTTTTGAAATTATGGGGGATGAAATTACAAATGTGGTGGAACAAGGTAGGATATTGGGGCATATTCCCTCCAATATGAATGCTACATTCATAGCTCTAATTGCCAAGAATTCAAATCTAGAGACTTTTGGTGATTATAGGCCCATCGCTTTTTGTAATTTGATCTACAAGATCTCTTCAAAGATCATTGCAAATAGGTTGAAAGAATTCTTGTCCAAGCATATTGAGAAGGACAGTATGGGTTTTTAAAAGGAAGATAAATACATGACACTGTCGCCATTGCTCAGGAGGTATTACATTCAAAGCATGTAGGAAAAAAGGAAGGCATCATTATGAAGATTGATCTGCTAAAGGCTTATGATAGAGCAGATTGGTTTTATATCAGATTACTGCTGTTGAAAATGGGGATCCCAATGGGAGCCATAAGATGGATTATGGGCTGCATTTCATCAGTCAGATATGCTGTTTTAATTAATGGGAAGCCAACTCCATTCTTCAGCGCTGAGAGAGGTCTCAAACAGGGGTGCGTGCTTTCTCCGATGATCTTTATTCTTCCAATGAATGGATTCAGCTGCCTTATGCACATGGCGACTAGAGTTGGTTACTTTGCCGGTTTTTCCTTCTCAAATGATGTGAGTATTTCTCCTTCACTCTTTGTAGATGACTTGTTGATATTTGGGGCTATCATGAGAAAATACTAGTTTTATATTCATTATCTATTGACCCTATTTCCTGCTGCTACTGGTCTATGTATTAACAATGAAATGTCTTTTATAATCTTTGATTCAGGAGATGAAAATGAGATCACCTTCATTGCTAGTTTTCTGGGGGTTGGAAAAGTCCATGTGGCTGAAGGTTTCATCTATCTTGGCTTCAGAATTAAACCCAATGCATATAAGAACAGGGACTAGCTGTGGGTTGTAGAAAAAATTAAAAAGAAAATTTCCAAATGGACTCATCGATATTTATCTCTCGGGGGGAGATATATTTTGGTCCAAGCGGTCTTATCTCAATTAATAGTCTATTGGGGACACCTTTATTATTTCCCACAGGGCATCATTGGTCGGATTATATCTATTATGTCTCACTTTCTCTAGGGTGGGACATACTCTACCAAAAAATTTCATCTATGCAAAATGGAGGTGCTTTTTTGCCTGAAGAAGCTCGGAGGCTGGGGCATTCTTAATCTTAGGACTTTCAACGAAGCTCTGCTCACTAAATCACTATCGAGGGCTCTCAATGGATATGGCATATGGGAAAACATCATAGCTGTAAAATACCTACCACAAGAGGCCTTAAGATGTCTCTACAGCAGACATATCACTTTCCCCCGGCGAAGATCTGCAATCTGGAAAAGCCTTATTAAAATTCATATCACGATATTAGAGGGGCTAGTGTGGAGATTTGGCAGTGGATAAAATTTTTTAAGAAGCGGGGAAAAGATTCATGGCATGAATGATATACTGGTTACGAGTACTAGAATGTTGCACATTCTTAATAACAGAGGTATTCTTTATCTTGGGAAATTGATTGACCATTGGTTGCATTATGCCCCGATCTTAAAAATGGTGGCACAACCCCAATTATCGGGCAGGGATGCATTGGAGTGGACGAAGTATCGGGAAGGCCTTCAAGGGGCCAGACTTACATTTTCTATGGAAGGAGACACTCTGACTTGGGGAGGGGTTATGAAGGATGGTACGTTGGTTTTCAAATAGGTATACTTCAACATAACACTCTTCCACAATTTAAATCATATTTCAATGGGTTTTGAAGGATTTTGGAAGAGAAATTTTCCTACTAAAGTCCTTCTATTCGGATGGCTTGTATGGAGAGAGAAAATCTTAACATGGGATAACCTCACTCGTAGAGGATAGCACGGTCCCAGTAGATGTATTTTCTGTAGAGAAGCGAAGGAATTCATTAATCACATATTTTTTACATGCCCATGGACTGTTCACTTGTGGTATCTATTCAACAAGCCTTTATTGGATTCGGATTGGTCACCTACTAATTTTATGGATGCTGCACTCCGTTGGGACATGCTCAAGGGCCAATTCCAATCCCTTCCCTTCTTCTTTATATGGGAAATATGGTTGGGCAGGAACAGACACATTTTTGACAATGTGCCGATTGATCACCTTCACATCTATGGTGCTATCATGGCATGGATCCGGGGAAGGATGCCATACACCCCCAGCATACAGGATGCATCAAAACGCACTAGGCCTCACCCCATCTCCCTACTGCCTTTTTTCTTCGATGGAACATGCTGGGGTGGAGTTATGGCGTGTGGTGCCTGGCTGAAGTTATCAGAGGATGAAAGGATCGAAATTTGCTGGAACGGAGGAAAAGGTACCAATAATCTTGCCGAGCTTATGGCCATATAGTGTGGTCTTAATGCTGCAGTAAACCTGGGTCTAAGTGGAGTCGCAATTTGTGGGGATTCCAAGCTGGTCATTGACACAATGATCGGAAAGGCTTCAAACTCTTCCATATCTAGCCACGGATGGTATAGAAGGGATAAACACCTATGGGAACGATTTAATTTCCCGCCCATTTCCCATACTTACAAGGAAAACAATACCAGGGCCGACGGATTATTCAAATAGGGAGTGGGCATGGTTTTTGGTATACTACGGGTTTCTCAGTATAAGCACAACAAAAAGGTATGGACCAGTGACATCCAAATACCTTGAGTGATAGGATATGTGCCCCATTGGGGATATCACCATTTTTGCAATACAATTTTGCCTACTACGGTTACACTTTTCCCCATCAAGCGAGCCTGCTCATGATAACAAGCGAGCCTGCATTTCAAGCAAGCCAGTTTCAATAATCAAGCGAGCTTGAATGATACAATGCTACAATATCTTTCTCTCTGTTTTTTGTTGGGTTCTGATTACCATGGTCAAGCGAGCCTGTACTTCACAGCAAGCGAGCCGGATTGAGTTACAAGAGAGCCAGTATCGATTCAAAGCCACATTAAAATCTCTCTGTTTTTGTGGGATCTGCCGCACATGTGAACTAGTTTTTTTTAATTTAACATGTAGGTTTATTTTGACTGTTGCAGTTGTATTGGCCATCTGATCTTTATTCTAGATACAAGAGAGCCTGTCGCACTGAAGGTAATGGCCAGTCTACCGGAAAATACACATGCGCACATGACTTTCAATCTAACACAAATCTCTGAAGCTACTCAGGCAAGAATTTTGAGGATGCGGTCAACCAGATATATTGTTGGAACTGTCCTATTCATTAAGCTAATGTTTTTGTAATGTTGTGATGAGAATGTTTATTAGCTCTATGATATGATATGTATTGTATTAGTTATATGTAGGTTCAGAAAGGAACTATATCAAGACCATCAGATTATTATACATCCCTGAATATGAAAGGAGGAATGTACTGAACAATGTACTGTTTATATATTTTCTATATAATACAGCGTGTTTTTATCTCTGAAAAAAATAAAAATAAATAAATAAATCAAATCTGGCATGCTCTATGACAGCGTCAAATTGAGAAAAGAGGACATGTATTAAAAGGATGGAATGAAGGAAAATCAGATTTTTCTCCTACTTTCCACAACACAAAAAAATCAGACTTCAGACTTCTATGATGTAGGAAATTTAAAATCAAGAGAGAAACATCACATAACTGCATGGTAAGCATAAATTAATGTAGTATTGATGTTTTGATCAATCACAATTTGATTACATTAATATCAGTTTCCATACGTGCTCATAATCTAGAATAAACATCAGATGTTCCAAAGTAAGTAAAAATATGAGCTTGAACTCAACACTTACAATCTATTCTTTAGAAAGTGGATTGCCCGATTTTTTATAAGCACCATTAAAGGTCGCACTCTATAGGAGAAATGGAATTATCTCTATCGGATTTGGAGGATTTTCGGTTATATTTTCATTTTGAAATTTTTTTGGACTGTTACTTATATGAGCTGCACTAGAGAAATTTCTCCATTTTGATGTAATTATATTCTTCGTATAAGGCCTAGAAATGTCTCTACATAAAGGGTTCAGATTCCAAGTGGAATATTTTGTGCCATGAACCCAAAGCCTGTTCAGATGCCCAAATTTTATGTGAGAAAATGTCCATTGCGTTATCCTATGCTCATTGTGGCTGCAAAACATCTAACTAAAATCATGTCTTCTTCTTTTACGATCAATTAGTTATTAAAGCGGGTTAAATGAAAAAACTTTACTACTAACACAATAGTATCTTTAAACATTTATCCTTCATGAGTGTGTATTCATGATTTTGGTTCTATTTCTTTCTTAAAAAACAACATGAGTTGGAATTTTTTTGTAAACAAAAATGAGAAAACTTTAAACACATAGTTTCAAATTTGTGCCTTCTAAGCACCTAACGCAACAGACATGAATCCTGCAAAGAAAGTCAAATTTAATTGTGCACTTGAATACAATTTCATTCCAAATAAACCTAATATATGCCACTGCAAACATTTATTCATGATATGAATTGTAATTGACCTTTGAATGATTGCAAAATGCTCATTAAATCCTAAAATTCTACTGATAATTCCTTATGTTTTAAATAAATATATGTTTGTGCGGCAAGCTTGATAGGAGCCTTCAACAAGTTTTAACATCCAATGGTATCGTTAGGGAGAAAATTTCATTCCTAACCCAAAAATTATTTTGTAGCGATCTGGCAGTTACCTTCCCAATAGGATTTAAGGAAAAATCCTAACAAGGAAAGGGGTTCTGTGCAGATGGGATGGGGGTTAAGAAACAGATGGTTGCACTGAGCTATCCAGAGATGGTGGGTAAACCAGTGGAACTCAAAAATTACCCTAGAGAAGTGAATATTGGATTTAGTCCTGAGGTCTAACTTCTTGCCTCAGGAAAATACCCTAGTCCTGGTGCGGAGAAAGAGGGGAGCAGAGGATCAAATAGCCTCGCTCAAGGTTAGGAGGACCAAAATTACTGAAAAACCAGCTTCTGAAATAGGTACTTAAGTGCGCTGAGTATATTGTTTAATACTGCTAAAAATTGAAGTAAATGATAGATTAATGTTGCATTTAAATTATATAAATGAATGCTAGTCAATATTTTCATTTAAAGTACAGAGAGGAAATGCTAGTTAAATTTGCATTTAAAAGTACTGTAATGAAATTACTAGAATAACATTGCATTGAATTTTCAGAAAAGCACATTAGATTCACGTTGCCATACATGCTAAAATAGATAGCCGAAGTAATAATGATGCATTGTATGATGAGACAGGAAGCTCCAGATAGAAATTAAATTATTCTTTGTATGAATATAAAAATCGATGCCATTGTAAATAACTATGGTAGAATTACAAGGTACAATATAGTAGGTCAGGATAAATGATAGAAACCATTTCCCGGTGAGACAGAATTCCAAATCATAACCATTTTTTCCTTAACATATCCTAAGGTACAGAAGGAAAACCTGAACTCAAAGCATAGAAGACTTAAAATATAAGGGTGTTGTTTCGGAAGGTCGTGGGTTTAGAACCAGGTCCCTGGAATAGGGTCACAATTTCGGTCCCAATCTAGCCACTGCTAGAAAGAAAGAGAAGAAATTGTAGGAACGATTATATATATGTATATATATAGATACAAACAAAACGTTCAACCGAAGAAAATAATTTAGTCTAACATGCTAACTGTGCAACAGAAAATCGTTTAGAGGACCAGAGTAGAACAAGTCCTTAACTAGCAAGTAGTTCTTTGAAAACTGTGAAAAGCTAAATAGCATAATCCAACCAAGAATAAGCTAAGAAAACCCTCATAAAAATCCTCCTGAAACCTCGAATAAACATACTACATGTATTAAGGGCGAATTGATGGAAACGAGTGAACAAAGTCGAGATGCATCAGTTAATTAAATTGAACAAAAACAAAGTTATGGACTCACATCACTTTAAACAGTTTGAAAAGCTTATAACAGTTTCGTGTATTACACTTCCGCAAAAGGGCGGAGCCCAGAGAGAGTATACATTTAAATTTTCAAAAACAAAGGTGCTAAGCTACGGCTGGGCCTGAATCATCTAAGAAAATGATAACCCCTACCTTGCATGAAACAAGAGGAAATATAGTAGTTACTCTAAGGAGATTACAGGGCTGGTTTGGTCAGGGGAACAAGGAAGAGGAACATACCAGTGATAGAAGGAGAGCAAAGCCCGAATGAAACCCAAAATTCCAAAACATTTCTGGTTCCTCGAGACTGTTCCAACACATAAAAAAAAACACTGAGTTACAAATCTTAAGATATAAACTCTCAAACATTAAGAAAATAAGAGAATCAGACTATGAACATAGGAATGAATGAAAAATCAACCATTTCGCTTACCAGCAGAGCCGAGAAGGTCAGAGTGTGTACTAGAGTTAATTCAAAGGCTTGCTTGAGTAAAGAAGCCCAAACTGTAGGTGTCCAGCGAAGAACTGGAATGGTGAGTGGCGGACCTTGTACATTCATGTGTTGACCTACTGTGCCACAAGATAAAAGCGAGGAGTCATAAACCCTACATCTGAGCAACAGTTCAAAGGAACGGATCGAGGGTAAGGTCTCACATCAACATATCCCATTCTGTCTGAGAATGAACAACAAATCTTTCGTCAGCGACACTCTGATAGCGGAAGGTCAGCGTTAGGATAAGCTAGGAAACCATCAATTTGCAGAGCCAAGATCCAGACTCTGGTGGCAAAAGGAATGACTTTCTGGCGGGATGTTTGGGGTGGGTAGTTACCCTAACCCTCCTCTCTTGCACAATCCACCGTTGGTCTCACAAGGCATGATCATACGAAAAGGTTCCGAGGGGATGAGGGTTGGGACAAGTGGGCCATCACCCTCATCGAAAAGTAGAGAATTAAATTCACATGTAAATGAATCTCATTCTATTTCATTATTAGTACAATAATTTCCAATCAAATTGGATAACACTCAAGACGGTAAGATTAAATAGATCTCGTACACATGGTTTCACAATCAAGCATTTCCCTTTTGAATATTTTTCACAATTATATTATATTGTAGGCAATGTTTGATGCTGCTGCTTAATATGTGTGGTTTTAATAATTTGGTTATATATACGAGTATGTTTCCCAAGTAGGACTAGTTTAATGCTTACCTATAAAGTATGTTTTCCAAGTTTGTAAACATATATATATATATATATATATATATATATATATATATATATATATATATATATATAGGGTAATTGCAAGTAAATAGTGTGATGAATGTTAGATGTAACATGTCTAATGTAATCCATTTTGTTGTCATTAGAACTGCCTATAAAACTGTAATCCCAACCCTCTTTCCCATCGGAAATAGAAGAATTTACCAGGCTCATTGACTATGACTCCTCCGTCATTTCCTCATATTACTTGCTCCATAAAAAAAATCCAACCAAAAATTCTTTCCAAATGGAAAAAAAACCAACTAGAAATTATTTCCAAATGTCAATGTACTTGGATGTCCTATAGCTGTTTATCTTGGTCACTAACCCAATTCCATTAAAAAACTATAAAGTTATGTTCTGACCCTCCTAAAATGATTGTAAGATCTAACCACAAGCTCTGGTTTGAACGATTGTCTGCTGGGTTGGGTTTTGTGGGAGATAAGTGGGTGTTTGCCTCAACTCCCATTGCACTGATAGGTTGAGGTATTAGGCATAGAAAATTAGAAACAATTTCCTTGTGAGATACAGTTACCTGCATAGCCACAGTACAAATTCAGATAGACCACCTCTTCTAGCTTTTCTATCTGAGTATGCATTATTGGTTTGGTAGATAAAGTTGATTTGTGTGGAGTTTGATTCTTCATTAAATCCAATAGAATTCTTTCATTTCAATTTGAATTTCATAAAATTTGTTCAGATACTATACAATATTTAAGGAATAATTCTTTCATTTTAATTTAAATGTCAATAAAAATGTTAATATACGATACAATATTTAAGGAAAAAAAGGGGGAAAGGATAATTAAAACACATTATGCAGCTTTAGTGGGCCTAATGGTTAAGAGCATGTGTTTCCTCTTAAGAGGTCACTGGTTCAAAACAAGATGGGTAGAGTATGTATGCCTTCATAGACTTAGCAGTGAAGGGTCCCTTGTCCTACAAATAAGGGGGTCTCATATACCAATTTGGTGTCTAGCTTGGTCGTGACATTAAAATTGAATAATAATAACAATACATCCATATCAATACATTATACAACAATGGCAACACAATTTTGGGGTAACATGGATGCCAAGATAGGGAATATCTACAATTTTAGTGTCGGTTGGCCTCTCCAAATTTGAACTATTAATATCTTCCTGTAGGAAATACGTACTTTAAATGAGCTTTACATTGAAGAGGAGCACTGAGCTTATCGTAACTAGTGCTAGTTACATCAATAGGTTTATTTTTGTTGAAATTGGTTTTAATAATTTTCTTAATTAATTTTTTTAATGGGAGGGTGTAAAATTCAAGATGCCAGTATATTCTTGTAGTAGCCACTATATCAATAGATGAAATTCACACTATTAATTTTCTTTCATATCTAAATCATATGTTTAAACCTTACTTAAATTATTTTTTTACAAAATCCTTGCGTTACATTTTTAAAACTATGCGTTTCAAAAATCTTAATAGACCAAATGTGTCTTCTATTCATTGGCTTTCATTGATTTCATTTTTATCAAAGTGACAAAATATTTACATGGTTCTATATTATAATAGTTGTTTTAGATTTTAGATTTTAAACTTTAAATTGTAATATAATATATATTTTACGTTTTGTAATTTTAATACAGTTTATATAATATTAAGTTATAGTTTTGTTGAAATAATATATAATATTATATTATATTTTAATATTAAGTTTAATATAAACAATTTGTTTATTTTAATATTTTAAATGCATTTTTTCTTCTTAATCACCATTAAAGCCTTTTCAAACTCAAATCAAGTGAGTCCTTTCTTTTCAATTTTCTTTTAACCAGGTTTTGAAAACTCATTTGATTCAAAATTAATAAATGTGTGTGTGTGTGTGTGTATATGACGAACTCACTATTCATTTTTTTTAAAGTTTCCTCTTCGTATAAATTAAAGCAATGTGTAATGCCTTCCTCTTGACTTTTCATCCGAGCATTGAATTCATTTTCAAAATGCTTTAAGATTCACATTGTATAATCAATAATCATTGAAATGAAAAAAATTAAAAAAATTCCACATTAGATTGACAAATTTGCTTTAAAATTTTGGCTACTTCCATGCCATTTGCCAACGCGTGGTAAGTCATCAACAAAAAATGAAAGTTAGCACACCAATGTTCAACAATGAGGAATTTTTTTTATTTAAACAAAAATGAACAAGATTAATTGAATTTAGGACATTCATTCATAAATATTTCAGTAGGAAGCTATGAATAAAGGAGATGAACATTGTGTGAGGTTCATTTACCAAGTAAAATGAGTATGTTATACCATCATTTATTTTTTATTTAAAATTACCTCAATCACAAATATTCATTTACCAAGTAGAAAATGAGTATGTTATACCATCAAATTTTTATTTCTTTAAAATTACTTCAAACACAAATATTTCACTTTATGTTAATATTAACCACATTGGTAAATATGATTGTAGATATATTTTATATATGTCTATGATTGTATTAGTATATTATAATGAACGTGTTAGTACAATGAAGACAATTTCTTATGACGTCAGTTATGTTTTTCTTTAAAATACATATATTTTATTGTGGTGTTTTCGTTTTAACATTGGAAGCCCTTTCGTGGGTCACAATACTTTTTCTTGTGAGAGCAAGGGCTTAATATCAACAATTTTTTTCACCTCAAAAACGCATGAGATGAATAATGAGGTTTTCAGTGGGAAATGTTTCAAAATGTTCTACCGTCGGTAGTGAAAATTAAAGGCACCACTAAGATTCTAAATTAAATTTATTGTATTGATCATTTAAGATTATGTATATGTTCTTAGGAAATGCTATCGTACAGAAGATTTTTACATTGGTAGGAATCGAGAAACAAGAATAGTTAAATGAATTAATTTTAAGTTATTAAAAGGAAGATGATCACCCACAATATCTTAAAATATTAAATGAAACCATGTTTATAATAGAGACATATAGAGTCCCAATGTCATAAAAGCATAAACATAAAGGCCTTCAAAATATCAACAATGTCAATGAAAAAGATGACTTAGGATTTGAGGGTACTTCTATTGTTATTGAAAACATACCTAAAGTATCATAAAATAATATTTTAGAGTTGTTGTTTTAACAGTTTACATATTATATCTCCAAACATCATTATGGTAGGGAGATAATTAAATTTTCCACTTAATCACCTTTAATTTATCACAACTCATCATTTTTTTTAAGTTCATAAGCTTATCCTACTGACTTACAGCCTTCTAACGACTATAACAATTTTCAATTTCAAGGTTGAACTACAAAATTACCCATTTTAGTAAACACTATGTTTTTAATAGAGATTTGAATTCCTTCAAAATATAATTCTTCGATATCTTGTGCATATTTATCTAAATAAATAACTATTAAGTTATCAATTATACTACAACCAAAAGGAAAGCCATCAAATCTTGATTTTGCACCAACCCAATTTGTGCCCTTTCAAATTTAATCTACATAGAAAATATGACTTAATTTCTTCATGCATTTATAATACCACCTATAACCTCCCTTGGTTCTTAACGTTCAAATGTTATTGAGTACTAAGACACATCATGACCTTTAGATGCTAAAATGAACATCAATCCAAGTCTACAACTAGCAACTATCATATTATGTTTTAAGTATTGTACCATTTTGATGCAATGGTTATAGTTCCAGCTCTAGGTAAATTATCATATTTCTCTTCTCCACAGTGATACTATAGAGTTGGTGTAAAAGAATAACTGGTAGGCTTTGTTAGAGAAAGATTTGGTAGGTACAGATACTTCATGCTAAAACATTTATTGCAGTTGTTCACTTTTACTACACTGAGAAACTTGGTAGATTGAAATAAATCAAATTTGGCTCATGAATGGTGTTTTGGTATCCCTCCACTCAAACATCTCCTCAGATGGCTACACTACTTTCTTTGAAAAAAAATTGGAAAAACAAATCTCGTCTATAGTATTGTAGTGTTTCAAACAAGAGTATGTAGGTAGCTTGACTGACAGAACTTGCTTGTATAGAAATTATTTTGGGGCTGCCCATCTACTCGGCTTCTCACAGGGTATCTGTCATGATCTTTGAAGTGACTATTTCGGGTGCATCTGTGAGGCCCATCTAAGTTTCAGAGAAATGCGGACTGTATAGGGTCTTAATATTAGTTTGGGACTAGTAGTCTAGACAAATCATGTCACTTGTGTTTCCTGATATGAGTCACGAACTATGAGAGGGATGTATTGGTATCACATGATGACATTTTTGAAACAAACGGAGATTGGCATTATATCCATACTGCTGATACTGGCTGTGTGGATATTGAAGGAATCCTTCAAGATATACATTAACGATTATGCCAGAGTGCGGAGATATGCTTCCTTATCAGGAATCGACCACAGACAAGGGGACTCAGACGGAATGTAATTCATCTACGTGGCACTCATTATGGCACAGATGAATTGACTCATTCATCATATCCATGCCATGCAGAGATTTCAGATTTAGGCTATTTGATAAATGGTGGAACTGCCCGGGGTGCATATGTTGCTGCTTCTGTCAACTGTAGTTTTTACAGGCCACCATTGTATCCAGATGTTGTTTTCTGGTTGTTGATCGGAGAGATGAGATGGTTCATTTCTCCATGCGCATTTACATCGAAGGGTGGCAGTGAACGTTTCAGAGTGGAGTTGACCCTTTTCTCCATGCGCATTTAACGTCGAAGGGTGGCGGTGTGATATCTTATGTTGGGAGTGGTCTATATTTGGTGAGTAAAGGCCACGGATGGCGGATGCCATTAATGGACATCTTAGAAGGCGATATTGATGTATTGATCGGTTGGATTGGAAAACCAAATTGGTAGGTTTTCCCATATTATTCCTAACACTGCCATTAAGATTGTCCGGACATCGTCTTTTCCCACTCTTGTTGAACTCTCTCTAGGTCTATTATAGATTCTATGCATCGAATCCCAGACATCTAGCCGTTCCGACACCTGTCATCTCAGTTGTTTTCGGATCTGGGTTGTTTAGATCTGTCAGAACATTCTCTCTTGACATAAATTCTCTCCCTCCATCCTGATGGAAATCCTAGCTTCGGACACGTCGAGACAGGAGGCGTTCATTGATGACACAAGGGCTTCTGACAAGGAAGGGCATGGGGGTATCGGGACAGATGGACAAAAGGCTTTTGAAGAGGATGACGCCCTCATAAATAGTGTTATCACTGCACTACCTGGGTTTTCACAACGACATTCGAGTTGTAAATCGAATCCTTTCTCTGTGCGGGATGCAAGATGATGATACAGGAGCAAGAAGCTTGCAGTATATAAGCCATCGATGGTGATTAAGGAGGTAGTCATGGAGCATGACGACTTATGGGGTCGTGTCGTCAGTTTACAAAAAAGAGCGCCCATAGGGAGATGGCTCTTCGAAGAGGGTCAAGAAATCAACATGGTTGAATGGGCGAAGATAGCATGGAACCCCATCATTGGCTACACTCCCGAAATTAACCTTCTCCTCAACAACTGGATTAGCATTCATTTCCTGGATGAGAAGGACGTAGCACTCATTATCAATAAGGCTTCGGTCAAAGGAAAATATTTTCTGCAATTGCTCCCATGGTATTTGGGATTTAATCCCATTCTGGAGGTGCCACAGAATCAGACCTTGTGGGTAAAATTGTCCAGACTTCCCCTTGAATTCTGGACGCTCAAGACTGTTCGGGCTATTGGGGATTCCATTGGGAGTACGCGCTACATTGACCCTACAATATTGGGTACAAGTGACAAATGCATCGCCTAGATATTGGTCGAACTTTGTTTCTCTGGGGGACTGGCTGCGGAGGTCGATTTGGTATAGGGACGTAGAAAACACTGTCAGAGGATCGATTATTGGGGGATCCCCTTTCGGTGCATGTTATGCCATCAAACTGGGCATCTCAGAAGCAACTGTCTAATGAGGTATCGCAACACTTGTCGTTCGGGAGCTGTCTCGGACACGATGGAACCTCTTGATCAACCTAGCGGAGGAGATGAGGATACTCATTCAGGTAATTCTCATCCTGATAATTCTCTTCGTGGTTTGAATGAAAACAAAGGAATTACTACTCCTCTATCTATATTATCCCTGCAATTTCCTAATTTGGTAAATACTACTCCTGGTTTGTCTGTCGTTAGTTATATGGATATTGGTCATGCAAATTTGTCAATTTCTGAGAGGGGACCATCTATATCTGTAGAGGCGCCCACTCGACTGTGTCTTTCTGTTACTAATGGCCCTGGAAACTTAGTGGACTCTACCTATGTGGCCAATATACCCCAACATGTAAACCAATTGTGTGCATTGCCCATGGCCACTTTACAAGATTATGCCCATAATGAATCTTATGCGTACACTTCCCTTTCGGGTTCTATCGCCCTAGTGGGGGGTTCACACACCCTAGACTGTCTCTCGACTAATGTTGGAATCAGACAGAAGAATCTGACGGTTGTTGAAAGATCATCCTCTGATAAGGAGCCCTCTTGTCCTAATATCTATCTTGAGTTTGAGTCATATGCTGACACTAGCCCTACTTCTCGTATTCAGTCTGCCCCTATCCTTGCTCATGAGGCACCATCACCCTCCATGCCACCTCTTGAGCTGGTTTCTCCCCCATCCTCTCCTACTGCCCCATTGGAGCATGAGGATATCGATGGAGATTCCCCTTGGAATACAATAGGGAGCGATATTGATTACCTCTACGCGAACCCTAAGATTGACCTGGCTGCACTTATTGTATTCGACAGAATACCATCCATTTCAAAATCAATTCCTACAATATCTGTTCTTTCAACCAGTAATACCAATAGGAAGAAGCCGACACCTGGGGCTAGATCGTCTCGTGGTCGGGGGAGGGTGAAGACACAGTCTCTTTTCCACAATGAGCTTCTTGACTTAACTGATGTACCAGTCTCTTCCGCTGATGAATTCAAGACCCTTAGAGCATTTAGCCCTCAAGAGGGTTCTCAATGACTTACATTTTATCCCTAAACATTAGGGGTATGGGCGACCCCTCAAAAATGTTACGCCTAAAGGAATTAATAAAGGATTCAAGGCCGGGGATGCTATTTTTACAAGAGAATTTATGCGAAAGGAGTAAGGCTATAAATTTTGTTTTATCAATCTGCAAGGGTTGGTTGGCGGCTGGGATTCATGCAATTGGTCATGCAGGGGGAATGGTAGCTTGCTGGAATCCAAAACTAGCTATTTTTTGGGCCTTCAGTTTTATTGGAGGTATCCTGCTATCTAGGAGAATCAAGGATGTTAATGTTGATATTAATATCATCAATTTGTATGTGCCATGTCAAAACAGGGCTGGTTTTTGGGACAAGATCAAGAAATCTGGCATTCCTAGGTTACCAAATCTGGTGATAATGGGTGATTTCAACACAACCTTAAAATTTGATGAATCTTGGGGATATAAGGCGAGACTAGATCCGGCCCCTGGGGCTTGGTCTAATGGCCAGCGGACGTACTGCTAAGACGTTTGTGCTGATAAGCAGGTCACGAGTTCAATCCCCGACCGTGAGGCTCAAAAGGCTTAGTCGATTACCCGGGAGGCGTGCCTGGGGGTATTGCGTCTCCCCTAGAGTATACAGTGGTAGCCGGGGGGATTCGACCCCCTGTCACGCGAGTACGATACCTCCGCAGTTGCCGATTTCTCTAGTTACACACAAAAAAAAAAAAAAAAAAAAAAAAAAAAAAGGCGAGACTAGATCCTCTTGCGGGTATCATTGGGTTAATTTTGGATGCGGCTTCCCTACGGGACATAAGGTCAAATATTATCGAGCCAACCTGGAATAATCACCGAATGGGGATTGAATTCATCGCAAAGTGGTTGGATAGGGCCATGGTGAACATAGATTTATTTTCAGTATTGGGCCACATCTCATTGGGGCATCTCATCTCTGACCTATCCGACCACAGGCCTATATATCTTACATGGAGGAGGGCTCAAAGGAGCCATGTTGTACCTTTCAAATTTAATCGTACATGGCTCATGGATCCGGAATATGACCACCTGGTCAGAGAGAAATGGGCCTTGGGCTCTAATTATGTGGAATCAGGTGGATGGGCATCTTTCTCATACAAGATGCAGCAAATTAAAATTTTCACTAAGGAATGGGAAATAAATAAGAAGCAGAAATTAAAGGCCGAGATGGTTGAAATAATATCCAGGTTGATGGCCATTCAATCATCTTTTGCGCATAGTGCTCCTGAGGAGGGAACATACTTTTATATGGAGACACTCCAACGTAGAAGGATGGAGATCTTAAATATGGAGGAACTCACCTGGAAGCTCAAAAGCAGGATCACCTTGTTGAAGGAGGGGGACATGAATACGAAGTTTTTCCACAAGATTGCAAATGCCCGGAGGAACACAAACACAATCTGGCACATAAAAAAGGAGAACGGGGATATCGTACACACAGAGGAGCATATTAGGAATGAAGCCTTCAACCATTTTTCTAGATTTTATAAGAAAGACCAAGGAATAAACGCTGATAGCCAGGAATGGGTGTTACAACACTATAAGAGATGCTTCGATGAGGAGGCCTGTCAGAAAATTAATGTTGATATTACAAAAGAGGAAGTCTTCTCTACGATAAAAGCATTTGCGCACGATAAATGTCCTAGCCCTGATGGTTGGCCTGCTGAGTTTTATTGTCATTTTTTTGAAATTATGGGGGATGAAATTACAAATGTGGTGGAACAAGGTAGGATATTGGGGCATATTCCCTCCAATATGAATGCTACATTCATAGCTCTAATTGCCAAGAATTCAAATCTAGAGACTTTTGGTGATTATAGGCCCATCGCTTTTTGTAATTTGATCTACAAGATCTCTTCAAAGATCATTGCAAATAGGTTGAAAGAATTCTTGTCCAAGCATATTGAGAAGGACAGTATGGGTTTTTAAAAGGAAGATAAATACATGACACTGTCGCCATTGCTCAGGAGGTATTACATTCAAAGCATGTAGGAAAAAAGGAAGGCATCATTATGAAGATTGATCTGCTAAAGGCTTATGATAGAGCAGATTGGTTTTATATCAGATTACTGCTGTTGAAAATGGGGATCCCAATGGGAGCCATAAGATGGATTATGGGCTGCATTTCATCAGTCAGATATGCTGTTTTAATTAATGGGAAGCCAACTCCATTCTTCAGCGCTGAGAGAGGTCTCAAACAGGGGTGCGTGCTTTCTCCGATGATCTTTATTCTTCCAATGAATGGATTCAGCTGCCTTATGCACATGGCGACTAGAGTTGGTTACTTTGCCGGTTTTTCCTTCTCAAATGATGTGAGTATTTCTCCTTCACTCTTTGTAGATGACTTGTTGATATTTGGGGCTATCATGAGAAAATACTAGTTTTATATTCATTATCTATTGACCCTATTTCCTGCTGCTACTGGTCTATGTATTAACAATGAAATGTCTTTTATAATCTTTGATTCAGGAGATGAAAATGAGATCACCTTCATTGCTAGTTTTCTGGGGGTTGGAAAAGTCCATGTGGCTGAAGGTTTCATCTATCTTGGCTTCAGAATTAAACCCAATGCATATAAGAACAGGGACTAGCTGTGGGTTGTAGAAAAAATTAAAAAGAAAATTTCCAAATGGACTCATCGATATTTATCTCTCGGGGGGAGATATATTTTGGTCCAAGCGGTCTTATCTCAATTAATAGTCTATTGGGGACACCTTTATTATTTCCCACAGGGCATCATTGGTCGGATTATATCTATTATGTCTCACTTTCTCTAGGGTGGGACATACTCTACCAAAAAATTTCATCTATGCAAAATGGAGGTGCTTTTTTGCCTGAAGAAGCTCGGAGGCTGGGGCATTCTTAATCTTAGGACTTTCAACGAAGCTCTGCTCACTAAATCACTATCGAGGGCTCTCAATGGATATGGCATATGGGAAAACATCATAGCTGTAAAATACCTACCACAAGAGGCCTTAAGATGTCTCTACAGCAGACATATCACTTTCCCCCGGCGAAGATCTGCAATCTGGAAAAGCCTTATTAAAATTCATATCACGATATTAGAGGGGCTAGTGTGGAGATTTGGCAGTGGATAAAATTTTTTAAGAAGCGGGGAAAAGATTCATGGCATGAATGATATACTGGTTACGAGTACTAGAATGTTGCACATTCTTAATAACAGAGGTATTCTTTATCTTGGGAAATTGATTGACCATTGGTTGCATTATGCCCCGATCTTAAAAATGGTGGCACAACCCCAATTATCGGGCAGGGATGCATTGGAGTGGACGAAGTATCGGGAAGGCCTTCAAGGGGCCAGACTTACATTTTCTATGGAAGGAGACACTCTGACTTGGGGAGGGGTTATGAAGGATGGTACGTTGGTTTTCAAATAGGTATACTTCAACATAACACTCTTCCACAATTTAAATCATATTTCAATGGGTTTTGAAGGATTTTGGAAGAGAAATTTTCCTACTAAAGTCCTTCTATTCGGATGGCTTGTATGGAGAGAGAAAATCTTAACATGGGATAACCTCACTCGTAGAGGATAGCACGGTCCCAGTAGATGTATTTTCTGTAGAGAAGCGAAGGAATTCATTAATCACATATTTTTTACATGCCCATGGACTGTTCACTTGTGGTATCTATTCAACAAGCCTTTATTGGATTCGGATTGGTCACCTACTAATTTTATGGATGCTGCACTCCGTTGGGACATGCTCAAGGGCCAATTCCAATCCCTTCCCTTCTTCTTTATATGGGAAATATGGTTGGGCAGGAACAGACACATTTTTGACAATGTGCCGATTGATCACCTTCACATCTATGGTGCTATCATGGCATGGATCCGGGGAAGGATGCCATACACCCCCAGCATACAGGATGCATCAAAACGCACTAGGCCTCACCCCATCTCCCTACTGCCTTTTTTCTTCGATGGAACATGCTGGGGTGGAGTTATGGCGTGTGGTGCCTGGCTGAAGTTATCAGAGGATGAAAGGATCGAAATTTGCTGGAACGGAGGAAAAGGTACCAATAATCTTGCCGAGCTTATGGCCATATAGTGTGGTCTTAATGCTGCAGTAAACCTGGGTCTAAGTGGAGTCGCAATTTGTGGGGATTCCAAGCTGGTCATTGACACAATGATCGGAAAGGCTTCAAACTCTTCCATATCTAGCCACGGATGGTATAGAAGGGATAAACACCTATGGGAACGATTTAATTTCCCGCCCATTTCCCATACTTACAAGGAAAACAATACCAGGGCCGACGGATTATTCAAATAGGGAGTGGGCATGGTTTTTGGTATACTACGGGTTTCTCAGTATAAGCACAACAAAAAGGTATGGACCAGTGACATCCAAATACCTTGAGTGATAGGATATGTGCCCCATTGGGGATATCACCATTTTTGCAATACAATTTTGCCTACTACGGTTACACTTTTCCCCATCAAGCGAGCCTGCTCATGATAACAAGCGAGCCTGCATTTCAAGCAAGCCAGTTTCAATAATCAAGCGAGCTTGAATGATACAATGCTACAATATCTTTCTCTCTGTTTTTTGTTGGGTTCTGATTACCATGGTCAAGCGAGCCTGTACTTCACAGCAAGCGAGCCGGATTGAGTTACAAGAGAGCCAGTATCGATTCAAAGCCACATTAAAATCTCTCTGTTTTTGTGGGATCTGCCGCACATGTGAACTAGTTTTTTTTAATTTAACATGTAGGTTTATTTTGACTGTTGCAGTTGTATTGGCCATCTGATCTTTATTCTAGATACAAGAGAGCCTGTCGCACTGAAGGTAATGGCCAGTCTACCGGAAAATACACATGCGCACATGACTTTCAATCTAACACAAATCTCTGAAGCTACTCAGGCAAGAATTTTGAGGATGCGGTCAACCAGATATATTGTTGGAACTGTCCTATTCATTAAGCTAATGTTTTTGTGAAATGTTGTGATGAGAATGTTTATTAGCTCTATGATATGATATGTATTGTATTAGTTATATGTAGGTTCAGAAAGGAACTATATCAAGACCATCAGATTATTATACATCCCTGAATATGAAAGGAGGAATGTACTGAACAATGTACTGTTTATATATTTTCTATATAATACAGCGTGTTTTTATCTCTGAAAAAAATAAAAATAAATAAATAAATCAAATCTGGCATGCTCTATGACAGCGTCAAATTGAGAAAAGAGGACATGTATTAAAAGGATGGAATGAAGGAAAATCAGATTTTTCTCCTACTTTCCACAACACAAAAAAATCAGACTTCAGACTTCTATGATGTAGGAAATTTAAAATCAAGAGAGAAACATCACATAACTGCATGGTAAGCATAAATTAATGTAGTATTGATGTTTTGATCAATCACAATTTGATTACATTAATATCAGTTTCCATACGTGCTCATAATCTAGAATAAACATCAGATGTTCCAAAGTAAGTAAAAATATGAGCTTGAACTCAACACTTACAATCTATTCTTTAGAAAGTGGATTGCCCGATTTTTTATAAGCACCATTAAAGGTCGCACTCTATAGGAGAAATGGAATTATCTCTATCGGATTTGGAGGATTTTCGGTTATATTTTCATTTTGAAATTTTTTTGGACTGTTACTTATATGAGCTGCACTAGAGAAATTTCTCCATTTTGATGTAATTATATTCTTCGTATAAGGCCTAGAAATGTCTCTACATAAAGGGTTCAGATTCCAAGTGGAATATTTTGTGCCATGAACCCAAAGCCTGTTCAGATGCCCAAATTTTATGTGAGAAAATGTCCATTGCGTTATCCTATGCTCATTGTGGCTGCAAAACATCTAACTAAAATCATGTCTTCTTCTTTTACGATCAATTAGTTATTAAAGCGGGTTAAATGAAAAAACTTTACTACTAACACAATAGTATCTTTAAACATTTATCCTTCATGAGTGTGTATTCATGATTTTGGTTCTATTTCTTTCTTAAAAAACAACATGAGTTGGAATTTTTTTGTAAACAAAAATGAGAAAACTTTAAACACATAGTTTCAAATTTGTGCCTTCTAAGCACCTAACGCAACAGACATGAATCCTGCAAAGAAAGTCAAATTTAATTGTGCACTTGAATACAATTTCATTCCAAATAAACCTAATATATGCCACTGCAAACATTTATTCATGATATGAATTGTAATTGACCTTTGAATGATTGCAAAATGCTCATTAAATCCTAAAATTCTACTGATAATTCCTTATGTTTTAAATAAATATATGTTTGTGCGGCAAGCTTGATAGGAGCCTTCAACAAGTTTTAACATCCAATGGTATCGTTAGGGAGAAAATTTCATTCCTAACCCAAAAATTATTTTGTAGCGATCTGGCA